>VXBJ01007714.1:1001643-1213734 GCA_013400055.1 Nycticryphes semicollaris | reverse complement strand
ACACAAGAATATTTTTTTTTCTGAGCATTTTTCCACAAAGTAGTTACTCACTAAAACTTAAGTTGAGGAAAGATGATTAGGTAGTCTAGTCCAATTTCCTATATTTCAGTGCCCATTAAAATTCTACCCTGAAATCAGCGTATGAAGCCAAACATTGTGTTTAACCAAAGTAGATGTCTATCTAAAAGAAATAGTTGAGATTGGCTGCAGTTTATTAATGTAAATGAACTGTTCTTAACTGATACAATTAGATGAAACACATATATTGACACATCATTTAAAGTTTATTTTTCCTTATGAACAATCAAGTTTAAGATTAGAGAACAATGATGAACACTACTTACCTGAATTACAAAGACTTACAATAAATATAAAAATAATAATATAAAAAAATTATTTAAATTTAAACTTTTGAGAACATAAAACAGCAGTCAGGCCCTGAAATACATAAAGGAATTCTGTGTCTCTCTGCTCATGCCTTCCAGAATATTATATGAAGCATAATCCCCAAGAACGTACAGATGTTGGAAGGAAGATTCTTGGGAATTTTATTTGCATCTGATTTGNAAAAAAAAGTATTCCCATTCCCATAGTGAACCCAAATGTGAGTAGTTAGATATGTACCACAGTTGTATCTTTTAGAGATTTTTTCAGCTTTGGCATGATGGTTCACACATTTGGAGGTTCTTTGCTGGAATAAATCTTTTCCTCAGTGGTCCTACTGAAGTCCACTCCTATTTTTAAAACTTCTGAAACTAACTTTTTTATGTAACTCCAAGATGCAGTCATCTAGGAAATTAATGCTCTGATGATGTGATAAACTCCTCTGAGCTGTGGCAGTTCCATTCGATTTACTTTAGCTGAAGCAATAAAGAGTTTTAAATTAAATCAATAAAGGTCATTTTATTTAGGTAAGGATGATTCTTCACAAAGCAGTTTCTCTTTAGCACAGAAAAGCAGAGAATTACTGTTCAGAAGACAATAATTTTTCCCTTTGTTCCAAGTTAAGTGATCAACCAACAGCCTTCTCGCCTCTCTGTTTTGCTGAGCTTAGTACTGGTTAACTGAAGGTTAGTTCAAGCACCTAAAGAGAAGATAGTTAGAAGAGCAACATGTTGCTTCTCCTCATTTCAGTGGAGAAGATGAGTGTTCTGTCATCCTTCAACACAAACGGTTATGATTTGACTGAGCAATATGTTATACAAAGTAAAAGAACCTCTGAGGAGAGATAGAAATATATCATAAGTTATTGTTAAAAAAAATAAAGAAATAAAATTAAAAAGAAGAAGCTATGGCAGATGTGACAATATATTTTGGCCTGTTGTTTCACTTCTTTGAGGTTGCTTTTAAAACTTGACAGTGAGGCACTCTCCAGAGCTGCTTTCATGCTGTGAGAAGGGTGGGAAGAGAAAGAAATAGAGAAGCAAGCTGTGGGAGTGCAGTTTTACTTTTGAGTAAAAAGAGAAAGAGCATTATTTCTGAATATCAGCACTTACACATAAGGATTACAGTTCCACAGTGTATAAATGGGGAAATTTTGGATGGAAGTCCCCATATTGTCATATGTTCTCCTCAGGGCAAGAATGTTTTCGCTCTTACATTTTGACAGCCAAAACAGATTTGCTGCAAAAGAACAGTTTGTAGGGTTTTCCGTTTTAATCAAGCTAGAGCCACAAATGAAATCTATATCATTTCCTTGTGTGTTCAGAAATATAATTGGGGGAGGGCTGGTGTAATCTTGGATTCCTGCATAAACTTCAAAGTCCATGTCAGATTAGCAAGATTTCACCTCTAGTATTCCCACAGATTGGTGAACGGTTTCTTGCAAATGAACAAGAAACAGGAACAGAACAAGAAACAAGAAGAAAACAAGAAACAAGAACAAGCACAGCAAGAACTGCTGACACCACACTAAGACACTGCTCTCATTTGAATGTGGCTTTGAGTTATGAAGTGCCTGGACATCTGCTGTGATGGCAGGCCCAGATACATTGTTCTTCTAGGTGCATTCAACTTCAGCTTTGATGCTAATTCATAGCTATTGTGGTATGTTGCATCACATACTCCATAGTTAGGTTCCAATTCTGATCTGATAATCAGCTCCAGGTAAGCACAGATAGGAAAAAACGACTTTTGTTCCTGTGAGAACATGATCAGTATCATAGCCATAATGAAGGGCTCAGAGATTGTCTCCTTGTGTGAACTGATCTGATTCCATTTTAATTATTAGCATTAAACTTATAATGTCATTTGTCTAACAAAGCTTACATGATAAGCAGAAATGCATATGTTTTCCCTAGTGTGCTTAACTCAGCTAGTTCAGTGAGTGGACTTGTCAAGGTTTAGGCTACGCTGCACTGGCCACTAAACGAACAGCAGATGTTCTCTATTAACCTCTCTCCATTCCCAGAAGGGGAAGAGAGAGAGAATAAAAGAGAGAGACTTATGGACTGACAAAAAGGCCCTAAATCTGCTTTAATGAAATATTAACAATAAAAAGAAAATATAATAATATTAATAAGAAAATGATGCAATTTGTACAGACATATACAAAACCAGTATCAAGCTCCCAGGTTGACAATTATGTCACCAACAGGTACTGGGACTGCACTCAGCAGCAAACAGGAACTGGGTTCCAGATCTGGATTCAGGAACACATGGATTGAGATCAAAGGCAAATAAACAGACAGAGTCTTCCCTGGACACTGGCCATTGAAGGAAGAGTCTGACCCCTTTGATTCCCTCAGTTTTTATGCTGAGCATGGGGCAGATGGGATGGAACATTCCCATTGGTAAGGTTTGTACTTCCCTGCAGGTACGACCCCTCTACACTTTTCCACTTCTGACCCTCCGATGTGGCACATAACAAGGCGAACTGACTTTGGTTGTTACAGCAATAAGTAAAAGCAAGAGCCTCTCTGCATACCATCCCTCAGTATTCACTATGAACATCAGACATTATCACTGCTAGAAGCAGACACTGAAAAATATATCGGTAATTTCAGCGAGTGCAGTCGGTTAGAAGAGGCTTAACTGAAAAGTGAAATGACTGAAAAGAAAAATGGTCTTGTTCTATCTCAAACCAGGACAAGACTCCTGGACTATTCTGAACTTCTTGGATGTATTTCAGATCATGAAGATGAATGCTGAAAAGTATATTTGGTATTTGAAACGTACTCCTGTTTGGTTTTTTTATAATGAGAGGACAAGTTTCCAGGAAATAATGGTCATAGGGGAGAAATAAAATGGTTTGATACCAAGTACAGATTAAAGATGCTATTTTTTTACAATCAGAGACACTGTCAAAAATGAGTAAGTGCAAAAGCAGCCTCATTATATCTTTTTGACACAGAGGAGGGAATTGAGGCCTATGTTAATTATTCCTTGACTGATGCAAGTAACAGAAGAAACACTTAAAAAATATCTAATTATCTTGTAGTCTGGCACTTTTCACACATATATCCCCTTTAATGACTGTGCAATAAACTGTATTATAAATTTTTTTGGCAAGACCAAAGTTTTTTTATTTAAACTTCCGTGAAGTTTAATAATCAAGAGTGACATTCCTTTTTAAGGAAATACTTTAAGTTGTATAACTAAGTGGAGAACAATATGCAAAGGGGAGTCAAGAAGAAAAGAGACCTGTTTCTTTGTGAAATTAATAGTGAACAGCAGGCCAGCTTCTGTGAATGGTCATTTCCATCTCATTAATTGTTCATCTCATCTCTGGTTTAGCTCATAACACTTATCTCCCTATGGATTTATGTCTCAAGGTTCTTCTTGTGGATTTCAACAACATTAGGGAGAACATCTGAATTCAAAACAATTAGTGTACTAAATCAATATGGTGTGGGTGCTGAGTCATATGGACCATGTGCACTGTGCAAAGGACAAGCACTAAAATATATCTCTGCACATGAGCTCTGTTTAAAACCAACCTCTACCTATGAGCATGCTTTCATGGGGACAGGAAGTAAAGTGAAAGCATTATGACTGCTCACACTTCAGCATCAGAGTCAGGCAACAGGAGAAAAACACAGATCAACTGCTCTCTCCCACTCAGTCTCATTAGGAGATGCATGTAGGTACCAGCATTCCCCACCCAAGGCTCTGGAATCACCCTTAAAATGCTTAAGGAAGATAGGTCACTGTAAGGCTACCTAGACAGGAAGGGGGTTGAAAGACAAATACCATCTACCCAACTAACAGCCAGAGAAAATGGTCCAGATCATCACTTCTGAGTAGAGTTTGAGAACACACCAGAAGGAGAGACAGATTACTGCTAAGAAAGTTGTGTCAGTCTAATGCTACTGCAAACCTCATGCTCATGGAGCAGGTAAATATGGTTCTTCTCAGGCTTACAAGTCAAAAACTTGCATTTACAAGATGAAAAAAGGTAATTTTATGGGTATAGAACATCTAAGGAGATTTGCTTTTTCCCACGAATTACAGCTCTCTGATGATATTACATGATGGTTTATTTATGCCTTGCTTTCCTGACATATTTCACCTGCACTGAGCGCAGAGAACTCTCAGTCTATGTGGTGGCATTGATGGAAGAGGAAGAAGGAAAGAGAAATCTGGAGCATTCTTTTCACATATCTGAAAGACAGAGTCCTACATCAAGGCAAGGTTGGACAGGATCTCTTTTAATTGAAGACGTCCCTGCTCATTACAAGGGAGGTTGGACTAGATTACCTTTAAAGTTCCCTTCCAACCAAAAGTATTCTATCATTCCATGATCTCAGCATACATGAGAGCTCTAGTACTTTACAGCCAGGCTCTAGAAACTGCTATCCTCTTCTCTCTTAGAGGTGCCAATGACTTTGTGCCCTTTGCAGCACAGGGCATGCTGATAATACTTCTAGCTATTTCACACAGATAAAACAGTCCAGAAGCTACATTTTAGTGCTTCTGAGGACAGGAAGGATCATGATGGACTTGTCCCTCGATTTTGTCCATACATGTGCAAATAGCACCACTAGACATCCATGTGCATAGCTCAGTAGCTCATTCCCTGAAGAAGAACAACGGATACAACTTCCCACTCCACTTGGTTGCTAAAAACATCTTCAACAATTGTATGGGGGACACAGGCTGCCTGAACGCAGGTCTTGGCAAACAATGCAAGTCTTTGGTTCATCTTTAACTGGACAACTGATGCAGAACATCTCCTATTATAAATTCAGTTGAGTTTTATTCTACACAACAGAAACAGTTTTTCTGGATGGATGAGTCATTTCTTACAAACAAAGTGTACATTGAGAGCAATTTAAGCACATCTAATTGGAGAAGAGAATCTCTCACAGTTTCAGAAGACTTTGGTCTCAGTAAATAAGCAGCTTTTCCGATGCCAGAACTAGCAGTATCACAACAAAGGGCTTCTTATGCTTTGTACAAGCCGAATGCCATCATTCCCAACATAATTACTACACCTGCTTTTATCTAGAATGGGTGAATACAAGCCTTTTATATGAATTTCTTTTCCAGTTCTTGTAGCTGCGGTTAGTACTTATACAGTATTTAGTCCTTCAGTAACCATTGTCTTTTATAGTTATGGAATTCTTTTAAATTCACAACATAATTTGTCTTTTGGAGTATGGGCAGAAGCAACAGGTGACATTGGAAAGCAATAGATATTTGCTGAGCAATTCCTCTTGAAGGCTTCACTGGGCAGAACAGTCAGGCTCAAACTTAGAGCAAAATCAAATAATGATGCCTCCCTACTCAAGCAGTTTTGGAGAAGGCTGTGTTACAAATTAATTCCCGTATTGGCTATGATGAAGGAGGTTTTCCTATTATTTGTGATGGTATTTCAAAAACCAACCTCAATCCTTTAGGCTGGTTTCAGTGCAAATATAAGATGGAAGGCTGATGTCTACCTTACCAAACTTTACAGTGTATATACAAAACACTAATAATTAGGGAGTAAAGATGGGATGACAAAGATGCACGGGGTGATAATGGGAAAATTCATGTACATGCCTAACACTGGGGTATAACTCAATGACCTAAAAGAATCATATTCAACAGAAACCTAGTCATATTACTTGTGGGGAAAACTGTTGTAATTAAGATTACATCGCTGTGTGTGAAGAAGTTTCATAATAACACCAGCTTCATGTAAAAGGGTTTTTAGGCTTTAATTTCTTGTTACAGCAGATCAATTTCCAAACCTCATTAAGCAGACGCTTAAAAAAAATTGTGTTTTTAAACTATTAGATTAACTCAATTATCCAGTGACACTCCATTTTTGCATAATTTTGTCAGAGATTTTGCTACTCTTGCTTTGTTGTTGTTTTTTTTTTTTACTAATAAAAGATCTAAAGAAAAAAAACAATGATCTGATTCATACTAAAGAGCCGCAGGCAGGAGAAAGAAGAATTGAGGTTCTTAAACCACCTTAATCCAGTTCTGTTCTTCCTTTTTGGGAGAATAATGCTCAGTGTGGTTGTCACACCTATCTTAAGTGTGACAGAGCAAGTACAGGCTCTTTTTAAACATTTTTAAGAAAGCATATAAACTAGTGTCTTGAAAACACGATAGGAACTCTGCTTTGCTTGTTTGTTAAACGTAATCTTTCTTCAATGAGCTGAGGGATTTGTGACATAAATGTTCCATGGTCATGTAATTAAAGCCTTCATTGTAAAATGAAGAAGGAGATTTAAGATTGCATGGGCAACCCACACATTGACATTTCCTAACTTGATTTTTCTCCCAGTATTGTACAAAAGATACTTAATAATTAAAACAAAAAAACCCAAAAAATAAAACCCTGAGGCAGTACAGTTGCAGTTGGTCTCATTATAAAGTCAGAGTTTGCCTAGAGCTATCTTAGTCATGACAATTATTGTCTTTTCTCAGAGGTAATTCTTGGCAAATGTTGTCTATACAAAGCACATATTGTAGACATAAGTTGTGGACTGTATTTAAGCACTGACATGAGATTTGGTTTTATGTCCCCTTCCTTTTACAGCATGCTTGAAATATAAAGGCAGATGTCATGATCTCAATGCAATTGGTTGAACATGGCTGTACTTTGCTTTTTCAGATGCCCCAAGACACCCTACGTGATATTCTGATCGTAGTCCAGAATGGCACAGGTCTCCCATACATCCTATGTCTTGTCTGTCATCCCTCTGTAGATGTGCTGGATAACCTATGGCACCAGACACATCTGTTTAGGGAATTTTATCACACTCTATCCGTCTGGACTTATACAGTGACTTTTTTTCATTTCAGTAAAATATTCACTGAAATTTTTGTGGCAAATCACTATTATTCTATTTGTTACTTCTTGATTCTTTTCATAGAATGGCAGAAGTCACCAAGCAGTGTCAAGGTGTGTTCAAATTGATGAAGACACCAGGCTCTGAGCAAGAGAGAGTCCAAAGCATTTTTCTACTATTGATTGACTGGGTGACAAAGTCCAAACTGCTTAATTTCTCCTTTCAGTTATTGAGAATAATAAACAGTTCCTGTCTAAAATGTTCTGAGCTCAACCTATTAAGATGTATAGGACTTTTCTTACAGAAAATTATCTTATTTTGGTAATATGGGAAAATACTGCAAATGAAAAAGTTAGCACATTAATTCTTTACAAACACTGACAGTTAGCCCTTCCAGGTAACTGTAATAGGTGGAAGAGAAAGGGGGTACCAGCATGCTAACTGAGTGTTTGCCAAGTTTTACTTTTCTCCTTTTGAGGAAAGAAATGCAAGGGATGGAAATGGGGTGAGTAGAAAATGCTTTTCAGAAGCCAGCAGTAATGTAGCTCTGGCTACAACCAACTGTAAAGATTTTTTTCTGGTTTATAAAACAGTGAATTTGGACTCTAGGCTGCCATTCTGATTGTCCTTATGAGGGTGAGCTGAGCCAACAGCTTCTTGTTTTAAAATAGCTTTTCCATAACTAAAAAAAACCCACATAGTTTCTCTAGAACTGCCGCTGCAGACTGATATTAGTGGTCTTGCTTTGAAGTTAGAAAACATGGAAAATTTCTGTCAGAGCCAGCCTGATGATGTGTTTGTGTTTTATATTGCTGTTCAGCTCAAGATGTCACTTCTTGGACTAGCCACAATTGGCAATACTGCTGAAATTGTGGATTCAGGTCTCCACAGAGAATTGACCTGAAAAGCAGAGTAAATTAGGTCTTTGAAAGATCCTTCCTGCTTAAAGTAGGTTAGTTTTGGAAATAAGCTAGTCTACTTACCACGAACATGGGGGTCTGTTTGTAGTTCTGAAAACTTCCATGAGAATGTATCCAGACAGTCAGACTTAGGACTACTTCTGATTGATTTGAACAGCAGAGATCAGCAATAGGCAATAAGAATTCATTTCCACCCTCCTTGTCCAAGAGAAGCTGATTTTCAGGATCATGTTTCCAGAAATTGGTGATGGATGGTGTAGTAGGCAAAATACACATGCTAGACCACAGTAGAGATTCAGAACAGAGAATGTACAATTTGTCTGTGATTACAATTCTGTTTACCTCTCAGTACTGGGTAGGAGTCATTTAGTCCTCAAGGATGGTGAGTTAAACTAGGACAGATAAATTGACGCAGCAGTTTATAAGTCCCAATCCCATTTACTCCTTTTCTTTCTCCCTGCTCTGGGTTCCCTGTGTTTATTTTGCGTCAGCTGCAGGACTGTGACTGACCACTAAACCCCTGTAATGGAAGGCTCAAAGACAATAGTTATTCCACATATTCTTTCATGGCAATTGAGGTCGCCCAGTCTCATGATAGTGCGCACACAGACACTGCTAATAGGAATCACTTCTGTCTTTTAATTTAACTCTACATTGCAATTGCTCTACTGCACTCACATTGTGATCTCAGTACATTGATTTATCACTGTGCTAAATCAAAATTCCATGTGATGTCAAGTATCTGAAATAAGTAAATTTGGTATTAAACATTAAACTCCTTATGCGGGATATGTGTTACATATTGTCCAACATTATTGGACCCTGACAAGCCCCCGCAACATCCCACTGTGAGCAACTTTAGCTCACATTGCAAAAAAATACCCTTACAAAAAGAAGAGGCTTGTTTTCTGTCAAGTCAGTGATGCCGGGTTTTCCCCGGCATGTGTTTTATGGGAGTTGTGAGCCAAGGGATGAGGTGAAAGAAGAAAAAAGGCAAGGAGAATGAGAAATAGATGGGAAGAGAATAAGACAAGTCCTTTTGGCTGTAGTGACCAATATAAACTGATTCAATTGCTTGTGAAATCTTAGCATAGCGTTTTATTTTTGGAGGCTAAGACTGTGCACCCAGGCATTTTCGGTTGATTTGTTTTAACTTGCAATAGTTGGAGACCTAAACCTTGAGCCCTAAAACAAGGCCTGCAGCAAGTAGAAGGAAAATATGGCAGAAAGTATTGGACAAGGCTTTGCAGGTCATCAATCCTAGTCATTTCACAGCTGAGCCTTGTGAAAACAGAACATTCTCGAGGGCAGCTACGGTCAAATTTGCTCCTCAACAAGCAGATGTTTACTCCAGAACTTAAAATATATGGACATTCTGAACACAACCATGTGAGAGATCACAATGATGCTCCCAGATTTCTCCAGAGACTGGTCATTCTGGCAGAGTCGGGTCCCCTAAGCTCTCATTCGTAATTGCAAGACCAATACATCTATTGTACATGATCAAGTCCAGACAGGACCTAGAGAATGAGAACTAAACCAAAATAAATTGATGAAGGGGGCACTCACTGTAGCACATACTATATTCAAACATGTTTACTAATAATCAGCCAACTGCTTGATTGCATTTTTATTTATAGCATTTCCTGCTCAGCTCAGGACTGGATGTATATTACAGAACAATTCTGGCAATCTTTGTTGTAAGGCAAGTTCTTAACAACACTGAGTGCTCTGGACCCACTGAAAAAAGTGTACAAGCACATATTAGCTACTCAACAAGTATTGTTGTGCTTAATACATGTAAAATTGCTTCCTAAATATCTTATGGGAGATCAGATGTGAGTCATACTTAGTAGTAATGTGGTTGTCACCCTTGACGTAAATTCTTTATAACTTGGTGGGTTTTTTTTTCCTTTTCCTGCTTGTAGATTTGTGCCAGTAAACACAGAAGGCTTTCTATGTGCATTGCATTTGGCATTTAACGTTGAGCAATCATAAAGGCACTAATCTCTCTATTCCACTGTCACTGCTGATGTTTCTGCAGTACATTATTTGTTCTGTGATGATTTTGCTTCATCATTTATATGCAGCTCCCTGGAATAAATAGTTCAGCTTACAGAACTTCATTCTTTTTTCTTGTCCCAAACAAGTGACTCAATATTCATTTTATTTACATCAGTCAGTTTACATTTAACCCTAACATCTGTTACCAGCCCCCAAAAAAAGGCTAGGACAAACGGACTTACAGGATCCAGGATGTTCTTGGTTTTCAGAGGTGGGGAGCAGCTACCGAAATGTCTTAAAAAAACCAAAAAACAGTTTTCAGTTCTAATGGTAGCCATACCATGATTGTCATCCTAAACTAACAGAATGGTCAATGTACAGAACTAGAAACTTGAGTCTCTATTGTGGACTGCCAGAAACTTCCTCTTTTCCCTGCATTTCCCTTTTAATTATGAAAAATTTGCGTCAAGGTTGACAACCATGTTGCTACTAAGTTTGACTCACATCTGCTCTTCCATAAGATATTTAGGAAGCAATTTTACATGTGTTAAGCACAACAATACTTGTCCAGTAGCTAATATACGCTTGTAGACTTTTTTCAGTGGGTCCAAAGTACTCAGGGCTGTTAACTACCAGCCTGCCAGCCTCACTCTCTGCCTAGGAATATCATGGAACAGATCATCCTTGAGGCTACGCTAAGGCCAATGGAGGACAGAGGTAATTCGAGACAGAGAGCATGGCTTCATCAAAGGCAAATCCTGCCTGACCAACCTTGAGGCACTCTATGATGGAGTGACAACATTAGTGGAAAAAAGAATGACCTATGAGTGTCCTCTGTCTGGACTTCTGTAAGACCTTTGATGTGGTCCTCAACAACATCCTCCTCTATAAGTTGGAAGAGATATGTATTTGATAGATGGACTGTTTGTTAGATGAGGAATTGATTGGATGGTCCGACCCAGAGGGTAGCGATCTACAGCTTAATGTCTAATTGGAGATTGGTGACAAGTGGTGTCCCTCAGGGGTCTGTACTGGGACCAGTACTGTTCAGTGTCTTTCATCAATGGCATAAACAGCAGAAATGAGTGCACTCTCAGCAGGTTTGCAGATGACGTAAAGCTGAGTGGTGTGGTAGACACACCTGAGGGACAGGATGCCATTCAGAGGGACCTGAACAAGCTCAAGAACTGGGTCTATGTGAACCTCATGAAGTTCAGCAAGGCCATGTGTAGGGTCCTGCACCTGGCTCGGGGCAACTTCCATTATCAATGCAAGCAAGGCATAGAATGGATTGAGAGCAGCCCTGCCAAGAAGAACTTTGGTGTGTTGGTTGATGAAAAGCTGGACGTGAGCTGGCAATGTGCACTCGCAGCCCAAAATGCCAATTATATCCTGGGCTACATCAAAAGGAGTATGGCCAGCAGGTCAAGGGAAATGATTCTGCCTTTTTGCTCTGGTCGGTTGTGGGATCACTGTGGGGTACAGGCTGGGTTGCCCGCCACTGCTGTTGCTGCTGCCGCTGCTACAGAGTTGCATAGGGCATTGGGAAATGGTTACCTGGCCCGGCCTGACCTGGCCTCATACCTTGCAACCTGGGCCAAGTCAGGAGCGCAGCTTTGTAGGGGGAAAATGGCTGTAGGATTAAGCCGTGAAGGTCCCTGAGGGTATCTCTTTGCCACAGAGCTGGGCCGCAGGCTTTGTGGTTCAGGTCGATGGAGCTTTTTTTGTGAGGGCGGTGAGGCACTGGAACACATTGCCTGAGGAAGTTGTGGATGCCCTATCCCTGGAAGTGTTCAAGGCCAGGCTGGATGGGGCTTTGAGAAGCCTGATCTAATGGGAGGTGTCCCTGCCCATGGCAGGGGGGTTGGAGCTCAATGATCTTTTAGGTGCCTTCCAACTCAAACCATTCTATGATTCTGCGATTTTATGTTGAAAGCCCACCTGGATTACTGTGTCCAGTTCTGGAGTCCTCAGCACAGGAAAGACATGGACCTGTTGGATTAGCTTCAGAGGAGGACTATGAAGATGACCACAGGGCTGGAGCACCTCTCCTATGAAGACAGGCTGAGACAGTTGGGGTTGTTCAGCCTGAAGAAGAGAAGGCTCCAAGAAGAACTTGTGGGGATCTTTCAGTACTTAAAGGAGGCCTACATGAAAGAGGGGGACAAACTTTTTAACAAGCCCTGTTGCAATAGGGCAAGGGGTAATGGCTTTAAACTAAAAGAGTATAGATTTAGACTAGATATCAAGAAGACATTTTTTACAATGAGGGTGGTAAAGCACTGGAACAGGTTGCCCAGAGAAGTGGTAAACCTTCAAGGTCAGATTGGACATGGCTCTGAGCAACCTGATCTAGTAGAAGAAGTCCCTGCTCATTGCAGGGGAGGCTGAATGACCATTGGAGTAGATGACCTTCAAAGATGACCTTCCAACCCAACCTATTCTATGATTCTATGAAATCCCATCCTTCTTTCCTGAATGTGAAAGAAGCTCAAATTAGCCTGCAGATGTAAGGTTTGGAGTTTGGTCTTTAATTTTTTTCTTTTTTTTTAGTGTAATAAATACGAATCTTGGCGCAGATCAGCCATAAATCTAGTTTCTGATCCAACAATGTGTGGAAGCATATGCTTAATTTCAAACTTGTGAATAAACCCATAGATCCCATAGTTCAGGGATTAAATGTGGAACATAGTTTTGTGAGTGAGCTCTGTTCCCAAGCTGGGACCAAAGTCCAAAGTAATCATCTACTTTTCTTCATAGATGAACTACATGAAATATGTAATGTAAATGTATAATGTAATAGATTTTCATAGAGAAACTGAACTGAAAAATCTGCCCATAGATGCCTAGGTAATATATATTAATAGATAAAAATATATGTATGGATGAAATGACTACAGGAATTCACATGAAACAGAGAATTATGTAAGGGGTGATTCTCCCCACCTATATATCTGGTGTCATACAACTATGCTTATTATTTTATTCAGTTTTCTTTAAGAAAGTAACAAAATGGTCTGGCAAAACACATTTCCAAATAGATCTCTCTTGGCAAGAGTCTGGAGTGAAGTCCTCTGAGATGAGAGACAGTGCAGCCTGAGAATTTTGGTTCTCTGACTGCTTTGGAGCCTTTTTGCATTCCTTGTTTCCCACTCAGAACAAAATTGCGAAGTTGCTGAGGCAGCTTCTTGCAGTCCATCTGCCTGAAAGGGAGGGAATGTGTGCTTGATACCCAGCCCACTGGACTCAGAAGAAAATCACTTGCTCACTTCAACAGTGTCATTGGATTTGATTTGTCCTCCCCAAATTAATAATTTATCTGCTCAAAATTCTGATGCCTGAGAGTAGGTGAGCACCATGATTCCTAATTTGAAATAGTTGTGGAACAACACTCAGCCCATCCCCAGTTCTACTGAACATGCTGGAATACTACTTCCAAATCAAGTCCAAGGAACCCAAGTTCCATTAGTGTGTAGCTGAGCTTCATCCTTTCAAGGAAAACTTGATTCTGTAACTGGAAATCTGAAAATCCAAAATGTATGAATGAAAATAAACTTTGAAAAGAGTTCAAATGTGATTAATTGAACTCCTCCTATAGCCCATTAATGTATATGCTCAAGTGTTCAATTCTGCTGAGAATTTCCTTCTTTATCTGTTTATGAAGTATTAAGAACAGAACGTCTGCTTTAAATTATAACTTGACCATTGTTCTTCATCCAGACTTTATAATGGTCTTTCATATTGTTTTTTCCCCTATTCTCTAAATGTTGCTTTCTACTTTATAACAGCAAGCTTTCTGTAAGCAGCAAAGTTAATAAAATTCAGTTTCCTATGAACTGTCTTTTGTCCCATGGTCACTTCACTGGTCAAAGCCAGCATACAGAGCTATTTATATGTGGTTTGGTTGCTGGCAGATGTGTAGAGTCTCTGGCCGTGCGACTGTGGCCAAATGGAACTGCCTGCCTTTCCTCAGAGGAGACGCTAATTTGGGTCTTTCTCCCTAACCCCACATTTAGTTTGTTGGAATTTTAAGTCCTGCATGCCTCCTTTAAATAAATTACTCAGAAGGTTCAAAATACATTTGAAAAATGAGGATTGCAAGCACAGGCAGATGTCAAATAAACAACATGGTTACATCTCTGGAAAACATTCCCTCCCTCCCTGCAAAAACAAGACTATTAATGTCAGTAGATTGTGTAGGTATAATTCTCTCAGAGGGTATACCCTCAGAGGGTTATTGAGAATGGACAAACTGGTTTAAATGGAAGTCCCTGGAACACATCTTTTTTTTTTTTTGCTGAGGGATATGAAGGAACACATAAGGGAGGGGGGAGAAATCTTCTTGGTCTTTCCTCCCACCCTTGTCAAAGCTAAAACTAGAGGAATTTAATACAGCCTGTACCAAACTTGTTAGTCTGCAAAATTAGACTAAATCTGGGCTAGTGATGTGTTTCTGCAGTCAAACTGAGCTGTTAGACTGATGCAAAGACATAGCAAACACATGGCAAACAAATGGCAGCTCATTCCTTTCAGCAAATGTGTTTGCCTACCTTAGGTCTGTATTTCAGATTGGACTCTGTTAAGTCTACGGGTGATCTTTAAACATAAATATTTTAGGAGTGTGCTTTGGTACACTGTGGAAGTTAAAAACTTCTCCATCAAGTCCAGTTAAAGTTTGGAGTCATCTAACAGTAAGGAATTGATGTCCTGAAGGCTCAAGACTTTCCAAGTAAAACCGACTCCTTTTGCACGCTACCTGCGTATTTAAAATAAGGCCATGAAGAACAATTACATTTCATATTTTCTGACTGAAGCCTTCTTTGAGTACTGGAATAAATATTATGAATAAAGCTTGAAACTAAATTTCATTTTGTATACATGTCACTTCTAAGCTTCATGGTTTTCAGGAACTCCTTTTACTTCACTGCAATGAAGTTTTTTTCGCTAAGCTTCTTAATTAAACAAATTCTAAGCTTGGTTGGTCTCACTGTACTGTACCAGTGGGCACAGTCGCTGTAAGTGTGTAAGTGCTGCTGAGCAGGGTGGGTCATTTACCTTCTCTACAGATCAGGACAACACTCTGACAACTCTTTTACTGAACAGAACCTGAACAGTCCCTATCCATTGCACTGCTGACAAAGGCTCAACTGTTAATGACACCTCCAAATTGTAGATTCTGGTTTAGGATAGTTTACAGGTACTTAACATTATAAACTAAAGTAACAAATATGCCCAGTAAAATCTACAGGAAGCAGAAAAATTTAGAAACTAAGCAGTCACAGATACATTTTTATCTGTATTGTTTCTTCTTTTTTCCCCCAACCAGACCTAAATTGGAAGAATGAGTTCAGTAACTATAGCGAGGAGACTGGGCTTCAACAGAGTGAAGGTATGCACCAGCTGAAAATGTTGGCTTCTGGAAGTGAGTTATTTTATAAATTTAAGTCAGAGTTTCCATCAATGCAACTGTGTTTTTGTCAGTCAATCACAAATATTTTCCTATTGATGTTAGTCTGGAATTTGTTCAGAATTTATTAAACAAATAATAACAGCACGTCAAAAGAAAATGCCGCAGCCTAACTTCATTTGTCTCTGTCTATGCCTCCACGTTTCTGATCTTTTTTCAGCTTTAGCTTATTATTTGACACATAATTTGAGCATAACCCCGATAAAGAGCAGAATTAGGCCATAGGCTTTCTATATCTTTGCAATTATACCCTTATGTTTTTACCCAAGCTATAACATCTCTGTGTGTGATGCAAACCTGGTTTAATTAACACCCTGGTAATATAATTTCCACTTGTCCATCAGCATTAAGGAATAATTTGCAGTTTGGTGGAAATAAGCAAATCTGCCTGAGATGGAGTGGGATCCAGCTCCTTGCTGTTGTCAGCTTTGGCAGTATAACCCACTCTCCAGCATGTCCTCTTTACCCATGTATGCCTTCATAGAGAGGTTATGACTGATAAAGTCACAAGTCTTTTTATAAATGAAAATAGATCATATGAGCATGACATTGAAGGGTTCTGACTAAAATCCTGTTATAACACTTCACATTTATGCGAGAGGAATACCTATTTTTAGCAAAATCACTGTTGTGTATACTACAGGGGTGCACGTGTGAAAACAAGGCAGGCAAAAGTCAATCTAAATAACAGAGCAGTTCATAAGATGGGAGCAGTGGGAAAAGAAATAAAATGGCAGCTTTTCATGAACCATAACTGAACACTCAGAGGACAAAATAGAAGGATTATTGTTTGCAGATGTGATTGTGGCAATAAAAGAAGGACATAATAAACTGACAAACAAACCAACCACTCTTATTCAAAATTGCTACAGAATTCCTCAGTCCCAAACACTGTAGTGTACAATTCCATATTGATAGGGTAATTACAGCAACGCTTGTAGTAAAACCTTTTTGAGTAACTATGCTTCGAGAATGTTACTGCAGGAAGTTTTAGACTGTTTTAATAGAGGATGAACCAAAGTAAAGTGGTGTGGATTGACTGGGAAAGCAAAACGGTATAATAAAAAACAAATGCAAAAAAATGTTGGAAGATAATCATAGATCGTTAAATATGTCCACATTTTCTCTGGAGAAAAAGATGACTGTGTGACATTCAAACAAAATCTGGTAAGCTGAAGAAAGTTAAACCAGAACAATAAACCAATAAACCAATAAGGAGAATGAAGGTACCAAGCACTATCATACCTTGGTTAACATAATCTAAGCTAGCACAGGTAATGGTAGTTGTTAAGACATGGCAGTATCAGCTTTAGCACGTGCTAGTAACCAGAGTATGAGCTCTCCAGGAGATCTAGGTCAGTGGTGTAGGTACTTTCATATGCTAGCCTCGTGGTATGTCATCTTCTCCTGCTGTTCTTACCTGGACCAAAATTAGACTAGCTGGCATCTGCCACAGTCATCCATCATTTTGCTGGGCAGACATGGTTTCAGGGTGTAGTTCTTCTCACCCATGGTTAGCTGTCTGAAAGCTAGGCATGTAAACAAGTAGTTTAGGTTCCCTCTTTAGTCAATGGAGGGGATGCGTCTTCCAGAGAGTGACTAATTTCATCCCAGAACAATTGTGCTGCTGGGGAAATGATCCAGTTGCCTAAATATAGGAGTTCAGTACCATTTGAGGTGCCCTACAGTATCCAAAACATTATCATGGGGCTGGAAGGCATGACACAATTTATGAGAAACCTTGGCCTTCTGGGCAGTCAGTAGCTGGAGGCCAGGTTCCTATGGTGTCTAAACCAGCACTTGATGCCTATTTTTAGGTAACTGAAGCAGGCCTGGAGTATAATTTTCCTTTAGCCAAGGACTAGTTAGCAAGGAATTCTGTGCCAACAGCACAGCACCATCTTAGATACAGGGGGGNGGAAAAATTAAAAAAAAAGGAAAAGGTCAAGACTGAAGGCTGTCCTGAACTACACTTTGTCTTGCTATGTTCAAGGTGAGGCAGAGACTGCAGAAATAGGATAATTATGGGGAGAAAAGTGTTGCTGTAGAACAGACTAAATTAGATGATAGAAGAAGGAGAAGAAAAGAGTGTTGGACAGAGTGAGAATACTTCCCCAAACAAAGGAATTTAGGTGTTACAGCTGAGGCAGGTGACTATGTTGCAGATGAAATACTAGGAAATTCAGAAGCTCGGATGTGAAACACCAAGCATAAGACCCTAGAAAGTATATAAACAATGAGGTGGCAAAACAACCAGTAAATTGAACTGATGCATTAGCCCTCCAAATGGAATCAAGAAATCAAAAAGCAAAATTATATTCATCAGAAGGAATAAAGATTCTTGGAAGAAAGCCAATCTTGGCCAGACAAGACTGACATGCAGTTTGAATTCTGCAATATTGTATTTAAGGTAGAATAGAGACAATGACAATGCAAATGCCTGCAATATGCCATTGTGGTGGCCATGAAAGCCACACTTATTTCATCCTTGGTCCTCAAAGGATCAAAAAAGATCTCACTGCATTTCTGAGCAGAGTATTAATGTTAAGCTCAAAAGCTAAAGTAGCTAGCGTGGTATGTGCGTGCTACAAAAGAGTAGGAAGGCTAATGCCACTGCATCTCAAGAACCTCACTGTTCACTAGCATTTTCAGATTCACCAGCAGGTATTTCTACATTACTCACATCAACTGGGGTGGTATGATGTGATTATCATTCATATTATTAATGGCTTGTCCCAGATTCTCAAATGCAGATGTGGGCTACAATGAGCCCTGGTTGGAATAATCATGTTCTGGTTATTATGCAATCATAATCCAAGTTTGTGGGTTGGAAGGTTCACTTTACATGACCCTTGGTTAGGAGTCAATAAGCAGTATGGTAGGTCACACTGTGCCGTACAGACATAGCTTAACTAAATATGAACTCAAGGTCCAGAGTTGAATCCATAGTGAACACTGTTCATGATGCATGATTTCATAAAATGCTTTAATAATCTTAGAAGTACTCTGTCCACATAGAAGGTCATGGGACTCCAGGCAGTGATTACAGCCTTAATAAGCTACTTTTGTAGAAAATTCAGTGTGAAAATAAAAATATATGAGAGAGAAGAAAGTTCCTCCTAGAACAAAAAGGGCAGAGAAGATCTGAAGTTTTTAAGGGGAAATAAGAATGTGTTGCTCACCTTCCTCAATGGGCGACCAAGGAAGAGCTGTTATTGTTACAAGTAATCCCATATAGAAGAGTCTTTAAGCATAAATACTTATGCTATTAATTAATTGGAAACCAAATAACAAGTGAGAATAAGAATAAAAACCTTTCTTTACCAGAACAAATTTGCTACTTCACTCTATTAGTTATTACAGGTTTAAAGATGAATACTAGCAGTTTGGAAATGCTTAGTGTGCTTTGGAAATGCACAAGAGTGAAGAACTTAGGGCGCGACCCTATCAGGAGAGTGCACCTTCAGAACTCCATCTGCTGGGGAAAATTGGGTGCACTAAACAGAGAAAGCGTTGGAAGAGGATCTTCCCTGATGGATGCTACTCAGTACTCCTCTAGCAGGGGATAAGTTGACAGTCCACAGCTGCAAGGAACTCAATAGTCTTTAAGTCTTCGACATCAGAAAGCAGACAAGCATATTCAAGGCCTTCACATTGCAATGACCATCTTCTGGGATATGAAAAATCAATAGAGCTTTCCTCTGAGCCATTGAATGATGTGTTTAAATGCACTGGGGCAACTAAGTGCAGAATCCAGTTCTACGTGTTACTGATGTCTTTTACTACAGAGTGTGACCTGTATAGCAATTATTACTTATGGCTAGATTTCAGTGGTAATACTGCTTAATGCACTATTGCAAATTGTTATGAGAGTCTCAGTAGCAGACTGAAGAGAAAAACCTAAGATAAAAAAACAAAATGAATGTGCAGTGGGACAAGTGTATGAGAGCTTTGTGTGAGATCTATGTATATCTTCTCTTTATGTCAGCCTAAATGAAGATAACTAAAAAGCTATTTTTTATTATAATATCTAATAGAATAATTAACTGTGTAAACAGACAAAACTCAAAGTGATTAAGACAAATGGAGCAGAAGTAGGAAGTGCTTATAGCTAACCCTCTTGCTACATACTCTGCAAGAAAATCCTGCTTCCAGGCTTGGTTTTAATTCACTCAGTGACTTTTGGAGTCTCAGCAAGCTATTACCAGTCCCCTCTGTTCTGGTCTGGCCAGGGAACAGGCCAGGGAACAGTCAGCCAGACCCTAGAGTAGATGAAAAAACCCTCTGGGCACTGGAGGGGCCTGTACGCAGTTTTCTGTGACTAAGAAAATCACTGAGCAAACTAAAACTGCCTGATGCCTGCTTCCACTACGGTCCCGCTGCCTCCTTCCCTGAGCAGCAGGCTCCTGCTCCCTGCTGCGACTTGTTCCTTTTCCCCACACGCAGCCACCGCTGCGTGCTTTTCTTCTCGCCCTTCTTGTTGCTCCTCTTCCCAAAGCAGGCCATGCAACCCTATGGAAAAGAATAATCTCTCCTTCCCTCTGTGTCCAGTTGGGTCTTCTTCCTAATGAAACACAAACTGAGAGTCTATTGTTTGCCAGCATGATCTTTAGTGTGTGTCCCAGTTCCCCAGTTCAATATTTGACTCAAAGACAGCTGGAATATTGAATCCAGAATGAGGAAATATACTTATTCCAATTAGTATATGTCTTCCTTTGCTGAAATGTATCTCTTCTCTCATAATCTAAAAGACATGCTTCTTCTCAGATAACTTCAGAGGTACTATTGCAACATTGTTGTCAAAAACAGATATTAGTAAAGCACACTTCAATATACTCAAATGTAAGACATTCAGTGCAATATCTATTTTTTATATTATTTTATAAAAGAAAACAAAAAAGAGAGGAGTATTAAGTGATACAGTGTGCTAGACATTACTTGAAAAATTGTTAAATTAAATCAAATTAAAATTACACAGCTATGTTATTTTATTTGCTAAGGAGATAAAGGGCAAGAAAAAATAAAGCCAACCCTCATTTTATAACAATTGCAATTTACTTTTCGCCACTGAGGATGACACTTAAATTAGTTTGATTATGAAGTTTGTTAATTTTATTTCTCTCCTGTTCCAGTATTGCTTTTTAAGTCCTAGTGCTTTATACACCATGCAGACATATGGTGAGGCTATGCCCATACCCAAAGGACTTAGAGCCATAAAGAAATTTATGTACCTACTTCTCACAGAAGTTAGTGCCTAAGAAGGTGGTTATGATGGCCTCGGTCTTCTAATCTAAGTAGGAAAGTCAATAAAATCCAAGGAACATAGAGCCCTAATGGTCTTTTGCCTCACTCCCACCAATGGGAGCTGGGTTTGGGAGCAAGGCGGGGGGGGGATGGTGCAACACAGTGTTCCTCTGGTGGGTGGGAAGACATGTCTGCAGCACTAAGGCAGAGAGATGCTACTGTATGAAGCCACAAGCTGCCTTCAAAGTTTATTTTATTTTTAAGTATGTGGTCTTGTCTCATTCCTTGGATACTCCTCCTGTTACAGAAATGTCTTATTCCCATTTTACAAAGAAAAGGGATTCAATATTCTGCCAAGTGTTATACATGAAGCCAATGGTAGAGCAAGAAAATAAAGGCACTGCATGTGAATTGCCATGTGGTGCCTCAAGGAGAATGCTATTTTTTTTTTCTATGAAGGTAGAGCAAATTAATGAATAAAACAAACTTTATATACCCCAGGGTACCTTTACTCCAATATTAAGAACTTTAAAAGTGTGCATTAAAATACTAGAAGAATACTTTAAAACCAGTTTCATATATGTTACAGTGTATAGATGTATGTGTGTGTGTGTGGCAGAACGTATTATTTTCACTGGCAGGAAGCTCATAAAAAGAAAGGCTTTTGGGGTTGGCACAAACTTGGAGTGCACTTTAACATGCTGGTGGTACTTTATGAAGAATTGTCAAATGTATCCCATGTGTTGCAAATGCTTAAGAATGGGCTCAAGATGAGCTTTTGTCTGCCTGAGCCATACAACTATTTCAAAAATATCTTTCTTCAGTAGCATCAATATTTATTTTTGCAGTTTGAATGCTGGATTTGAGTTTCCACATTGCCGTCAAAGAAAGAAGTGAAAAAAACAAAACCCTTAATAAATCTAACAACAGAATCTGGTTTCAAGACTATTTTCCATGACTGAAACTTTTTTTGTCAGAATCATTTTTCTTAGAACAGCTGACATATCATTATTGTTTTCCTTGTTTTAGAATATTGGCTTTCCAAAAATGCCCAATCCATCCTTGAACTAAAAAAGGAACGTGTCTTCAGAGGCCTGGCTTCATTTTTAGTAATGATAATGTTCTTTTCCCCTTTCTGCCACCAGTATTGTATTAACTGACTGCATGTTTTGGGGACATGAACAGAAATGTACATAAAGAACTGTCATAACTACCTGACTGTTCTCCAGCTGAGTGGGATCAATAGGACTAGAAGAAATTTGGGAGGTGAACTCCCTCTTTATCCTCAGTGGTCCAATTCCGTGCTCTTACTTCTACTCTGCTTTTAAAACAGATTTATTTTGGTGGATTTTTCTTCTATCCTCCTGTCTTCATTATCTGAACTCTTTGCCTTCTCTGTCATATTCATCAGAAATTTTTATTGATGGCTACAGTACCACATCACATCATCTGTTAGTTATTCTCACGTGACTTTAGAAGATATTTTCAACTTAAACGTTACATTTCAGCCCCTTGATATTAATAGGAGTTCAAGAGTGGCAAAGTTTTGCTCAAAGCATGTGGCCTCTGGACTGAAGAGTTTAAATGCTGCTTTCATGTTTAAATTACTGCTTTCTCAAATGGAAATTGGAAAAAAAAAACAAAAACCCAAATTATCCTTCCAAATACTCACTTGTCCTGAGCAAAGAAACATTAGAAATAAAACTCCAAGCAACCTCCAAACAAGTAGTGAACAAGGGAACAAATAATGAAAACTTTAATATCGTTACAGTATTTTTCTAAATTTGATTAATCATGAAATCACAGGGAAGCCTAACTGCATATTTTTTAATATTTCAACATCAGAGGTATGATGATCTTTTGTTGACAAAAAGCCTGATTCTGTACATTTTAATGTTTCAGTAGCTCTTCAAAAGTCCATAATCATTCCTTTTAATTGAATTGAGGCTGAAAAATCAACAGGAATCTGTGAAAAAATCAGACCAGTATGCAAACTTTGGGTGGAACTTCAGAAATATGAACTGCATTTTTAAAAGTCTTTAACTGAAATTTCAAAAGATTTGGTGACTATTCAAATAGTTCTTCAGAACACCTGTGAAGTAGTTCACTCATATGAGCTACACAACAGTGAAATAAAAGATAGAAGCACTCTGAAACACAGGCATTTCATGATGATTAAAAAATTCCTGTGATAAAGGACTATGAACACTGAAACAAAAAGGTCATTTGGGTGTAGAATGTGAGCTAATGGTCAAATTGCAAGGACTAAGTATCAACACTTTTAAGTCTCCCTTTTCAGTGATTCTGTAATTCACAATTTCTGTGATGCTTCTGGTTCTCTTTGGAAAATAATTAGACTAATTACACCTTTATGACAGTCCAAGGACTGCAAGCGAAAAACCTGTGGTGTGGCATCCATTCTGACTGACCTATCTATTGAAGTTTCAGCAGGAACAGGGTCACCCATCTGAAGGTCTCTATTGTTAGTATTGGGAATACAGGTATTTACATTAGAAATGCCTCAGTAGGTGTTTAAAATCCGAGCACATAAAAGGTACCTAAGTCAGGATTCATTTCATGAGCTCAGCTCAAGACTGTGTGCTTCCTGGCCTTCTCCACCCTGTCACAGCTTTCCCCTCAGAGATGGCAGCAATATCACGGTGGCTTAGAGCTGTCCCTGCTCTATTGTTATTCGTCCATTTAAGCAGACCGGCCTCTGGGGAATATAGGCTGGCATGCCGCATTGTCTATTATAAGATAGAGTACCCTCTTCATAGTCGATACGGTAACCCTGAAGCACAGGCCTTCGTTACTAAGTTTTCATGCTGGATCTATATGTCTCTCTTCTTACATTTCCAGGTCTGTGATTCCTGTGACACGCCATGGGAGCTGAGCTGGATTCCTAACGACAGCAGTGTCTGTTGCTCTGCTGTGTTCGTTTTCAGACCTTCCTGTGCCGTGTAAGTGTTATTGTTTAATTGCTCATTCCCCAGTGTAGTGTGATTTTTTAAATTAGTTTGACATTTTATGTGCTTCTTTTACAGCTCATCTCAGCTGTTAATGAGCCCTTTGCTAAGTGTCTTCAGTACAGATCATTATAGCTCTTTAGTACTGTCATTTGAAAGCTAATACCAATAAACAGAAAAATTACTCAGCAGGAGGAATGTAAGTGTGCTGTGTCTCCAATTTTTAGTTTGCAAAGGTTAGAAACTATTCAGTAAAAGGAAGCCTTTTTTTTTTTTAAGTTTACACTAAAAAAATTAATGTGATTTGCTCAGATGGGCATTATGTGTTCTCTGGATATCAGGCCTGCATCATTACAGCCCTGAAAGACCTGTGCAGATGCAATTTAAAGATATCCCTAAAATGCAGGCTGGTCCTCCCCCTTCTCTAGATACCACAAATGAGTTTTCTTTTAACATCATGGAGCCCACCTAAGTCTTATCAAATGCAGATATGACACAGAGGAAGAGAGCCTAGACCTCAACAAAGCTTTGAGCCTACTACCCAGGTTTATGCTGAGATCTGAGGAGTGAGACCACCAACCAGAATGGGAAACTTTGAAAACTGCCTGCACCACAGGTCATTTATTAACTCTGTTTCTGAAATTGGGAAAAAAGGGAGTTTTCATAGGAGTTGTTTTTTTTATTTAGTTTGGTTTTTAACTTTAAAGTTTTCACACTACTTTTCCCTAGATACTCTTGGAACCTGGATAACAGTAGACCTGTGGACACAACTAAACAAAGCCCTGACCGCTTTTTCCTTGGCTAGCAACAACTTTATAAGAGGATGCACCTAAGAGAAAAGTGACTGAATTGCTAAGTCTGTAGAAATGATTCATGATTTGAAGAGAAATGGATATTAACCAGTGAAAGCTTGTGCAGGGTCTTAAGTGCAAATGTCTTATGCTAGGGATATATGTTTTTCTTCATAGCATCTTTAAATATTTCTTTAGGAAAGATCATAAGACCCAGACCACTGCCAATTTGACTAGAAATCCAAGGCTGTGAAACTCCAATATTTGAGTCCTCATGTCAATGTTGGTAACATCAACTAATAAAATGTCTTTCAGTACACAATTCAGCAAGAACTGAAATTGAAAAATGTAATTCTGAAAGGTGCTGGAAAGCAGTTTGTAAAAGACTTGAGGGCTCTGGTAGGATGGTTCTCCATTGACAGACAAATAACCAAACTGAATGATGAACGCATTAAATTGTACACTGACATAAGGCAGACACAAAGATTAACACAACAGTAATTATGAAAAGTGCTGACTTTTGAGATAGTAAAAGTATAAAGAGGCTGGTCATTCAGGAGAAAAACAGAAGATGTCAGTGACACAGATCAGGAGCTACAGAACATGACTGTATAAAGTATGGGTTTTGTGAAGTAGCAGTTAAAAGAATTATTTTTTTCATCTACAAGATTGGCCAAGAATGGTGGAATTACAGCCTTTTATAGGCCATGACTAAGTCTAAACCAGTTAAATTCTCCCTGTAATACAAAGAACTATTAGAATATTAAAATATAGAGATAAAAAGATGCACAATGTTAAAAATAATACTTAAGAAAACAGTCACAAATAGAAAAGCTGACTGCTGTAATACAATACCAGAACTCTGCAGAGCAAGTCTTTCTGCTACATTACCTTTGGAACAGAACAGGATTTTGAAGGGAGAGGCTGGTATTGTCAAGGCCTGAATGACATTTAAATAAAACAATGCTTGGAGTAGAACATTGTGCTATGATTTTAAGAAAACAGATTTGTTTCACAGCAGAAAATTGAAAATTGAAATGTTTGTAGAAAAGATGATAATAAAAGTTTCCAATAAATGAAATAATACTCCATATATTTGCAGAACATTCTGGTTAAAGGCATACTGACAGCCTTGTTTTTAAATTATTAGATGCTCCTATCTGAAAACATGTGCTTGGGAACAATAGTACTGGCTCATCTGCCACTGATTTTAATGGTGTTAGTTATCTCCATTAAGCTGAATAGCTGGTTCTATTGATTTCAACAATCCTGGGAATATAACCAACCATTCAAACCTTTAATGGCCCATCACAGTTAGAATTGTAATGTTTTGTAGGTGTGTGACCAGATAATGGGAAACCTGATGTGATAATGAATGTTCAGAAGATAACAGTAATGGAGTCACCAGACACTCATATTATATGAGATCTACACAGCATTACAAAAAGATGGCCTTATAGAAGACAAGAAAAAATTGGATAATTTACAAGTAAATTTGCATCCTCTTCATCATAAACAACCCATTAAGATGAAGTGATCATACCACTTTTTAATCCCATTATTATAAATTTCATTGTTACATGAAACATGTTAAGATATATATTGCAGCTCTGATACAATCTATTTCATAAGTTTAAAGATTTTAAACAAATATTACTAGATATTTGTAAGGACAAAAAATAAAAAAAGGCCTGATATGGGAAAGTGTGCATCAGTCCCTTGAAGGGAGACAATTACATTAACAGGATCCTATAATTGTTCCCAGCCATTGAAATTCCAGGAAATTCAGAGATATAGAAGTATATGTTAAAAAAACACCCCAAATCAAAACATTTAATAGTACGAAAATGAAGTATTAGGGCATCTGCACAAACTTGTCTTTGTCCTGAACTTATACCATGATGGATGAAAATGAGAGAATAAACTAGCAGCTCCTTCAAAAAAACCAGCTATTATGCCATTAAAAATCATCTTAATGTAATCCTAATCATTGTGAGGAGTTTCATTGTACTGAATTAAAGATATCTTTTACTTTCTGGAAAACATTACAGATCCTTTGGTTATTTAAACTATTGAGTTATTTTCAGTTCTGTAATAGAATTTTTTGCTTGTATGTGGATAATAGATTTTGATGTTATTGCTCCCCTGACATAAACTTTTAACAGAAAGAGAACTAAAACAGTGCTGGTTTGTGAAAGGGTATGATACATGGAGTCAGATTCTCATCAGGAGTAAGCTGTGAACCAGCTCCCTTGGCTTTAATGGATTTACAACCGTTGATGAGCTGGCATATGATATGGAAATATCACACACTTTCAAAGATTTCTGCAAAACATAAATTGCCTTTTACTAGTGCTCAGAGACTTTGAAGAGAAGGAAATTGCTAGGAGAAGCAAGTTGGTAAAACTGAGACTATAGTTCTACAACAGAGTAAATCATATTTAAAGGCTCCTAGACCTAGATTTAAACAGGTGGAACTAGAAGACAAAATGGATAAAACAATATAAACTCAATATGCTAGTTCTAGTGTGTTTGAAATTTTGTGACAGACCATTCTAATATAAGTAGCTTCTATGCTGGATCTCTTCAAAGTGCTATGCCATTTCAGGTACTTAGACTAACACATCAATCAAGAAACTATATAAAAGTTTAACAACAGCATGACCTCTCTATCCGATACTCTGGCTAATTCAACATCAGTGCAGTCATGTGCCCAAGATGAATCCAGACCACGTTTGTGCTGCTGGATGCACAGACCTACTTTAAGGATAACAGACTCATGGAAACTCAAGGTAGGGTGGAAATACCTCAAATGGGAAATGGAGCAGACACCTAAGTAAGTAAACCCACATGCAGCAAGGAATGGTTAATGCAATGCTAACTCAGATTGAGGACCAGGTGAGCCGTGCTGTGTTGCAAAGTGTTTGTCAGGAGGTTTCAATCTCCATCTGCTCCAAAGCAGAAGCTGAAGTGGCTCTGCAGACCATTTTGTAGTGCTCTTCATGCAAAATTTGCCAGGATGAGTGCATAGAGACATACTCCAAAATTGGTGACCAGGCTACTGTGCCATTAAGTAATTCTGATCATCAGGGTCAGAGTCCAATGAACACCAAAAGAAGTCCAAAAAACCAAGCAGGTCTGAATCTGTCCTCTTTTAGTTTAAAGTCATTTTCTCTTGTCCTGTTGCAACAGTCCCTGCTAAAAAGTTTGTCCCCATCTTTTTGGGGGGCAAACTTTAAGTACTGAAAAGTAAAAATAAGGTCCCACTGGAGCATTCTCTTCTCTAGGCTGAACAATCTGAACTGTCTCAGCCTGTCTTCATAGCAGAGGTGTTCCATCTTTGTTGCCCTCCGCTGGACCTGCTCCAACAGGTCCATGTCTTTCTTGTACTGAGGACTCCAGATCTGGACACAGTACTCCAGGTGTGGTCTCAAGAGAGCAGAGTAGAGAGGCAGAATTATTTCCCTTGACGTGCTGGCCACACTTATTTTGAGGTAGCCCAGATTACAGTTGGCCTTCTGGGCTGCGAGTGAACATTGCCAGCTCATGGCCGGCTTTTCATCCATCGGTACCCCCAAGTGCTCAAGGGCTGCTCTCAATCCCTTCATTCCCCAGCCTGTATCAATTCTGGGAGTTGCGCCAGTCCAGATACAGGACCCTACACATGGCCTTATTGAACCTCATGAAGTTCACACAGGCCCGCTTCTTGAGCTTGTTCAGGTCCCTCTGGATGGCATCCTGTCCCTCAGGCATGCCAACCACACCATTCAGCTTTGTGTAGTCTACAAACTTGCTGAGGATACACTCAATTTCACTGTTTATGTCATTGGTGAAAGACATTGAACAGTACTGATCCCAGTATGGGCCCCTAAGCATTCGTTGTTTTAGTGATTTGCTGTGCTATGTCCCCTGCATGCCCACAGAAATCTGTTGTCAGCCTCGTGCTGGGCCCTCGTCCCCAGGCTGGGTCCATGCGGGGTCAGGCCTGCCACCATATGCCATGCCCCCTCACTGCCCCACATCCTCTCAGCCCCTTCTACTGCACGCAAGGGCCTCAGGTGCTGTGAAGAGAAGGTTGGTGGGCAGAGTTGGTGTGGGTAGAGGAGATGTGCGCCACTGCCCTTTTAGGAAGCTCAGGGCAACACCTGGGTTTGGACTGCATGGGGGAGCATTTGCATGGCATGGTGGCATGTCTTGGCAGTGTGGCACAGTGGCACGGTGTGGCTGGTGAGTGCTGAGAACTGCGGCGCCTTCGCTGCTTGCAGCGAGCAGCCTTGCTGAATGAAAGTGTTGAACGGGATCCTGTGGAAAGTGTTGCAACTCATATTTGGTCCGCAGTCAATAAACGAAAACATAATAGAAACCAGAACCTACAAACAAGAGCTTTAAATGAAACATGGGTCTAAGGCAATAGGCCAATACATATTTAACAACAACCTGCCAAATGGTGTTTTCAATTACAATCATTTTATTTTGCATTGAAGTAGCGCTAGAGGTCAAGTGATCCAGTCAGGCCCGATGCTCCTTCCGCTGCATTGGATGGTGTAGAAATGCATAGGATGTTTCCCTGATGCGTTTGCTAGCTAAGATGAAATAAAAAGCAGTCGGAAAGAAAGAGCTATTCTAGTATTCAAGTCTACAGCTCTGCAGAGTACTCTGTGTTGAACAAGGATCCTCTGACAGGAAATGTCTTCCAAGTTCAGGACCAAGCTGAATGATATCTCTGGAATATATTCTCAGTGCTCATGCATTATTTCTTCATTCAAGTTTCAGAGGAATGTTTGACTTTTACTGTGAAACCATAAGTCACCATCATTCTTGGCATGTCAGATGTTTCCCTCAGTTAAACACAATGAGTTTCCTCCAAGGGAAGAGGGAACAGTGTAAATAGTGTTTAAAATATGTTACTAATTTATTGAAAGGTCTTGGTGGATATAATTAATTCAAATGATTTTGTATATTCCAGCAGGAGACATACATCTTTTAGTAATACTTGTACTGTGAGACCCCTGAACAGTCTGCACTTATCTTAAAGCAAATATTCTCAACAGAGCTGGCAGATGCATTTTAGCTGCAGTGGCTGTGAATAATCACTCTCATTTTTGTTGTCCTTGTTCATTAGTCTGTTAGGAACTACTTGTTATTGAATTGAAAACTAAAAGCTTTTCTTGTCCTTTTCTTTCACTGCAAAACATAAGAAAGGCAAAACATAAGAAAGGAACATTTATGAGGAAAATTATTATTTGCAGTGGCATAAATTGTTATGGCAGACATTTTTGGTGGTAATTACAAAGAAATCTTTTCTATACAGACTTTTTGTATTACTGCCTGTAAATATGATAGCTTTCTACTAAAGTGCATTACTAGACCTACTAGCTTTGACAGTTCTTTGGCACATTTTGGGGGCAATCACTTTAAGAAAGAGAAATAACTACCTGCCTCTGTCCGACTCACATGAAAAAGTGTCATCTACACTGTTCACTGGGTTGTGGCAGATCCTGGGGCTTTGCCTAGCAGTGCTTGTTCTGTGGGCTCTTATCCACTTTACTACCTGTTATGTCCTGGGGTGGGCTGTTCCAGAGGACTACTTCAGTTTTTAGCTTTGTCTTTAGTGCCAAGCAGAGTGCTGTTTTTGCAAGTACTCTATCAACTCAATTTCTATTGATTTTAGAGAGCACTGTAACTAGAGCTATGGAGTGTGACTTCCATGCTGTTGTAAATTTATGGGTGTGATTTTCTACTTCTTGCAGACAGGAAAAGGGATGAGGAACAGATTTTCCTTTCTTTGCTTATATCAGGGTTAATGAAAGTGTACACTTGGAAAGTCTTTTGACTAGTATATTACAGTCTACTATAGCCTGACATAGTAGCAGTCTCTTTTTAGTTGGCAGGTTTTGAACTGCTTGTGAAAGCCAACATATGATGGATTAATACAAAAGCAACTTCTGCACAGCGTTCTATCATAATAAGTATGTTAAAGCAAACAAAGACTTAATAGCATCCTTATCTCACTCCATCCAGCAACAATGGAAAGGGACTGCTAAATGTATTGATTAAGATGATCCAGGTTTCTTGATTTGGGCTGCTATGACCTGTGTTTCACTAGACATATTTACTTTTCTGCCCTTAACATTTGAGACAGATGGGGTTTTGGCATGTGCAAATAATGTTTTTTTTTTTTTTTAAATCTGTACTAGAGCAGGACCCAGCATTTTGTTTATGTTTTTTTTAAAAAAAAACAAACAAAAACCCCAACCAAACAAAAAAAGAGACACAACCCAACACAAAAACCAGGTGAGGCTTCCAGGTCAGCTAGCTACAAGTGGTCTGCAGAGGATCTGCAATACTTATCAGTCACCAGTCAAAGCGTGGAAAGAAAAGGGAGAAAGCAGTGGTGTTCATAATGTCTGGACGTGCAAAACCAGAGAGGGGAAAGTATAAACAAAGTGAATGTCAAGACTTTTTTTCAGAATTAGGAAGATAGGAACTTCTCAGAAAAAGGGATGGTTCTAGGCACAAGCAACTCTAGGTTAAGAGGAACTGGCTTGCTGTGTGAACAGACCCTTCTCTTTCATATTCTGGTGCCTTGAACAGAATTGCTGTACCCTCTCTTCTAACCCATGCCTTTGCTTTCTTGTCACCTCCTGTGGTGTCCTTCCTGTCCTACTCACCGCTCCTCTTTGCCATTGGAAATGCTATGAACTGTTTGTTGCTGGTTCTATTTCTAATGTGGCTGAATGGAAGAAAGAAATTTAATATGGCAGAATGATCTATCACTGCGTCCAGCCATATGCAATTGTTTCTAAGGAGTGTTTTGGGCCTCACAGGATGTTTGTTAAGCAACTCTGGATCTTTTGAAGATGTTTTTTTTTTCTAAGTGTCATTATTTTTTTTTGTGTAAAAGTATGATGAATTTAATGTGTAATTAATACAAGAATACCACACTCTTCATAGTTCCTCATTATGTCATTTTCATTAAAAAATATATAGATATACAGTAGTATATCGAGCGTATGTTTGTATTGTTATATTACTTTTAAAAGCTGATGAGTTTCTCTGAGACAAAGAAGAATTAAAAGAAAACTTTGGAACAAGTTAAAATATTGCTATTGTCACTTAGTGTTCGTATGCTCTTGGAAAAGAATGATGGAATCTTTAGTCTAAAACCCAAAATGTGCATCTTAAGGGAATGCTTTAATGTCAGTGGAGAGAGAGCTGGTTCCGAATAAAAGTTAAACTTTACCCAGAATAATTTTAAAGACACATTCTCATGATCAAGGTGTTGAAAAGCATTGCATTTTCATTTGGTGTGCACATGTGTTTGGAACAAATCTGGCCTGTGCTTCAGGGCGTCCAGTCATTAGTCTCTTTTACACACTCATTCTCTGAAGCATTCAAGATGTAGGTTTTAGCTCTGACGTTAAAGAACTATTTGAGGTCAGTATTCTGATGAGAAAATTTGGTTTTGCAGATCTACTAAAAAGCAAATAGTTTCACAGCATAGCTTATGAAGGCTTGAGTTGCAGTACAAGTTTTCTGACATGTAGTAAACCACAAAACATCCATTTAATTTGTGAACATTGATGGGCTGGTGTAAACTGGCATTGCTTCTTTGATATTTGTGGAGTTGTGCCAGTTTACACCAGCTCAGGAATCTTGTCTATTGTTCCTGCAAACATCCTATGACATTTTAAATTATCAGGATGATCATCTTGCAAAGACAGCCAAAGTATTAGAATAACAGTTGCCTGCCAAATTCTCTTGGGAGACTTGACTTATTAAAAAAATAAATTACACGTGTTCTTTTTATATAAATAAAAATTTCTTTCATAAGAGTGCATGATTTACTAGGAGGCTGAAGTTGTGATTTCCCAGTTATGAATGTAACTTTGTGAATCAGAAAGGCAGACAATGCTCTGCCACATCCCAGTGAAGCAAGGGATGTTTGCTCAGACTGGTAGAATATAAACAGGTTTAGTGTCCTCAGAGAAAGGTATCCAGGAGCTAATCTCATCATCTTTGGCCCCTTTTTAGTGGTTTCCCCCTGTCTTTTCCAGCTTTTCCTCCTCACCAAGCCTGCTTGTAAAAACACGTCTGAGAAGGAAAAAAAGACAGCAATTATTTTGTCTTACATTTTCTATCTCAGTCTTTACAGAATTAACCAGTTTTTACCATGATATCGTGTTTGATCTTGAAGCTGATTTCAAGCAATCCAGCTGAAAATATCTATTTCATTTAGGGCAATAGTGGCAAAAGTATCAGAAGTACAGAGTGCACTATTCACTACAGAATGAACGTAGGTAAAGCACTAAGCATTCTACAGAGTGCAGTGCAGGTACCCATGGGACATTTGTGTGTGAATCTGCAAGGATCAACATATGGGATGATATGTGCCAGTAAAATTTTCTGTGTCCGGTATTAGTTGGAGCCTTTCAGAAAGGAGGGAGAAAATGGAAGGGACTGACATCTTGAAGGTAGGAAGAAAGGAAAGCTCACCACAAGCTGCCACAGAAATGCTCAAAGCCAGTGCTATATCCCATCCTAAGAAAAACATAAATTACGTTGATGGCAGAAGTGAGTAGCAGTAAGAATTCCACCTAAGAAGATTTCACATGGCCAAGGGAGGACACATTGTTATGGTGAAATGGAAGTAATAGGGCTTCAAGAAAATCTATAAGCAATCTGAAGATGTTACAAACCCTGCCACAATGCTCACACATCTGTTTCGGTGAAATTTTTTTGGCAAGGTTTCTTCGCATTGCAAGAAAAAAAGCCTAGTTTTTCTAATAGTAAGACTCTGTAAAAGGAAAGAAAAAGCAGTAGAAAAAAAGAGCTAAAAGATTAATGGAACCTTTTAAAAGTAACAGTATCTGGAGACACAGTCATGTGTTTTGGGTATTGCTATATCAAAATGGTAAAGATCACGACAGGCTTATTTATCAAGTATTCAACCTTGGAGAACCTTTGGTGCATGAGAATATTAATCCCATCCTGCATACATTTATATTCATTTTGAGTTTATGCAGATACAGGCAAATCTAGAGGGCAAAACTGTTACCCTGAAAATGAATTTGCTCTGGCTGTTTCACTGTTTGGATAGCTTCCAACTGGGAGTGAAATGTAATTTAGGTAAATTCACTCATGTTTTTACTTCCACTTTTCAGTAGAAAAAAAAGGCTGTCTTGCAGATCATCAGAGATGAACATTTTAGGATTCAAATTGAATAAACATTATGCTGGACAAAGGAATTTAGCCAACATAGCTCTGGAAAGTAGGTATTTTGCTGGAAATCACTGGAAAGAGTCCTTCCATGTTGTTGAGAATTTCTGCTGTTTTGAGATTAGATTTGATATCAAAAAGGAGTGAAAAGTAACAATTTAGAAATTTTCAGGTTTGGGGAATGGAGAACTGTATGTCAGTACATTGTCCTGGAGTCATTGTATACTGGAAAGCCTGGAGATGTTTTCATGGAATGCTTTGTCTTGCAGTCCCAGGAACTGGGCACTTGAGCAGCCCAGTTCTCTCATTTCATGAGAAAAGCAGACAGATGATCATGAAATTTTTGAAATTTCTGGACCTACTTTATCTCTCCTAAGCAAGGTTGTCTAAGTGCCACTGAATAGCAGTCACATCTACCGCTGGGAAATGGTTCAGTTTTGCCAAATCAGTAATTTGCAAGGCTTAACAACACACCAGAAGCCAGCAAAGATTGTATGGCCATGGCCGTACAATAGTGACGATTCACTGCCACTGTGATGTTGGGCAGTGGCAATGGCAATTAAAGTGCTGAGCTGAATAAATTCTTCTTCTCCTAAATGTTCAGTGATGAAGATCTTTGTCTCTCAAACCCAGCTGTGTTTTTTAAAGTACACTGAAGTTACTGAATCAACATCTGAAAAATGAAAGGACACATTTTATCAGATGCTGATGCAGGTTAACTGTCAAGCTGACACTAGGAGGGAGAAATATGTAACTAAGAGAATGCACAGATCAACAGATATTTTTGATAAAAGCTGTAGAAAATGTATATGAAAATGGGCTAAAACAGAAGTCATCCGTGCAGTAGCACTGTGACAGCAGAATGCTTATCAAAGACTGATATTCTTTTATTTAAGATTTGTGTAGCCCTATCTACTGCTTGGAAGAACTGGTTGATACAAGATGACTGAGAGCTGGATTTGGGAATGTTTTGACTTGTGGTGTCTCTAGAGCAGCACTGTTTCAAGTGTTCTCCATTGTTTTAGGAAACCTCAGAAATCAGGTATGTGTTTGATTTCGCTATTTCTTGATAACAGAAAGGGAGGAAAACAGTAAGTGAACTGTACCTGAATTCTGGAAACAGTTCTCTACATCACTAAACATTTAAAATGGGGATTTATTTTTCCCAGATCTTTATTTGGCCCTCCTCTGCTTGGCTTGTTGGCAAGCAAATCTGTTGATTTCCATATTTTAGAGGAAGACAACATTGAGGTTTGTAATGGACTTGTGAAATTTAGCAGCAAACTGCTGAGAGTGCTGTATTATCAAATAATAGAGATATGATTTCATGGATTGTATCTAGAGGAATGCAATGGTATTATTCTAGACTGCTGTACAAGTGTCATGTTCTTACCTTAAAATGATAAATAAGCATATATTTAGGCACAATATATACTGGGTAGGTGGTAGAGGCTAGCTTGATAGGATGAGGAGAAACTCTTTGGGGAAGAGGCTTTAAAAAAGCCAATTGAGGCAGGAAAGCTAGAGTCCTAGGAAACAACTGAAGGTTTATCTTGCAGCCTGAGGTGCCTGCCAGGTGCAACCTATTAAAACATAAAGCTGCAATAGTTGTTTTAGATTTAAGAAAACTGGATGTTGCTTGCTGAGCGTGAGGCCATTAAGCACATGTTTGGTGTTGGGGGATGATGCTCACCCTGGTGAAGTATAAAGTGAATAATGCTTTACTTCTCACCCTGTGTCTGTATTTCTTTTGTTCTTAGGCACCACTACCGACTGCACAGCACACAAAAGATTGCTAAGATTTCAGATATGGTTATTCAACTTTATGAAGCACTAACTTCCTTTGCTAAGTGGGAGAGACCTTTAGCTTCTGCCAAGAAATGCTATGTAGCATTGACCAGCTAAAACAGTGATTTCCAACCTTGTTCACAGATCGTGAATGTACTGTAAATACAAATATTATAACTTTGGTGGGAAACTAGCATTCTCTCCATATCATAGCTTCACTTATAACTGGTGTAAGACCTCTTTTGGTCGTGATACATTCGTTTATTCTCCTACAGGCGCAAAACAAAAAAATACAGTAAACCATTTTCCATTATAACTTGATTGTGGTTAGCTATCTGTACAGTGATGAAATTTTTTATAGTACCTCTTAAACTAAAGTCAAGGGAGAGAAATGGGAACTATTTCTGACTTAAAAAATTGTAAAAATTACTAAGCAAAATTCTGCAGTAATGTTTTTAGGGACACTTTTTTTTCCTAGAAAAAGGAGAGATGACTTTGTTATAAACATCTTTAAATGACAATTTCTAAATTTTATACAGAAATGATTTTGTAATGTTTGGAGAGATTAAACGAATTTTGGTGATAAATAGGCTTCCTCTGGTCCCTTCTCCCCCTCTGGTGCTGTGTCAATATAGTGACTCATAGGATTATAGAATCATAGAAACATTTAGATTGGAAAGGACTTCTGTAGGTCATTTGGTGCAAGTCCCCTCACACAATCGAAGGCTTCCTTCAAAGTGAGGTTTTAAAAGGCTGCATTGGGAGATATTGCCACACTGTGCTGCATGAGAGAACTCTACTGAGCAGGTGGTGACTGCACACAGTGGCCAAAGCAGTCTTTGAAAACAACTCTAATTCAGTGGGCTCTCCTTTAACAGGGCTTAATGATCAAGAAGCAATTTGCAGTGTAATGAGAAAAAAAAAAATGGAATGTAAAGCATACATACCATTTTTGGCCTAGGATTTAGATTATGTGAAATCAGGTTTTAAAGAAAACTGTATTGGGAGATATGAACAACATCAGGAAATGTAATGGTCCCTGTTTTAATTCCTTCTGGAAATTTTTGGAGAGAGTGTGCTCTAAATGTCTCTGTCTGTAGGTCAGCAAAGGCAATTATATAGACTTCAGGGACTGGTGATATATGTGATCACTTTCTGTTGAAAATCCTGCTGCCCCAAGGGGCCACTCCAGCAAGCAGTCTAGCTCTAAGAAGGAAACTTGAAGCATAAATTGCTAACCTTGAGTGAACAGTACAGCATTCCAGCAGTAAAATCCAGCTATAAACACAGGGAAAGGCTACATCTTTGACAGCTTCCTGAAACGACTGCAAGTTTCTTTTTACACCTTCCTCTCACTTAACCATCTCAGAAGGTTAAGGTGTAGGTTACTGTGACTTTTACTTTTAAAATGTTTACCCATGTTACTCTTATTTTGCTGAGGTTATTTACTCTTTTATTTCCCCCTCCCCTCTTCACATGCTTTTCCCTTCTTCATATGTTGAGTTGCATGAGTCCTACTGTACCCTCACAAATGGAAGTTACCATGAAGCCCATGTGATTTTTAATTAAATTTAAATTTTACTTCATGGACTCAAGGGACTATTATGCAAGATATTAGTTTTATTCACCGAAGTGATCTCACTTTCCTATACGTATTTTACATTCCTTGTCTTCTCTCATTCATTCACACATTTCAGTCCTAATTCTTTTTTTATCTATAAAGATGTGGCTGATGTAGGTCTTTTATGACTTTTCTGTATGTGTATCTATATCAGATCATTTGTAAAAGGAAAAATGTTTGGCTAAACAAGAATAATGTTGTAATAAGGGTGGAGTACATTTCTTGTTTTTAAAAGTTCCTTCCAAGATTTTCATCTTCATTTTTACTTCAAGTGTTTAGCCAAAGAAACAAAATAAACAGAAAATCCCAAAGGACAAAATTGGTGTAAAACACCAGCAATATTTTTTTGTCTTTGCTAGATACAGACTGGTTCTTACATGAATTTAAAAAACCCAGGTCTCTTCAGTGTCCACTATTTTTAATTCTTTCTTGCTTTTTTCATTAAGAGTTAAGACCGCAGTGCTTGTGGGAAAAAACAAATGCAAAGTAGGCCAGATCCTTCAACATCTTTATATCACATTCTCTGTGTCTACACCAGTAATTACACATCACCTTAAGGTCACCCTAAAGCCTGGTGTCACTAAAAAATCTTGGGAGTTTAACAGGGAAAGAAAGACGTGTTGGGCACCCTGATCTCCATCTTGTTACTGGTTCTCAGTGACAAAAAAACATGGACCTTACAGTGCCTTTAATGTTCAGAGAAGACTTATTCTGCTGCAGAGGCAAAACTTGCAGTGGTCCACAGTTTGTGTGCCATTTTTTTTCCATCTGCAGTGTATCAGTGAAAAGGAGAAGGAATTAGTTGAACAGGGACCCTGGTGGAGTCATCTCTGAAATATGCTAGTTTGTGACTTTAAATGTTGGCCTCATGTGGCCATTGCTAGCTGGGGAGCTTTTCTCAGGAATGTTTACTGAAAGAGCACATTTTAAACTAATAGGGAGGAACACGTGCCAAGTGGAAGCATTCTTACCCATATCTTGTGACTAATGCATCCAATCAAAGCAGTTCAGTTTTCCAGTCATGGATAATGAAACCAGATGGTCTTGAATAAACTACAGAATATTGCAAAACAATTCTCTTGTTTAATTAAAATGATAAACATTTTCTATTAATACAAAATTCACCAACAAGAAGAGAAGTAGGATATGGCTGCCAAATTATTTGTTATGGGGCATTTACTGTGTTTCAGTCTGCAAGGTGGTCATTTGTGACACTGCCATATTATTTTAGAACCAACATAAAAGGTTTACTGAACATAAAAGCTAATCAAAAAAGGAACATCTGTCTTCCTACAATACCTGGCGATTTGTCTGATAGAGCTAGGTAACAGATTACATCCCCATTGTTTAAATTATTTTTCAAATACCAAATGGTAAACATGAAAGATTTTTGGCTTCTGAACAAAAGACCAAGGAGGAATGTGAAAATTTCTGAAGGAAAAATAATGGTCATGTTTTGTCCAGTAATTTCATAAATATACCTAAGAAGACCAAATTTATGTAAACCTTTTTTGAACTCATAATCTGGTCCGAACAGCATATCTAATGAAAAGACATTCAAGCCAAATTTTTTCTAAGTTCATTAATACAGTTAAACAAAAATCTTTCTGACTTCAAGTCAGAAAACTGTGAAAAACTTACACAATTTTATAATCTTTTGCACAGAAAGACTTGCACAATTTTGGAGATTTGATTCATGTTTACTTGTGGTATATGGTATGATAATAAATAGAAATCATGTGGTTAGTTCTTTTTCTGAATGCCAAATGGAGAGGGCTTAATTTCCTTTAAATATCATGCAACAGAAGAAAGGAAATGTGAAATATACCACGCCTACTGGTAAGTATAGATCATAGTAGTTTTTTTATTGATGAATATCCTGGCCATATACGGTTTGAGACTAAGGAATCTGAAAGTACCCAATTAAATCCATTCCCAGTTCCTGAGGGAGCTGGGGGACAAAGTTCCTAAGCTGGCTGACGAAGTTGAGAAGTCATGGCATTTTGGTGAATTTCCCACTGATGGGAAAAGAGGAAACATAACCCAAATAATCAGAAATGGAAAAAGAACCACCCAAGGAACTACAAGCCAGTTAGTCTCATGTCTGTGTCTGGCAAGATCATGGGGCAGGTCCTCCTGGAATCTCTGCTAAAGCATGCAGAAAATAAGGAGGTGATTGGTGACAGCCAATGTGGCTTCACCAAGGGCAAGTAACGCCTGACAAACTTGATGACCTTTTTATGACATTGTCACAGACAAGGGCAGGGCAACAGACGTCATCTACCTGAACTTATGCAAAGCTTTCAACACTATCCCCCACACAACATTCTGTTCTCAAAAGTGGCAAGTCATGTTTTTGATGGATTGGCCACTTCGTGGATGAGGAACTGGCTTGATGACCATGCTCAAAGGACTGTGGTCAATGTCTAAGTGGCAGTCAGAGACGAGTGGTGTTCCTCAGGGCTCAGTATTGGGACCAGTGTTGTTTAACATCTTTGTTGAAGACATAGACAGTGGGATAGAATGCACCCTCAGCAAGTTTGCCAATGACACCAAGTTGTGTGGTATGGTCAACATGCTGGAGGGATGCCATCCAGAGGGACCTGGACAGGCTTAAGAGGTGGGCTCGTGCAAATCTCATGGAGTTCAACCAAGCCAAGTGCAGGGTCCTGCACCTGGGACATGGCAATCTCAAGCACAAATACAGGTTGGGCCGAGAATGGCTGGAGAGCAGCCCTGAGGAGAAGGACTTGGGTGTGATTGTGGATGAGAAGATCAACATGAGCTGGCAGTGCACACTGGCAGCCCAGAAAGCCAACTGCATCCTGGGCTCTATCAAAAGAACCGTGACCAGCAGGTTGTGGGACATGATTCTACCCCTCTACTCTTCTCTCGTGAGGCCCCACTTGGAGTACTGTGTCCAGCTTTGGAGTCCTCAGCACCTGTTGGAACAGGTCCAGCGGAGGGTCACAAAGATGATCAGAGGGTTGTAGCACCTCTTCTATGAAGACTGGCTGACACAGTTGTGGTTGTTCAGCCTAAATAAGAGAAGGCTCCAAGGAGACCTTAATAGCAGCTTCCCAATATCTGAAGGGCGCCTACAGGGAAGCTGGAGAGGGACTCGTTGTCAGGGTGTGTAGTGATAGGATGAGGCATAATGGCTTAAAATTGAAAGAGAGGAGATTTAGATTAGATACTAGAAAGAAATTCTTTACCTTGATGGTGATGAGGCACTGGAACAGTTTGCCCAAAGAAGTTGTGGAAGCCCCACCCCTGGGAGTGTTCAAGACCAGGCTGGATGGGGTTTTGAACAATCTTGTCTAGTAGGAAGTGTCCCTGCTCATGGCAGGGGAGTTGGAACTCGATGATCTTTAAGGTCCCTTCCAACTGTAATGATTCTATGATGATGATTAGTAGAATAATATTTAACTGAAAGAATTAGGCTTTCTTGCTGCGTATTGTGAAACTGTAAATGTTTGCAAATCACATATAAATTTATTTGCCGATGCTTTTATAAGATTTGTTTTCATTCAATAAGTTGATCACTTCAGTAAATAATAATGTAAGGGCATGGTGTTGTTAGAGGTTGTTTCTGTTTCCTGGCTGAATAACTGTACCTCCTAGCTAGACAGTCTTCAGAAAAGACTAGTTTCAAAGAAAGAGTTAGGTATGGCAGTACCTCACTTTTAAGTGGCTAAAACAGAATATGCAGCTCTCTGGTTGCACATATCTTCTTGTACTGTCAATTCTTAATTGTTCTAGAATACTTTCTTCCATTTCTTATTCCCCCCTGCCATGTGTGTCCTGTTCTTTAGCTGGCAATGCAGTTAATCCATGTTGTCTAGGCCCAGTTCTTTATTCCCATTCTTCTAGGTCTTTGGAAACTAAGCTTGAGCAAAGTTGTTTTTCATCCTTTCTGGTTTATGCCACAGATTTCCCAAATCTGCACAAATATATCTGTCTCACCTCAGACCTGTCTAAGGATAATTATACTACTCACTAACTGCTTTGCTATCAACCTGGTTGGAGTCCTCCTTCCTAAAAAGCAGCATTGCCCCTTCTCATGGAATTCATGCAGTTACTGTGCCCTATCCTTGTGACTCTTGGATTGGCATTGCACAAGAGAAGGAAGATGAATATGTGACAAACCTGGCCTTACAGGACTGAGATACTTTTAGCTGCACAAAAAAGAGAAGTTAAATCTTAAACCAAGTTTTTGAGTCACAGATTTTAACTTATATGTGGTTATGCTGTCAAAGTCCTGTTTTGGGACTCAGGATGGAAATATTTTGATTAGTCAAGGTAGGTGATTAACACGGATTGTATATTCCATTTTGAATGAGCATGTTCTTGACGCATTGCTGTTAATAAACATCAGACCTATAAGTGCCATTAGCCCACATATATTCATGTAACATCACTGTCCTCCTAGCTGTGTGCAAATCTAAATGAAAGATTTCATGGTATTTCTTGGAGTATTTGACCTTGAGAGAAAGTTAGAGTAGTAAAGAAGCAATAAAGCATTGTCAGCTGCTCATTGGTCCAATTTCCACACAGCAGTGGACAGCCGTCTTCAAAGGCACACAAAGATGGACATAATTTACTATTCCATTTTTTGCAACTGCCTGCAGATATCTATTTTCGATTTGAAACACCTAAAAATATCTTTAGTACAAATGAGAATGTGAAACAGAACTGCTATGTGAACCCTTATTCATTACATTTTGGAAGTCATGCTGTTTATAGCATTTGTAATCTATGGACAGATGGTTTAATCCAGATTAAGATGGGAGACTCCTATACAAGTTTGTTTGTTTTTCTTATAAACCAGTCATCTGCCTCACAAGGAGATTCACTTTAGATTTCAGCCGGCGGGAGATATGAAATCTGGAGTCTGATGTTCCTTTATGACATCTGCAGTATTTCTGTGTATAAAGAAAAGTCACACAAATGTATCTGAACTTCATTTGAAAAATAAAAAGCTATGCTTAAAACCTCTAGGAAGTGAAGAGTATGGTCGCAAAATTAAAAGACAGGCAAACTCAAAGAGATGCTCTTCATTTAGGAAAACAAAAACAAGCTTACAGTCAGCATGTGGTTATCCCTGAATATAACACTCCATCCATCTCTTACTCCCTGTCATTAAGTGGTAGTGCTTTTCCCCCCACTCCCATTCCAGTCATGCCATAGTTAAGTTAGGCAGCTGTTTCCAGCTTACAGTATTCTGGTAGAGAGTTAACAACATTGCTGACAAGGAACACTTGAAAATCATTAAAATTTATAACAAATTAAGGGAGTCAGTGCAACCAGTGAAGACTATAATTTTATTTTAAGATGCAGCCACTGATTTCTTGTGATGGACTTGATAGACAGGGGTAGCAAACTATTCCCCTGGGGTTATTTAGCAGCAAAGTCTCAGTCCGATGTGAAGGCCTTTTGAAGATTTGCAAAACTCTTAACAGAAGGCTGCATACCACTTATGTATGTACCACCAGTTATTGGAAAATGATTCACTTTTCAGATTTGTATCAGAATGCAAAGGGAGTTATAGATGTGTACACAACAAAGCTTATATATTGCTTTTCTGGAAATGTCTTAAAGGATATGCTATGGGACAGAAAATGGCCGGAGAGCAGCCCTGAAGAGCTTTGTATGTATAACGACAGCTTTCAAATTTAAGGCAGAAGTGAATTTAATGTGGCCTAAAGTATTGGAGTTAGCATTGGCAATGGAAGCAACAGTGAGGAATATTGCAAGATTTGTGCTTAGGACAGAGGGGAAAACAAACTGACTTAGTAAACAATATACAAAATATGCTGGAAGAGTCTCAAACTCACAAAGGATTTTTCTGCCCTGGAACAGCTATATCACTTTAGGTGAACGTGTGTACTGTAAGTGGCCTCACATCAGAAATGCTTCAAGATTAGGCATTCGGGTAGAAAATGCAAAGCAGTCCATTAATCATCACAAATTAATGAGGTAGAGTGCAAAATAGTAGAAAAATGAAAGAGTAAAGAATTTTCTTATTCTGGGGAAAGACATGTATGCCTGAAAGGAAAAAAAGTAGAATCTTGTCAAATAATGACACAGATAAATAGTTACATACCCAAAATGTGAAGACAAAGACTTCAGTAACGTATTTATATGTCAGCCAAGCATAGCAAGGCTAGTCTTGTTCATAAATGTAGGACAGACAAAAAAAAAGCTATATAAAATAAATGCTAAAATATAAACCCTAAAATAGACAATAACATAAAAACCTAAAGAATAAAAAGACCAGAGTGTTATCTAGTCCTTGCGTCCAAGGGACCAACGTAAGTTTCTCAGGCAGAAGGTTACTTGTAAGAAATGAAATTGAAACTTGAGTAAACCTTCAAATGAGGTTCTACCACACATTGAAGATGCAAGGAATGCTGCTGTTGAAAGGGGTTAATGAGTTGTAAATATCAAGATCTATATCTAGGCCAAAACATGTGAATACAAAGTAGGCTCCTTAATCCTCAGATTAAAACCTGAGGTTAAATTAGAAAGTCTAGATGATAGGCCAATGTAATTTCACAATTATAATATTCTGAATGAACCTTCTCTACCATTAAGCCAGAAAAAACTACAAAACTGTCCACATCTGAAGGGTCTATATAAAAGCCAGTGACTAATATCTCCATGTATAGATAATTGTTTTACGTATACAGACACAGGTCTTGCCAATGGAGTTAGTTGAAAGATGGTTGTAACAAAGATATGTTTTAGACATTCACAAAAGATTGTTCATATTGATGTAGTAAGTTGCCAAGTGAACTGTGGTCATCTTCCAGATTTTTCTAGAAAGGTGATTTAGCAATTGCTGTTTATATCCCCACCTCATGCCAGGGTAATACCAATAAGCTAAGGAGAGCACTTCAAACACATAAACATTGAGGCCTCCTGTAAAACAAAACACAGGCTTAAACTACAAATATGGATCTGGATGGCAGTGGAACAGGCAAAGACACACAATGCACAGTGAAAGGGTTCAGATTTCCTGAATATAGTATCTAAAAGCATGTGTGCATTCAGTTAATTTTTATCACCATTTTTTATCCTTGTGCTTTAGTAGTTTCAAGTTATTTACAAAAGACGTGTCCAGTACTGAGAAAGGGAACAAAGTGTTTTGGGGCTTCACAGGGCTTCCATATTACTTATTTATTTTGAGCAACAATTTATCCGCAATTTAAGAGAAGGGGTAGTTCTGACCCATAATGTGACAGCCACTGAGGAATAATCAACTGGCAGGATAGAGTTACTGCCGGTTGGAGACAGAAAGTCTAACTGTTATCTTTGGACTTAAAAGTGCCTCAATAATTACATGGGAAGTCTCTTTACCATTTGGACAGATCACAAACCACTTGTGGGTTTTGCTAGTGAAATTCAGTGCCAGCCATTGCAGCTGTCTGGCTGTAGCATTGGGCTTTGACTGGAGTCTTCAAAACATTTGTTAGAGTGCCATGAACAACTGCCATTACCACAACAATATGGGAATCTGGAGTGACTATGTTATTTGTGAAATACCTGAGGTAGGTGCTGATGAAGCCTCTTCAAATAAGATGGCTCCTTTTTCTGAGGGAAGATATTGTTATCTCCTGGGTTAGGGTAATTAATTTAAAAACATTTCAAGTGGTATGCATTTTTTGGGAAATTTAGGAGCACAGGACCAGAAGAAATGCTGGGAATGTATATGTATCGTGTAAAACAACCATCACCATACTCAGCGAGGAAGAAATAAAATCCCAGTAATGTTATCAGAAGCATGGCCTGTTAATCCTTGTATAAGTCCTTGACTTGGATCTGTATTTAGTGGTTGAACAGAGGTGCATGGTCAGAAATGGACACTGAAGCATCACCATGGCCATTGGTGAAAAGCAGAGACAGATATCAACTATACACAACTTTGCTCAAGAATAACAAATCTTGAGTTTGAATTTATTTGCTTCCACCCATATTGCCCAACTGAAGCTCACCATCTATTAGAGTCTGTGAAGAAGACATAAAGTAGAAAGTTAATGAGAAGTTAGGAGATCCGGCTGAATTTGTTCTGAAATTCAGAAGATGGAGAAAAAAAAGATTTGTATTTAATCTAGATGAAAGATTGGAACATGGAGGAGCATTAGGGCACTGTAAATCCAGTAAACACTGCAAAACCCAAAGCCACAAGTATCATGTCAAAGATGGAGAACTGGACTCAAAGACTTTGTTTACATCAACATTTCCAGTCCCTAGCAGCAGATTTCAGCTATTATGCTAAATAAAATGCAAACTTAGTTATTTAGAAGTATACATCAATGATGTAAATAAAAAGTGGCTGAATGAATTTAAGTCCTCAAAATGGTGTTATCTGGGCTACTCAGAGTATTTTAAGTACAGACATTTTCTATCTCTTCCTTTTGTCCTGTTTATTCTGTAGGAATTCTTATCCTCATCTATGCTTGAAATTAAGTGACCAGGTCCAAAGTGAAGTATTGTGAATAAACAGTTACCCTTACATTTCCAGCCCTGTTGTTTTTGGAGTAGAGTGATCTGGTCTGCTCAGATAAGGCCTGGACAAAGAGCAAGTCCCCGGTGGTCCTAAACAAACCTTTAATCCACTTAAGATTTTGTACATCATTAAGTACACATCATTTTCCATTTATACAGTATTGCTTGATCTGCTCATCCATATTGTGTGTGGGATTAAGAAGCACACATGTTTGTATGCCTATTCGTGAACATTACTTGCTTGCCTTTTCTTGTTCGTGTAAGAGCTACATTGGAAATGCTTGAGGATCCTTGAGGATGAGAGACTGAGGGAGCCCGGTCTCTTCAGCTTGGAGAAGAAGAGACCTAGAGGAGACCTCATTAATGTTTATAAATATGTAAAGGGTGAATGTCAGGAGGATGGAGCCAGGCTCTTCTCAGTGATGGCCAATGATAGGACAAAGGGCAATGGGTACAAGCTGAAACATAAGAGGTTCCACTTAAATATGAGAAAAAACTTCTTCTTCACTGTAAGGGTGATGGAACACTGGAACAGTCTGCCCAGAGTCTCCTTCTCCGGAGATACTCAAAACCCGCCTGGATGCGTTCCTGTGTGACCTGATCTAGGTGTTCCTGCTCTGGCAGGGGGATTGGACTAGATGATCTTTCAAGGTCCCTTCCAGTCCCTGATACTCTGTGATATTCTGTGATCTGTGGTATTCTGTGATCCTGGTGGTCAATGGTTCTCACAGGAACCCCCAAGAACCACAGAATCACAGAGTCTGCTTAAATTCCATCTCCTCAAAGCTGTTGGATGGAAGCACACAGGAAGCCACTAGAGAAGGATTACTGTTGGTTTTGAAGCTTTTTTTTTGTTGTTATCCTATTGATCTCAGGCCTGCAAGCATAGCAGAAAGGAATTAAGAAGCTGATCATGGATAACTTTCTAGAAGAAAAAAGATGCTTAATTCTTGAGAAGAAAGTGGTGGAGAGTAGATACGAGTTTTGAAAATTAATAATGATCTAGGCCTTAAAAGATTTTTAAAAGTACACTTCTTTTTTTTTTAGTCTTCTTTCTCTTTTTTAAAAAGATGACTGAATACTAGGACCCTTGTTTTCAAGGTTCTGCTCAGCTTTCTTTTTCATTTTGTGTCCCTAGGCCTTAAGCTTTTAAGACACTTCCCATGGGCAAGAGATGCGTAACATTACGGCAAAAACAGTGAAGTGCAGCACATAAACATTGAGAGGGATGTTTTCCTACGCCATGGAGTTTACATCTGCTAAATAGCAGAGATGTTAGAGAGCAATTTGGCTCTTACGTATGTATGTGTGTGCATGTTGTATATGTGTGAGAACGAGCCACTGCTTTCCATCCACCCCCTCCTATTGCTGGCGGTCTGACTGTAATGTCACTGCTCGCCCTCCTCCTACACTCTCTTGGCTGCGGTACGTGACCCGCAGCCACCTCTGGACACACGCAGGATGTGCGTGGCAGCTGGAGGATACTGAGCCGTCAACTTCCGAGCTGATCTCTGGCAAGAGCAGTGCACGGGCTTGCTGCTAGGTCTCTTGCTGGCCTCTCATATGGCACATTGCCCATTTCCTGAGAGTTGTCTGCAGCTGCCTAGCACAGGCTCAGGCTGCAGCCGCCTCTCTCATTTCTGGATGATGAGCTCCTTAGATTCCCTTTGGACTAGAAAAAATCTTCATACCCGATTTCTGTTGCTGTTGGAATAAAAGAACCTACAGCCAGTGAGAGGGCTTGCTTTCTCATGTGTTCACCTATTTAGGTGCTGATTAACATTTTTATAGACACTTAGAACCATGTCACTGATTCTGACCATCACTAAAGTTTTAAGGTTTAGGTTTCTGTTCTATGCGGGGTATATTTATTTATTTATTTATTTATTGCTATTAAACTTGTGGTGCCAAGTCCTTGCTGGATCTAAGTGGCCTCCGCTCTTCTTTTTTTTTTTTTTTTTCCATCGGAGGTCCAGCTAAGTAAAGCCTCCATCAGTCTCAGGTTGCATTCACATTATTCTGGAAAGCATGACTGTGTGAAATTGAAAGTACTAAAGCAGATCAGATTGAGCTATTGTCCATCCTAGTCGCCTATCAAACCATTTTGGATCAAGACTCAAATGCAAGAAATTGTGATTCCTACTTTTTGAGTTCCCCAGTTTAGAGCCTTTTAATATCTGGCTGACCTGATGTTAATCTAATAAGCCACAAAGATGATTGCCTTCCTTGTCAAACAGTCTCCATGGTTTATGTTTAAAGAGCTCTAGAAACAACAACATTGATTTTTTAACTGTTCACTCTTTAGCGATGGCTCAGAAGACTCATTTGAAAATCAGGAGACATAAGGAACTTTTATTTCCCTGTTTGAGTACATTCAAATATTTTTTCCTTAAAAAGTGGTTAGACAAGCCAAGGTAAACTAACACGCCAAAGAAAAATACAAGTTTCCTATTACTGCATTCTCCCATGAACTTATTTATTCATGATATCTTCAGCAGGAATAATAATTAAGAAATGTCTTCTCTCCTAGCTTTGTTACAAACATCTCGGGTAACGCTGTGGGCTTTCAATAAAAGAAAACTGTCCTTTCAGTTTTTTCTCTGCTTATTTTTGCTGTATACTAAAACCTGTCTGTAAGACCTACACTAAGACTGGGAAAAAAAGTATCCTTTGTAGGCAGGTGGTCTTTCCTTGAGCGTTTTCTGATTAGAAACACATGTTCATGAGTGTGAGGAAGCTTCTGTAATGGGAGAGTGAAGTCAAGGCCAAGGAACTGGTTGTGCTGTACATGCAACACAGTTGAAGCAGATCTGGTTCGTAGTGGCGTTATTCTGCACTTCATAACACATTTATTTTTAATTTGATCTGTTGCAGTTCTCTGCTAAATACTGTTTGTTTTATTGATAGTTGACAGATTTTGAACTGGCCAGAGCACGTCCTGAAAAGGCTTCATAGAAGGATACCGTTGCAGGGGCTGCATGGGGACTCCTGTAGTGTATGTCAGCAAGGACTGATGCTCCAGGTGCCTGTGTTTTTCTCTTTGCTTTCCTAAACCACAGTGGTCATACCTGTGTGGTTGGCCCATATCCATGTACTTTCATAAGTGGGAAATACTATGAAAAAACTTACTCTCAGGAAAATGTAACAAATGAGTAAGAACAGAAAGAAGAAAGTTCCCTCTCAGTCAGCGGGCCAACCCCCCACCCCCCACAGTGCTGAGATCTTCGCAAAGCACCAGGGTGTAGGTGAGCTCTCAGGAGCCCTGTAAGCAGCATCATGCAGTGGGGGAACATGAGGAGCCTCTGCTTGTTCCTGTACTGCTGCTGCTGTCACCTGCTGCTCTTCATCACCTTCCCTCTCTGAACAGCCTCCTCCCAGCGCTCAGAGCCATGGTCACCATCACAGTATTTACTAGCACTGAGTGCTTGTAAGGAGCTGTAAGTCATGGGGAGAAAGAGCACTGCTGCTGTAAATGGCCAGAGGCAGCTGTGATAAGCCAGGGGAAAGCACTCGTGAGCTAAAAGGTGTTGAGTGGAAGTAGAAACTACTGTGGAACATGTCACACAGAGATTGCAGCTTATAGCTCCGTGTCTAAGGTCTTCAATGTAACAATATGAATTCTTGACATTCCTTCCCCTTCAGTCTTTCTTACTTCAAAAATCAGGTTAAAACATTTGACTAGTCCTCAAGTGTCTTTTCTTTGTGTGCCAGAGACAGACAAGCTTTCCTGTAGCTTATCAGGAAAGGATCAGAGAGTGCCCTTCCTCACTGTTGCATAGAAAACATTGGGGTGTTCCCTAAGAAGTCAGAGGCACACATGGTTGTATAAAGCATTGAAGGGAATAATTCAAAAGACATTTGCTGTTAATACAGTTAAGAACTGATGTGTTGATATATTGGTGGTCAAGCTCAGGAGCCAACAAGTCAGCCAAAGGCAGATTACTTCATAGCTTTCTGCATTCTCTTGCTGCAGAGCTGACTCCGAGATGTACAGATCCTGAAGCACTGCTCTCTACTGCCTGGCAATGCTTCTCAAAGGCCATTTCAAAGATAAAATCAGTTGAACCTCCTGGATTTTGGCTCTGTACCATCTTGTCCTGGGTGTTATATTTGCGAGACATATGAATGAGCTGTTTCTCCCTTCCACAAACCGACGAATCCTCTTTGGCAGATGAATTCTTAGATGTCCTAACATGCCAATATCTATCCTATATCCATTACTGGAACTGCACAAAATACATGGGTTGGGGAGGAAATGTAACCTACTGTCAAACACATAAATCTTAATTGATCAATAATCAAATATTAGTAATCCAAATATTCATAATAAAACACGATCTATGTTATTCATGGAACCAGGGCATTAATTAAGTTCACTCAAGGATAAGACACCTAGTTGTAGTCAGTAGCAAAACTTCCATTGACTTCAGTGGGAACAGAACCAAACTCCTTGCCCGCATGACCAGACAGTTATAGCCATTTATAAATAAAGTCTTGGTGCAGCAGAGATGATGACACATTTTTGTTGCATTGCCTGGAATAAAGTAATAATAAGCTAAGAAAATTTTGCTTTGGATTCTCAAATCAAATGGGCTTTTTCATTTGTGTTGTTATATGTTTGCAGGAGGTACTCACTGATAAGGAGGTTAGTTTCCATTCCATCACACAGCAAAATACACTAAGAGATTGACAGACTCTTGGTGAGTCATGAATTTTCAGTGGAGCTGACCAAAATGTTCCTCATAAAACAGCACAAGCTTTAGCAGCACCTGTTAAAACTAGACTTGCAGTTACACAAAGAATCCAATGGAACAAATTTAGGAACGTGCCAGAATTTTCATGGCTGCTTTCACTCTGAAGAAAAGGCTTAAAATCCTTTGGCAACACAATCTATTTGTTGATTTAAGGCCAGTCTGGAGAATGTATTTAGGCATTTAATGATGCAAATAGATGCTCTGAGAGATTTTGTAAAATGTCCAGCTATCCTAACTGAGGACACTCAAAAACTACTTTAACCACTTTCCTTCTAAGTTTGGAGAAACAGTCTTCTTGGCTTTCTGAGTATCTCTGGCAACTGTGAGGCTAAACCACTTTTCCAAGCCAAACAGTGTCTTATATGGAAAGCTAGTAGCCACCTTAGTGCTGGAAAGGATTTGCTAACATAAACAGTGACTTGGAAATATTTCCTGTAAATGAAAAAGCAGATATGTCAGCTTGACATCTGCATGATATATGCACAGTACATTATGTATTCACTTATTTGTAAAACTGATGGTTTTTAGGTACAGTTATTCCAATTTTTTCCTCAATGAAGACACATACATCACACAACCTGACACAAGACTTGAAAAAAATGAGGTGATTGCAAAGTTTTTATTTCAAAGGTGCATTTAATTACTTGAAAATAAGAATTCAGCTGAGAAAGGAAAATGCAGACTTGCGTTTGCAGGCATTTTCTTTAATTATGTGATGTTTTGTACCTCTTGTAAAGAATCAAGCAACAGCCTGTGCAGCTTCGTTGGACCTCACAGGTTTTTTTGGAACTAGATATTTTGTACTATAAAAAAGCAGGTGTTTAATTTGCAAACACTAAACAGATGGTTTATGCATTTATAAACATAGACCTACTGCAAAAGATGCGCAGAAATTGAGGTTTGGATCATATGCATCCCATAATTTACGCCCTTGCAGCAAGGAAAACATAAACAGGATCTTCTTCTCCCACCACGATCAACATCACTGCCAGATACAGACAGTTTTGGATGGTGTTTCTGGATAATCTTTAAATTCCATCTGCCTGCAGGAGGACTTCCTGACCTACAGGGTGAATTTTATTAGCCCTGAGTTCTTACGAAAGAAACAACTAAAAACAACCCACCCCAAAGCAAAACACAAATGCCTCCCTGTCTGCAAGACAGGTGGAATTATAAGTCTCAGAGTTTAGCATAATGAAGATGTTTAAATGCAGCTAACAAATAAGAAACAATATTGCATCTATAGGTAGGAGCTGAGCATCACTTTCCCATTTCCCCGAATTGGAAAGACTTGCAGGCATTATTACAATAATATTGTAATTAACAACAATTAATACAACAACAATGACAGCAGTACACAATTAATGGTCAAGAGAGCCCTCTGAGGCAAGTAGGAGATTATTACAGGAGAAAACTTAGCTGGGGAGAAAAGGCTCTCCCTCCCTCACCATTCAATTAGCACCATCCTTTACAGCATGTAATGTACAGGGCATGGGTGGGGTGGCTGTTCCTTTATGCAACCCTACTCCTCATCCTCACTGAAGTTGCATCTAGCCCCTAGTATTACCTTAAAGATGAAAACTGGGCATTTTTGCTTACACAAGGCTAGAAAGAGTCAGAATCAGATCTGAGATGAGATCTCACCAGTCATTCTTGATATCAAGTCTAAGTCACAGGATCCACATTGTGGATGCCGGGACAAAGTCCACTGAATTCAACATAAACCTTGAATTAGTACTCAGTCTGGTTTAAGAATGAACTTACCCAGTGACAGAGATATGAATAAATCAAAGCATTTGACTCTTGTATCTTGTAAACTGGACTGCTCAAGAGACTTCAGTCTCTGTCAGACCATATTCCAGTCAAAAGAAATTAGGCCTAGAAGTGAACTTTGGCAATTATCCTTTGTAGTAAAAAATACGTGATGTCAATAGTTAATATATCCACCATACAGAATATTTTTATGAGAACTAATACCTGTGCTCTCAGGTCTGAAGAAGGGTATAAATAGCTTGGTCTAGTACTTTATTATTTTATTTTTTTTTTAATGTTAAAAGACTTAAATTAGCAGGCAAATAGTATAAAAAATTAATTAGGGATGATATTACGTGCTTCTTAACAAATGACCCTCTCTGTTTCCTGTACCTACTGAAAATACTAAAAAACATTGCAATCTCATTACACCAGGATTTGGTAATACCGTAATGAGAAAAATATTAAATACATGGCAGAAAAAGGAAGCACCTGCAGTAAGTTTGCTACCATGACAGTGAACAACAGGATCATCGAACAATCTGTTCCGTCTGCAGGGGCGGTCTGGAGGGCATCTGGTCCCAGCCCTCACTCAGAGCAGGGTCAGCCTCAGGGCCTTGGCTTGCTCAGGGCCTTGGCCAGCTGAGTGGTGAGCATCTCTGACAACGGAGACTCCACAGTGTCTCTGGACACCTGTTCCAATGCTACATAGAAGTTGCCTTGTAAGTACAGTAAGTTAACAAGTGAATGGAATTTCAGCGAAAACATTTCAAAAACAATTGGAAGCTCCGAAATAAAGTTAACAGCCCTAACGCTACAACAACTGCTTACAGGGCTGGAAAAGACTTCAAGCTACACCACCAGTGCTGTGACTCAGTAACACAGAAAAACATCCCATAGTCAGGATTTCACTGCTGATGAGAGTAGAGGTTGTTGCAGATGGAAAAGCAACCATTTGCTTCCCCCCTTCCTCCTTCTCCCCTAAAAAGTGAAATGTTTGGAATTTTGAAATGGTTAGTAGTTTGTTGGGTCTTTCAAAGGAAGGACCTGTGCCAGTTTTTTAACTCAGACTGTCTATGACTTTTACTGTAAATGGCCCAATTTGCAAAAAACCTTGAGTGCTCACAAATATCAATGATATAGGAGTGGCATTCGGCCCATTTGAAAGTCAGGTGTTATTTCCAGCTGGGTGACTTTGCCTGAATTCATGGGTTAGTTTACACTACAGCTAGAAATCAGGGGTCAAAAGCATGATATTTTTCTCAGTTAGTAAGGGGAGAAAAATTGGAAAAGTGACCCAAAGGATCCAGCTTAGTGTAAAAATACATTGAAGTATGCAGTGGTTCTTCAGAGCTGGAGGATGGAAGAGTCAGTCTTCAGATGCTAGGGTGCAATCAGAGATGTTTTCTTATTCAACCAATTCACAGTTGACAGCATGTAGTGCTGTAACATTTCANTTTTTTTTTTATAGTTTCCTGAGATTGATACACATCAACAAACATATGGTCTATGCAGAGATGTAGTAGTCCTGTTACATTTGTCATACATATTGTAGCATAAGCTATGTGTCTTTCCAGAAGAGTGGGCTGAAACTCAATCTACCAGTTCGGCTGAAATTACTAACCACAAAAATGAAGACAAAATGAATTTCGGTCTAGATACCATACTATAGCAAATGGCAAAGTAATGATTTCTGGGGAGTATTTATTTCAGGTACTTCCAAAAAGTTATAAGGAGAATAAAAAAAGCAAGGGAGAAGATACATTTTTAGTCTGAGTTAGTACAAATGCAATGATATAGACAAGACATTAATCTTGAGATATGCAGAACATGGAAATACTTAGAGATGCAATAAAAGAAGGTTTGAAAAGGAAGTCTAAGTCACTGCTACAATCAGAAATACAGTCAGTAAGGTGATTATACTTATTATTTGTACATGGAAATATATTTTCCATCTCTTTTTTTCTTTTATTTGCTTATACAGGGAAACTCAAGTGAAAAAATGTTTATCCACAGTAATTGTAAACCACAGAAGACTCACAGTATGAAAAATATGTTCCTTGAAAGCTCTTTGGTAGCCATTTGTAAACATATTGCTGTTTCAGGGTAGAAAAGGGAGAAGGAAGCATAGCTTGGTGGGTATAGTTTTAAAAGTATTTTAAAAAAGGACAGTCCCCCTTCTCCCTCTCCCCCCCTCCCATCCCCCAATATTATCACTTTTTAAAAAGCATCTTGAAGTTTCTCTTTTCAGCTCATATCCTGCTGGAAACTATGAGAGGTTGATGGCTATAATATCTAAAATAAGACACCTTTGAACCTCATGTTCTGAAATCCCCAAATGTCATTAACTTTGTACTTTCCTCCTATCTCTTAAAAAAAAATTAAAAAAGAATCACACGCTTGAAGTCACCTTCTAGTAGTATAAACTCTGTCTGGGGGTAAGGACACAGTGTAAGCAAAGACTTCAAACAACTAAATAAGAAGAAAAACATTTACAGAATATAAAACTTTGTGGCTTTTTGACTCTGTAAATAAAGTGCAAGATTTTGAAATGTCAAAATTCAAACATTAAACAAAAAAATAGTGAAAACTAACATTATAAATCATGCACAAGTATCAATCTAATCACTGCGAATCGTAACTTTGTATCCCTTGTCTATAGTACAGTGATGGTATTGAAATGTAGGAGTGCTCTTTTGTTCTTGAATACCATTGTTTTTATGTTCACAAATTTAAAAAGAACAGTCTTACCTGCCACAGGTATGCTTCCTAAATGGCAGTGTGGTGCCTGTAACTTTTTATGTGTATTCTCAGCTAAAGTAGTGGATGTACTACCCTTTATTTAAAAAAAAAAAATAATTAATAATCTAAGTATCTTTATAGTAATAATCATAAGATTAGCATGTTTTCAGGTTGAGATTTAGCTAACTTGAGGTTAACCCGAGAAAGACGCAAATGCATACAGACGGTTGTTCCTATTTTCTGTAAGCAGCTCTAGCATCAGTCTCCACCTGGAGACACCATCCTAAACTCAGAGCAACACGGGACAGCTGTGAGGTGGCTAATGCCAGATGGAACTAATCTTGCCTGAAGTCAGCTGGCCTGGTTGAGGGTGCACTGGGACTGAGCTGTGTGTGCCTGCCTGGCAAGCACAGGTCTGGGGATCATGAGGGGTACTTTGCCCAGCAGTAAATGTGACAGCCTGCTGTTGTACATCCACCCACTCCCAGCACTATTTTTTAGGTGACATATGTCCTGGTCCTCTTGGGGGCAGAAAAAAGATGGTGATTTTATTGAGGGAGGATGGGCTGAGCCTCCTAACTGAGCCTGGCATGAATGTGTGCCCTGTATCTCAGTGCTGCATGGCCACCACTGCTTCCCTCTAGGAGCCTCCTGCCCCATGAAGCCCCTACTGCCTGACCCAGAGCTTTCTGGGCCTGACACAGGAACACCACTGTGTATCCCTAACAGGGAAGGCCGCTGTCCTGAGGCCACATGTCAGCTCAGTGGCGTTTATCTCCCCATCACTGGGAAAGCTGGGGGCAGGCAACCTTCCTGAGTACCCTTGGCCAGCTCAGAGTAAGCTATTGCCTCTAGAGGAACGTTAGCATATTTTTACATGATGCTTAACCCTATCATTTCAGGGACCCCTTACAGCCCTCCTCCCTGGGTTGCTTTTCGCACTGCTGGCTGCATGGGAAAGCTGCTGTGGGAGGCTGGGGAAGGTGGCAGTGGCCTTCCAAACCTTGCCAGTGTAATGGCCAACAAGGGAGCAGAAGCTGTTTTTACTGTAACTTGCTTCTAAATCTATGAGCAGAAATAGCTAAAATAATGAAAATGTGCACGACTTCTCTTTTTCCTCCTGGGTGGAGGATGAAGGGGACTCAACGGAGATAAATCCTAGAGAACGTGGCTTTCAACTGCACCATTGCACATGTCCCATCTTGCTCCCTGGATGTTGTTCAATGTCTGCACTCCCTGCTCACCTGAAACTCTGAACTGCAACATTTTCTAATCTCATTAACAAGAAGAAAGGCCTCTGCTCTTCCAGTTTTGCACCTGCATACCTTGTTTGAAATGGTGGCAACGTGGTGATTAATCTAAGCAGAGTGTATTTTAAAGTGGCTGATATGCTCTCTAATGATAGGCCAGACATCTACTTTTTATCACTTATCTGTATCTGTATTCAACTCATTTAAATTCTTATGCACAATGTTCTTTTTACGAGGAAATATATTCTTATCTCTTTTAATGCTGTGTAAATACCTTCATTTTGTGCCAAGTTATGTCTAATGGCTCAAAGCAAATCTTTACTCCCCTATGGTGTGGCAAAATCTTCCTTTCTAATAAAATAAAAAATTAATAACTTATTTGCCATCAGATTTATATTAGCAAGGATAGCATGCAAGATAATGTTGGTTACACAGCTCTCCAAACTGTAAGTCTATAAATTAATCATAGCTGACTCCAGCTGTGTTTGCACTGCTTCAGTGCTCACTCATTACTACTATTTGTATTCCAATAGGTGGTGCTGTGTTGAAACCTAAATAATTTTGAAAATTTCTACTAATCTATATGCCTTCCTTGAAACTATGATCACATTATTATTCATACAAATTCTTACATACACTGTGAAGGAAATGTTCTTATTTTGAACAATAAAAATAGCTGGTGCTAAAGGACAGTTGTAGGCAGCTCAGTGAGTTTTACCCTTATTTGCAGAGGGGTTTTTGGTTTTGTGTTTGTTGTTTTTTTCTCAGCAGTTGTTGCAATCATGTGTTTAAAACTGAGCCACACAGACTCCCAGGACAGGAACATTTTGTCTATGAGGCCCATCTCTTATTGTTACTTGTGGCTCTGTCATGCAATCCTTCCACAAATTTATAACAATTAATCTTAAAACAAGTTGTTCCAATAACCTAGTCCTGCAAGTATAAGCAATCTTCTAATCTCCATCCTAAATTTATTCATGGCTTGTTTTTCTCTCAATGGTGTCTATTAAGAAACATCATATTCTGCCTAGTCCTTAGCTTTCCTTGGCCTAACAAAGCAGAACTCACTTAATCAACATTTTTTTGTTTGTTTGTTTTTGGCAGTCTTTGATTAGCCCTTCACTATACTGCTTGTAGTTTAAGCTCATAATTCTTGAACAACAGAACTGAATGCTGTATTTCCCACTGTTCCAATAGTTTACAAGGGAAGCGTGCAAGGGAATGTCCTTGTATGTGTTAATATCACATCTCTTCTTTTATGGATGTACCATTCTGTAAGTTGGTTGTCATCCTGCCATCAACATGTAGACCCAGGTCTTTTCACCTCAGCAGTTGTTTCCGGTTACTGAGCTCCTTTATTGCAGGGTAAGTCCATGGTGGTGGCTCCCACAACTTGCTCTGTCAAACTTCATTCTCTTGCAACATCACATCCACAAGTTCTTCCTGTTTGCTTTCCTAGTGTTTCCCAAATCCGTCCTCAGCAGATTTCATCAGAAAATTTCATCACTACACTTCTTCCTATTATGTCAAAAATACATTAACACACGTCCCCCCCAACCATGAACCCAAGATAATTTCAGCAGTAATTCTTGCAACAGAATCCTTCTCTTGGATCAAAGTCCTCACTTACTGTTGTGCCCCTTTTTGCAATTACTCAACTACCACTCGTCTTCAGAACTAAAATGCCTCTGAATTAAGTGAATCATTTGTTACAGGAGGAATAAAGATAGAAGAAAAGTCCCCAGGGCTCCTAGTGGGCTATTTTTTTGAGGCTTTGAATTTTTTTTTGTTGTTGTTGGTTTTTTTTTTCAATTAAAAAAAAACATTACCTCACTGTACATTTGAACTGTTTTTCCTGGAAGTTGAGAAAGGTTTAGCCATTGATTTTAATCGTACTTTAGGCTCTGATGCTGTCTCCAAGGAAGTAAACAACAATGCTCAAATGACTAATGTTTAATGAGATTTTCTATGCAGTTATGAAAACAAAGGATATTAGATACTTAATTTCTTGTGATTTAAATTAAAAAAAACCCTCTCAGTTGCTACCTGTTTGCATCTTAGAGACAAATAGGTGCCCTCTCTCCCTCCATGTTTTGAAAAACAGAGCTAAAGATCCTATCATTTGCAATTAGGTAATCAAATTAATCTTTGCAGTTTGTAGGAGATTTATGTAAAGGATCAAACACATGTTTTTTCATTCTTTTCATCCATGTTACAACAACAACGTTTCCAAATGGAACTATTTTGGCTTAAAACCTATGTCTACTTTTATTTATTCAATTTTGTATTAATGGAATTTAACGAATTTTGAAGTAATTCATTAACTTTTGAATTAAATAATTAACTGTATTGTGCTTCTACCACTGAAAATTATATTCTTGATTTTAGGTGTAAAAGCAACCAGCAGTTTTAGATGTGAAAAGGTCTGGATAGCCCAAAACATACTTGATATCTAAACTGTTGAATATGCGACTTTTTAAAAGCAGTTACCCTTAGGTATCTTTAAAAAAAGAAGACAAGTTGCTCTGAGATACCCTAATACAAGTTCTCATTTATGGTTCCAAAATTTCACTTTGAAGATGCTGCCTCTCTAAATATCATTTGTCATCCTCATTGAGTAGCCCTGACCTACTTCATATGTCTTTATGTATGAACCAGCTGCTCTGCTGTTTTGGCTTTGTTTCTGCAAAGACATAACATTTTCTCTTCCATAAGGTACTGGAAAGTTGCTTGGTTGCTCGCATAATTTGAACTCCCCTGAATGTTTCAGTGTTGGAAAGAAAAGGACTTGTACCTGTAGTTCTAATAAGAAAAGAAGTGGGTTTCAATTTTCTTGGCAAAGTGAAGTTATCCAGTTACAAGTTAATGCAAGAATAGCAACTGTAGGTACGTGAACGGTGAATATATACTAAGAAATTTGTGGGCTACAGTGTATTGTGCCTGACCTATGTAAGGATGGGAACTTTAAAAAAAAAAAAAGTTTGGAGGCTTTCAGTTTCATTTCTACCCATTCACACTGCATTACCCAAAGGTCTTTCCTCTTTGTGCACGCTGAATAGGCTGATTGCTGCAGTGTTGCATGAAGCCATCCTGTCTCCCCGGAGAAGGAATTAGGGAGCATTTTCCTTCCCCGTACGAGGAGGGTAAAGAGGCCAAGAGCACTGTTCAGAAGGGGAGTGCACCTATGGGGACGGCTAAAAGAACTTCTTCATTTGGTTTTAAAGACGTTTCACCCTTGAAGGTTTTTAGGTACCTAACTCTGATGAAATAATTGGAAATCAGGAGCTAAAATAGCCCTAGGTATTGAATCAATATCTCTGTGAACTCCTGCTAGATTTGAAAACATCCCTGTATACACGATGGGATTCTTTCACCTACTACACCTAGCACCTGGATCTACAGTCTCAAGGACTGGCTAAACCACAGGGTTTTATGTGAAGGGAAAAATTAGATTCTTTGATTGTTATTCATTCAGATTTAATATGAGCTCATTTTAATCTGAGCCCACTTAAAGCTAGCCTAAAGAAAAAAAGAAAAAAAAAAAAAAGGATTCTCACTGCTAGCTGATTTTCACAGAGCAAAAGCAGGAAGCTCCTAAGGGTCCACAAGCCGGGGCAGAAAAGTTCCTCACCCAGCTGCGGATGTTATCATTTGCAATGCACATTAGGTTTCCAGCATGTGACACCGCCTGGTCCTACCCTGATTGCATCATTGTTGGTGTAGGGAATGGGAAGGAGACTGTTCACAAACCACCATTCCAGAAGAAAGTTGTCAGCATTCCCAAAATGTGTTTATGAACATTAATAGTGTTAACTTTAATGAATCACTAGCCAGAATTGTGTGAGCAAAAGGGTGAGGCTTTGAGAGATCCTGGCAGTCAGATGAATCAGAAGTTGGCTTCATCTGTCCTTTTTGCTTCCACAAACATGAAAGATACGGCAGTGCAATTATTCCTACACAGTCCTCTGGACTAGTTTGATTCTGTGTACGAAAACCCCCAAATCAGGTCTGAGTTCTGGCAGACGCCCATGTGGAGGAATAAAGTGCCCCTAAATCAGTCTGCACATAAGCAAATGAAACCACTATCAGTTTACTCTGGTGCCTTGCATATCCAGGCTGCTTTGTATTCTTTCTCACAGTCTTTGCAGCTCATCAAGGGTGGCACAAACTAGCTGGAATAACTGGAATGGATAAATACCATCCAGCTTGCTAGGACAAGCAAAAGCTCATGCCTCCCAAGAAGGGCTGCAGGGAGCAGGAATGCAGAGTTTCCTTCCAGATCTGAAAAGAGCATTTCCAGAGACAATATCCACAGAGAACCTCACATATTAATAAGTAACACATTTAAGATAATTGTGGTCAGATTTTTTAATTTCAATTTTAACAATAAGGTCTGTTTTATCTACTCAGAGGAAAGAAAAAAATAATACTGAAAAGATGGTCTGAACTTTATTTTCACTTGAAATTTCTTTAGGCTTCTTGTATATTACATAGATCTCAGATAATAGCATCAACACTTTGCTCTAGTAAGGCATTAGTTAAGGGACATTAATGATAAGTTTCATGTTTTTCTCATCATGTATACACACATGTTTACTGTTGCTGCACATTTATTTTGGTTTTGCTTGGCTTTTCAGTGGTGGATTTATAACTTTTTTTTTTTTTTTTTACTGTGACCATGTGCATAATTCTAATATATTGTGTATTGATCTACAGCTTGCTTGAATTAAGGTAGTTCGAATACAGGAAGAAACTGACTGCTGGCAGGACAAGTAGCTGCACTCAAATTAACTTATGATGTCAAGGTAGGGCAGGGCAAAAGTAAAACCTTCCCCAGCATCCTTTGCTTATCAGCTGAAACTAAGAGATAGACATCAGAGAAATATACATATCTGAAATCCTAAAATCGTATGGTGTAGGGTCCTGAGTGTAATTGGGATATAAATCATGCCTTGGCCATTTACTTTCCTCCTACTGAAGGTGAATTTTGCTTGGACGAAACAGAGGAAAGATTAAGCAGGCCGAGAGGTGTAGTAATGATGTGCTGGCAAAGCTGGCAACTGCTTGTGGTTTTAGAGCCTCTTTTTCAGTTTAATCATGGATGCATCCCCCTGGAATATAACACATGCAGTTTTAAATGCAGATTGATATAAAAAATAATCAAGATGAAATGCAATTAACTTCTGTCACTGCCATGCTTAGTATTTGTATTGCTGCGTCTCTGTCACAGATCAGTTATCGGGAACAATAATGAAGCAGACAATTATGGCCATATAGCTTAAAGTGATAGTGACAATGCTAAAGTAAGTTACTTTCATTTAATAAGATAATCACAACTCTTCTGTCATTACAGTCACTGGGACATGCAGTAAACAAAAGCCAAAAAAAGCCAGATTTAAAGTGTTTTGGGGAAAAAGGTATGATCTTCAGTTTTATGAAAGAACTTATATTAGGGCTTCTAACTCCTTTTTTCTTTTCCTTTAGAAAAATAAAGAAACTAAAAAGCCTCAAACTAATTCTAAGTATGTCTGTTATTCCAAATGAAGAGATTCTTATTCTTATTCTTATTCTTAATTATTTTTATTATTTATGTGGGCCTGACAAATTTTGATCATTTGGATAAATGTGATTTTAAAAGTCACATTGTAAACCTTCATCTTGAAGAGGGGAACTGGTTGGAGATTTTTTAATATACAATTTTCTTGACAGAAACTGAATATGTTTATTTGGAAAAGAATTAATTATATAGCAAATAAAGTAACTTCATTGCACCATAGGTTTCCTATAGGAAGTTATGTTGACATAGCTGTAGCATTTTATTATACTGCTTTAATTCCTATTTGCATATGTAGACAAGTGATAAGGAAGATTTATACTCCTAAATTGCTTTAAGATGTATTCAAAGATGAGTGACTCTCCATCAAGATTTGGCAAATCTGAGCTATGGGACTTGTAGCATGTAGTACATTAAATAAGCAAGATCTGGACCTGAAACTTGGGTAATATTTTAAAGTATCTTTCTCCTGGATTCTAATGTTTCTGCTTCTTTAGGTTCCTAACAGCTGGGTATATTTGTGGGTTTCTTTCAAACACTGGCCACTTGAGACTGAGTTGCAAAAGGACTTACTGCAAATCATATCAGACCCTCTTGCCACCATCAGCTACTTAAATCTGAAGTACCTCTAGGAAAATGTTGTTTAAATAGTCCACAGTTTATGGAAAACTGGAATTTACAAGGAGAATGAAAGCTTGTAATTAAAAAAAAAAAATAAATATTTTGAAGAAAAAACCCAAACAAACAACATAGACCAACGTGCTGGGTAATGAGTATCTCTTCCTGTCCTGAAGCCAGACACACCGGAGTTGACATCCACTTCTTCAGTGATCCCCCACGCCTTCACATACATAGGATATGTACATTTGGAGCTGTGCAGAGAACTGTGTGGTGAGAACAGGTGTGGTTTATCAACTCAGCTTACCACCATGGTAGTGCAGTTACAGGATGCAAGGCTGTCTCAAAGCCAGGTCTGAGCGCAAGGTATCCTGGGGAAGAAGGGCAGGCTCATTCCTCATATCATCCTTGGTTGTCTGCTGGTGATGTAGTTAACAGGACTAGGGGTGATCCTACTCGAACTCTCTTGTGAAATCCTATTTCTCTGACATGGCTCCAGCAGGGAAAGACAAGGTGGGTCTCCTCATACCTCAGTGACATGCTCTGGGAAGAGTGCTGGTAAATCAGCTATGGGGGGAACCTGGGAAGCTCCTGTGAGTCTGAACCACTGACTGGAGACCTTCTGAAGTTAGATGCTTCCCTTGTGGCTCCAGCAGCTAGAAGAGAGGGGAAAACAGAGATCTCCTCTAAGTATGCAAAAGACATCCCGCTGTGGGACATGGCTGGCCTGGTTAGAGCTCTGCACCCAGGACATAGCAGGAAGGAGCAGCAGCAGATGGCCAAGCCACTCATAGATCCCAAACCGGCAGCTCGGTCTTGTCCCTTTCAGGGCTAAGCTCATGGTGAAAGCAAGGCAGGACTTCTCAGATGAAGCAGTCTTTTTGTGTTTCTTCTCTACAAATGGAAACCAGCCCTACAGATTATTAAGCAACCATAGGATTTATACCACAGTGGGGACTAGAATTCATCCTTGGTGACCTAAAGGAGAGTGAAAAATCCCATTTTATAACAGCCAAATATAAAACAATTTTTTTCCTACAAATGTCTGTCTTTTTTTCCCCGCAATTTTCTGGCGGTGTCAGATAAAATGTCAGAGTATTTGCATAAGAAGTTCAAAATGTTAGTGCCGCTATGTCATGAAGGGTTTGAATAGCTCTAATTATAAGACAAATATTCTAGTACTTACAGGTAGAGTGAAAAGAAAGGATATTGAGAACAAAGTACTAAAGTTTTGCATACTTATAAATGGGAATGAATGCAAGATACCATAATTGAAATTAATATTGAGAAATCAATTGAAAAGAGTATACAAAGTGCTGCACGTTTCAAACACTGTAGCTGAAAGAGATCAACAGGTACAAGATTTTATAAATGATTTTTTAAAATAACTTTTACAGCTGAGTGCTTTCAATATGCTAGTGTTACAGAGCTAGTCTGAATATAAAACATGTTGGATATTCCAGTACTGCATGTCAATTCATAATTGAGTACAATAAGTGTTGCAGTTATAGGAACAGCGTACTCGTTTTCTTCTGGAGGGTCAGATGAATCATTGAGTAATAGCTTTGTTGTTTGTGGTTTGAACTTTCAGAGTCAAGTCCTGTACCACGGAGATCAGAAGTAGCCTTGTGTATGTCTTTGGGAGAACTAAACATCAGAAAGATTAAATAATAAAAAAAAAAGATATCTGTGATTCTTTTTTTCTCTCCTGTGCATTATTGGGGTTTTTTGCTTAAATTTACAATGCTGTCACAAAAACAGTGGCTGACATATAGGAATATGCTTCTATTGTTCTTAGGCATCTTTCCTGCAGATTGTAAAAGTTTAGTTTTGTTTTCCTTGCGTGCCTCGGCGTTTCTGGTTCCATCTGGAAGTGGACATCAAAGCGCTGCAGTCCCACAAGCAAGTTAGCATTTCTCTCTTGAACCGAAGCAGGAAGCCCTGGAAGGCTCACAAAGAGGCATGCTGTCTCAGGCCCCCATCCAGAGCGCTGCAGAAATTCATCTCTCCGACTTACTTCAGGGGGCACCAGATCATGTTTTTCAAGGCTGATGTTTAGGTACACTGCACAAACATACCTAGGCAGCTTATGGCCTGATTTTATACTCCGCCGTAATACATCTGTTTTAGAAGGAAAGGCCCCTTTTCAAGCACAGTATTATAGTAATCAGTGAGAAAGCAGAGGAGAAGCTCATTCAAGTTAACTGGCAACATGCTGTGCACATTATGAGACCTCACTTTCAGTAGACTCATAAATTCCACAGTATTATGAATGGGGCTGTGTTGAAGAACAAAGCAAAATGAGCTGCCTTTAAACATGATTCCATTCCTGCGCTTCCCTTCTCTGAAGGTTGGTAACTTCTGAATTAGAGTAATTACTACAGCTTCTGGTTTGCAGCAATTAGTCTCCTTCCTGCTTTAACATACACAGTATTGAAAAGGTCAGGCCAGAAACAGAGAGATTCTCTCCCAGTGTGTAGCTGGCCACATCATCCTGACTGCATACAAATATGTGTAGCTAGAGATGCACATTTGTCTTTATAGAAGGGACCAAATGTGAATATCCCTTTGATGTTTTTCAGGAACTCTTCAGAAAATGTTTTTAAGAGGGATTTAGCTGAACTTCCACGTATTTTGTGCTTAGGGATACAGACTATGTACAGTCACCATTACTGACATTCAGAATGATCCCTTTTTAGAGGTACAAAGAAACACAAAAGATAACATAGGAATATAAAATTGTACTTTAAGTGTACACTAACTTACCTAACCAGGTCATTTCAGTCCCTTTGCTTCAGAGATAAAGATAAAAGAAAGTTTCAGCTGATAGGGAAAGGCAGAACTGCATAAAACCCCAGCCTTTTCAGTTCATTTCGGGTTTGGATTCAAGCTGCAGCTGTGAGCTCAGCTAAAGGTTGGCTTCTGCCAAAAGGGGGAAGTCTTGCTCTCTGCACCTCCTTCCTTCCCTCTGCCACCAGCCAACAACCCCTGCAGCCAGTGCTGGCAACCCTCTGCCCAGGAGACAAGCCAACTTAATCCCTGGCAAAAAACATAAAAAAATTAAAAATCTTGTTTTTCTTTTGGGAAGGTGAGGGGACTGTTTTCTTAACTTTTTTTTTTTTTTTTTAAAGACCATTTTAGTGAGTCGAATGAGCTTCCTCGGCAGACAGACAAGTGGTTGTGCTGCTACTGGGGAGAGGGGAGCAAGGACAGGACGATGGGGATGAACAGAGCTGATGGATGCCAGGGGCAGTAGAGTCTCCTCCCCTTCTATTGTGCAGAAACATGAGTTCAGCTCCGGACATTTTAAGAAATCATAACCTTACAACACAAAGAGACAGAAGAAACAGTTTGGTTTTGGTGGATAACCCAAGTTCTGCTTATATGTGGGTTTTGCACAAAGCCAAATTATTAAAGAAAGTCAGATCTCTCAAAATATTTCCTTTTACATGAGAAAGACACATTTATTCTCAAATGGTATTTAGGTTTTTATTCTTGAATGAAATGAATTTCAGATGAAATACAATCTAAAACTTTATCATGGGAATAATGTCAGAATAAAATATTTTCCCTTAAATTTCATTTAAAAGAGTTTGGCAGATTTGGTAAAAACTCAGGAAATCAAATGACCTGGCTGAATTTTTTTGGAGCTTCCAAAAAAAAAAAACCAACCCAAAAAACAAACCAACAAAAAAACCCTTGAAAAATGAGATCAAACGCATCTTTTGGCACATGCACATGTGAGGCTGCTAAGGACTTGTGGGGAGATGGGGGAGATGCAGGAGTTTTTGATACTTCTGTAATATTTACCTTCCTCTCCTCTGGTATTCTCTCTCCTCTGATTCATTTGAAGCTGATTCTGGGTCCTGGATGAGGGTTAGCTGATGAAGTCCAACTAAGAGCTAGTCTCTTTCCAGATAAAACAGAGATTAAGTACCTGCTGATCTTGGTTGCCTGTATAAATCAGAAATGACCTCACTGAAATTGGTCAGTTGAATGATTTGGCACTCCTGACCCTTCTCTGTAGTATGGTAATGCTTGGACAACTTGATCAGGACCAGTCCCTCTCTGTACTGGATGTGGTACAAGTATGTAGTGATGGGCATACAAACTCATGACTGATTTTCTGTGAAGTTTGGCTGCATGTAGTGAATGTCTGCACTCAAAAAATTGGATTAAAAGAAAAAAAAAAAGTTAATCCCATCTCCAGACTTACCTGTAGCCTAATGCAAAAAGAACAAAACTGTTCTGTCTGAAGAGATTTTCAGTGGGGCATGTTGTATTAACTTCAAATTGGTGATTACCTGAGACCTTCTGGCCCTGAGCTCTGGAACAGAGAAACTGTACCCTGCAGCTGGGCTGTACCCCGTCATCAGACAGGGTTTTGTAAAGGTCTTGGCTGGGGGGAAGGGACAGGCGGCAAGGAAGCAGTTGCAGACATGGGACTAAAAACATTTTTACATTGTTTTGAAACTGAAGTGAGGCGATTATTAAGTTTTCCATGAGTCATCTGGCATTACTAACTTAGACAAAATTGTATATAGCTCTTTGGTCTCCAGTTTACCCCTTCTCACTCTGCCATACCAAATTTTCTGTTCTTAAGCAAGATGGATAATTCTACTCCAAAAGGGACACTACCACTAAATGGAGACTCCCAGGCTCCGTGTTCCTCCCTGGCAGCTTTTCCTCGTGGAAGGCTTGGCTGAGATTGTATGCCATGAGATGAAAGATTGCAGCTTTCCCTCACAGCAATGCTGTAGCTCAGGGCTCACAAATGGCATTTGGCCTTGCAGAAGGAGGAGAGCTGCCTATTACAGAGCAAATCTCCACCATTGCAGGTGACAGTGGCTTCTGCCAGCACTTCTGTGCCAGTGACAGCACAAGGCAGAGGCATCGTGGCACCGTGAGTACCCCTACTTGTTCTTCACTGTTATTGAAGAAGGGCCTTTTGAGATTCAGTATGGACACACGGTTTTCCCTAGCTTAGACGCTCCAAACCTCCCACTTTGTTTTTTCTCTGAAGCTTCCTCTCTCTCAGTGCTGTTCAGATGCTGGAAAGCTGCAAATATGGAATCTCCCATGCCATGAAAGGGTTTTAAGAAGGCTCCCCTGAGCTATGCCATCTTCTTTTCCTGCTCTCAGGCTGTGAACATCTTTTTCTCTCCTACCCTCAGACCAGATCTTTACAGTTAATGAGCTGGACATGGGCAATCCTACTCACTGCTCTCCTAGATGCAGAGCCTCCCAGGGAAGAAGCCTCCAGCACTTGCTCCAGAAGTGTTTTCTAACTGTTTCCGAATCCCAGCCTGCTAAGGATAATATCCAAGAGCCCTGATAACCACCCTCTTTATTATCTTAGGTCCCACAGCTAGGAAAGAGATGGGAGAGAGTTATAAACAGGATAATACAGGGAATTGCAGTGTTTTTATTAAGTCCAAATATCTCCAGATGAGGCTGTGCAGAGTTTGATGTCAACAGGACCTTTAGTCTAGACTATCAATCCATAGGCAATAAGTAAAGGAAGAATGTGGCTAAGGTCCTCATGACCTTAGTGTATAAGGAAGAATTTAAGACCTGTAGAAAAAGGACATCTTTTGTATTAAGCAATAGATATAATTGGAAAAGACAAGTTTTTGTCCCTGAGTGAAGGGGATCGTATATTGCTTTGGGTATGCAGGTCATAGCAGTAAGCAGCTACTGTCTCCATATGAGCTGGTGTACTGGGTTCAGCAGGAATAGTTAATTTTCTTCATGGTAGCCCGTATTTTGGATTAGAAACAGTAGCCTGCTTTGGACTTGTGACAGTGTTGATAATACACCCATTTTCAGCTACTGCTGAGTAGTGCTTGCACAGTGACAATGTCTTCTCTGTTGCTCACTCTGTCCCACCAGCAAGCAGGCTGGTGATGGGCAAGTTATTGGGAGGACCTGACCCCGAAGGGATATTCCCTACCATGTAACAACATGCTCAGCAATAAAACTGGGGGGGAATTTGCCAAGGGCTGCCCAGTGACTGGGGACTGGCAGGGCATCAGTCAGCTGGTGGTGAGTGATTGCTTCTGCATCACTTGTTTTTCTTAGTCTTGTTTTGTCTTTTTTACTTATTAAAATGTCTTTATCTCAGCCCATGCATTTTCTCACTTTTACCCTTCCGATTCTCTCCCCCATGCCACTGCAGGGGGTTTAGCTGCCCACTGAGGTTAACAAACAACAGCTGGGTAATGAGTTTTTATTTTGAATATGACTCTTCTCTGCAAATGCCTTTGTTACTCAAAGATTAGACTGTGGCACGGCTCCTCTAAGGAGGGGGAGGTGCTGGTAGGAGCATACCTGAAGTGTGTGTGGAAAATGTTCAAAGGGGTTTAAAACTTTGGTCTAATACATTTACAACTTCCACTGCCTAAGTTAAACTGGAACCATCAGGATAAAAAGGAAGTTCTGGAAGAGGAGAAGGCAACAGAGGTAAAGGCAACAGAGGTAAAGGCAGGCATATCAAAGGCAAACAAAACTAATGCAGTTTCTCTGAGGAGCTATAGCATGGCCTGTAAATTTCTGATTGACGGTTTCAGAGTTAAGGGTTGTGAAGGAGTCTCCAGTAATTCGTTCCTTGGAGAAAGCAATTCTTATGGCTTTTTCGTTGCTCAACTGAGATCAAATAAATTTGTACATTTGCCATATATGATACAACTGGCCACTCAGAAAAAGCAAGTATCAAAGTATTTCTTTGCAAAGATACTGGCTGTGACGTGGAGCTGTGGCAGGTTTTCTTTGCTTTTCCTGTTTAACATGGCCTTTTGCTAAGAACTGAACACTGAGAGGTGACTGCAGGCTCTTCATGCCTTGGAAGTATCCAGACTCACCAATTAACTTTCCCAGCAGTGTGCTGCCACAACTGAACTTAGAAAATGAAGCATTTCCTTATTTAAGCAATGCTTAGAGAGCACTCCCTGCTGATGATTCCACCTGCCAGGGAGTGACATCTGTGTATCAGGGGAAGAACTGAGTCCACAGAAATACTGGAGCTTCCATAAAAGCCATTTCTCTCTTTTTTGACAAGTTGCTTTTCCTCCCATCCGCATTCTCCGCACAATTGCCTCTCAGAACCAGGCCCCCAACAAGGTATTGTTTGAAAGGGATAAACATAGCAGAGCTGGATTGTTAAACATTTGACAAGTGTTTGTGATATTTCACAGCTGGCATATAAAAAACCTTGTGGAAGGACCAGACTTAAAGCTTGTTAGCAGCTCCCTGTGGAGCGAAAAAAGCCTGCTTGTTCTGAATTCGGCTTCCTCTTTTCGGTTGGGAAGACAATCACAGGCACTCAGGGAAGGTAACTTGTCATTTTGCTCCTCCTTCCTCCACTGTCTTTTCTTTAACACTTGATTTCCTGTAATATACAACTCTCATTCTTCATAATCTCTGTCTTCCACTCCTGCTCCAGGAAAGGGCTCACATCACACTAGAGTGCACTGAAGTACCAAACCAAGTGTAGTCAAGAGAAATTGAGTTTTCCAGCTGCTCTCAGCCACTCTTCTCAGTGTTGGTACTGCTCCAGTGGTGACTTTTAAATATAGATAAAACCTCATGTCCTTCTGAATTGTCTTATTTTTCCTCAGCTTCAGCACTGGCAGATGCATGTTGTGCTTGGTCCCCTGTTGGCTCTGGAGCCCTGCCACCATATTCTCTCATACTGATAATAACTAACAGTTCAGAGTGCATCACTTCAAAGCCTGGGTATTAGCCACTTGTAAAGGACAAATGCTGTCACCAGTTTTGCCCCTCCCCTTCTACACTTTTTCCTGCATGGGGATAATCAAATTCCTCATAAAAGAGCAGGCCATCTCATCATGAATTCAGTGGTTGTAGTGTCAGCTCCAAATACACAGGTGTCTCAAGGGATTTTGCCTTTTTACAAGGACTGCATTTACTAATCAGCCAGAAAGCTCCCTGCTCTTACTCCAGCTTTTGTAGGCCAGGAACAGTCTGTCCTCAAGTTCTCTTTTGTGTTTGCAATTTGATAAGATAGAATAGTAGATGGTCAAAAAAGGAAGTTTTCAATGTGTTCATATTTCCACATAACTGGCACATGGCAAGTCTTCTGCCAGAGTGTGCCTACTAGCCTGCTAACAAAATGAATCATGAATGTGGGTGACTTGAGAGTAAAATATTTATGGTGGATCTGAAACAAAAATGTCCAGGCTTGTTGCCATGCAGAAAAAACTGTAGTGCCTTTTTGGTCTTTTTTAAGTTTTCATGAGTGGAAGCCTAACAACATACAGTAATTTAACATTTGGGATTTGGCGTGATGTCATGAGCACTATGAAGGTTTCTTCTTAGTTTCATTAGCAGCAGGAATGCCGCAGAGTGAGTGGTTTCCTTGTTCTCAGCATGCCTGCTATTAGTGCCCATAAAGTCTCTGAAATAACTGCAAAGAGATAAACCTAAGACACCATTTTTCATCTTCTTACCCTTCTGTTTTTCAAGCTGGGAAGGAATCCTGTGGCATTTTCAGTGGAAATACTGAGAGGCAAGTGCTTACAGAGGGATTTCCATCAGCTACACAAGGACAGGAACATTGCTTTGGCTATTTATCAACAGAGAAAATAAATTCTAATATCTATGCCAGTCAAAGCACTTGGCACGAGGCTAGATTAATCCAAGGATCTGCATTTGAGGAGGCTGGAACTGACACAAGATGGATTTGCTCATTATCATTAGCACTTTGTTTGCTATTCTTGACAACACAAAGAAGGCAGGGGTTACGTACATAAAAAGTCTAAATTGCTGTTCATTTGGACTACACGAGCTTCCCTTTTTCATTCAACAAAGCTGGCTTGCTTTTGCTGCTTCTCCGTGCACTGGCAGAGTGTCAAGGTGGCTGATATGCCTTAGAGAGCCATGTACAAAGGCCTGGGCCCTGCAAGAGGCTGTGTGGATTGCGCACCCCTCCTGCTGCTGCAAGCAGGATGGGAACCCCGCAGCATCTCATGCTTTACTGCTAGAGTAGAAAACAAAACAGAAGGTTCAATCTCCTGCCCATTGTGTGTCCCATGGAGGCGATGACTGATGGCAATAAAAAAATACATCAACAGACACAAAGTTGCTACTTAATAACAGGAAAGTATGACAAGTGGAAATTGTCCCATCATGAAGAAGAAATTTAGGAATTGTTTTCTGTTGTCTTTTTTCACATGATCCTGCGGTAGCTGGGAAATGTGTGAAACAAACAGAAGCTTGCCTCCTTTGGATGGCTGCTTAAGATACATTCTCATTCTACCTGTGGCTCTAGGGTTGGGGAAGGCATTTGCAAATGGCTTGCATCATTTTAACAAGTGACTCACTTTCCATGAGATTTACTTTGAGGAAAGCCCCAAGAAATACAGTCTTTGAGTGGGATAATACTAGAGGAAAATCTGCTTCCTAAGGAGAATTTATAGCTTTCTAAATGGCCCCAATTTAAAAGAAATGAAAAGTGAGTATGGTCTATTGGCAACAGCACAACATTAATGCCAAATAAATCCTTTTGGTAAGGACCTGTATATCTTTCACTTAGCTTGGGCTTAGCTTTCTGTCAATGCTGTCTATTTGCCAGCATCCTGTGAAGGTTATAAGATATATGAGGGCGTATGAAGACTTGTAGGAAATTTTGGAGTCAGGGTATATGCACATCACCTTTGCTTGTCAATGCATGCTTCTGTGAGGGGTGTAGTCAATGTAGTCTGAGAGTCTATGCATTTTTGTTTGAAATAGGTTTTCTGGTATCTAGTAAGGTAATAGCTTCAAGTAAAACCTTTCCAGCTGTTGAAGTGCTCTATCTATTACCATTTGTGGATTTTCTGGTGCCCAAAAGCAGCTGAGTTTTCACAGTATTGTTTGCCCCAGTAGAAGTGCTAATAGTTTTGGGGTTTTGTTTTGTTTTTCCTGCAGGGCTTCAAGGTTTCAGGACCTTTAGAGAAGCATTTTGACTTTGAATGATTTAGCTGAGAGAATTAAAAATGATTGAAGGAGAAGGGAAAACTGACAAAGACACTTTGGTGCATGCAGAGACATGTGATTTATTATACACAATCACACAATCATCTAAGCCTCATTTCCTTAAGGAACAAAACTAAAAAGGACTGTATCTATGCTTGGTATTATTCTATAGATGGTAATACACTTCCAGCTTCCTGTAGTAATGGTAAAATTAGTACTATTTTTATTCATTTTGTTGAAGACTCCCTCCATCTGTTTATCTTCCTCAAATCTTTCTTATTATTTCCTTTCATCCACAGAAAACCCCACCAATAATCTGTTCACCATACACTTATAAAGTTGGCACTGCTTAGAAAAAACATGGGTATATTTCCTCTTCGATTTTTCCATGCTTTCTTACACTAGCAAAAATCCATTGGTTAAGAAGAAATTATCCTTGGCATAGACCATGTCAAAAAGAGTGAAAAATACCTTCTCATCAAGAAAGAACCCAGAATATATTAAATCCAGGAGGAGTAACATGGTCATATGACATTTGGATAAAACACTTTTTTCAGAGACTGGAAATCTAGCAAATATAAATCCACTTGACTTTGGTGGATGAGATCATCTGCATGACAGCAATTCTGGCCCTTCTGAGTCACTCCCCAGAAGACATTGGGCTGCAATATTCTATTCCCCTGTCTTAAAAGAACATCATGTGAAATTAAATAAGGAAATTAATATCTTAATCCTTCCAACCATAGGTAGGTGGTATGCACATGTATATAATTTCTCTGTGGGCTTTTTTTTTTTTTTTAATTTTTGTTTTGGATGATAACATCTATGGCTGTGAAACAGTGGCATTAGGCTTGCAGGACTGGGAGCTGCTGCTCCCACAGCTCTCTCCACCCCTGGAGAGGCGGGGACTTTTGGCTGCTGGTAAGGTCAGAAAGCAGCAGGGGTGGGATCCCACCTCACTGGGTGGGGCGATGGTCCAGTTCAGTGTGGAGGGAAGCTGCCTGCCATGGAGAGGTCAAATACTGCTGTCCAGGTGATGAGAAACATTTTCCCTGTCGGTGTGAGGCATAGGCATCTGCTGTCAGCTGAGTTTGGGAAGATCGTCCTAGTTTTCTTTTCCCACTGTGCTCCCTTAAGTACAGGTAGCTGGAATGTAACTCATGCATGTAACAGGAGAAGTCGAGTCTGTTACTTGAAGTTCAGTTATTTCTGGGTTGCAGCATAACAACTGTTTAACAGAGAAAAGACACAAAGTAGTTTATAGTGAATGGAGCTACAGCGACTTTATACAAGCAGAAATTCTGCTCCTTAAAACAAGAAAGCACTGCAAAATCATAATTCCAGCTGCTGGAAGGGGAAGAGGCAGAGGAGCATTTGTCTGTTCTTCTTCCCCAGAAGTCTCTGACGCAGACTTATGGCGTTTCTTGGGAGTGAGTAAAATAACTCAGCAATTCTGGACATATTAGTCAGTGGTTTAAAAGTTCAGCAGAAGAGCTCACCATTTGTTTGCTAGTCCTTAAATTTAAGAGATTTTCATGCTGAAGTTCTGAGCAGCACGCCCAAAACAGTCAGGGAACAACATGGCTTTACTGGGACTCTAAATTTGGAGTCAAAAATTTGTTTTAAATGATATTTTGTATTATCAAGGGAAAAAAGTGTTTCTGGTCTGAAATTTTATATGGCAACTTTCACCTCAAGGTAATGAAAACAAGCTGAGCTATAAACTCTTCAAAACTGGGTTTTATGGAAAGGCTGACAAATCCTTTACTGGAGTGATGTGGCTGGGAGCACTTTAAAAGATTCCCATGAAGCACTATTGACCATGATCACACACTCCCAAGCACTAACACCAGGGGGTGGCAGGCAGAAGACCAGCTGTTTTCAATTACTGTGCTGTCCTGGTGTCATGTCCGGCCTATGGGGCTGTGTTAGAGCAGGTCATCTGCTGGGTGGGGGCTCCTTGGGCAATCCAAGGCCAGTGTGCTTCCTGGCTGGTCCTCTGGCCACACCATGTTCCCTGTACCCCATGGCTGGGCCAGCAGCCCTCTGACGTGTAATTTCTAGTGAAGGCTCTTAATACTATTCCCATGGGGAAGGAGGTTGGTTTGGGAGAACAAGAGGAAGGGAAAAACGAAAAACACCCAAGTTTTGGTTTTCTTCTTTTCACTGGAATGAAACATCACACATAGATCACGTAAAAGGAATTGGCCTTTAGTGAGAGGATATGGCTTCACTTCTCAGCCTCTTCCCTTTGGGTTTCAAAGTGAAGCCATCTGATGTTTGAAGCACCAGCAAGAGCCGGTGATTGGACCTCAGGAAATTCACAGTGGTGTTTTTGTGCTTCTAAATGAGCAATGCTGCTGCTTGTAAAGACCTGAGGTAAAATTCTGGCCCCACTGAAGTCCTTGGCAAACCTCCTACTGCCATCAGTAGGGCCAAGATTTTACCCTGAGTCCTGCAAGCCATTAGTCTTTTGAGTTTTAATGGGTGCACTCCTGTGCAGACAGACTGCTCTTGTAAGAAAGGGTTAGCTAGATTGGCTCAGATACTAAACAATTTAAAACTTAAAGGAAAGCAATTTTGTAGTGAAATTAAGGGACTATAAAAGGAATTTGGCTTTAGACAGCTTGCTTCTGTTTGGATTTGGATTAGGCTGCAATCTCCTTGTCTGTTTTTAGAATACATGTCCCTGCCAGCATCAATAATCTATTTTCCTTAGTGCAAGTGAAAGGCTCTGATGGCTCAGAGGTGTAGTCTGGTATCCAGTGCTGCTCTGGATTTCTTCTTTGGTTTAGGAGTCAAGCTACAAATAGTGAGATTCTCCTTAACATTTATGCGCTGCCAACAGCCGATTCATTGACACGTGGGCTGACACACTCCTTCTTTCCCGTCTCTCTGCTTCAGTCGTTCCTATATTTTTTCTGACCCCTTGAGATAATCCATCTCCCAAATCCTTTCTCTGCCCATGCAGTCCCTCCCAGCTCAGTCTCAGCATTCATTTGCACTTGGCCTAGTTGTGTTTTTGTTGGCAAAATTCCTTTTATCCTGTCCAGCAGTATATTAATCCTTGAGCTCTTTCTTGAACTTTTCAGGTTCCTTCAAATACCTCTCCTTCCCCCACCTACTCCAAAGTAAATAAATCAGGACTTCAGATAATGCACATCAAATATATCCTTTCACCTCAGGTCACAGTGCCATGTGCAAGGTAAGCTCTGCAGCACTAGAGGTTGAAGGTGGAGACTACAGAGAAAGCTGGGGAGGAGGAATGTGTGGGGGTAGCCACCACTCCAGAGGAGCCCATAAAAGATCTAGTGGTAACATTAGGAGAGACTGTGCACGGGGGATCCCAGCTCCTGCTGGCATCTGCTGCTGCCTCAGGGGACTGTGTGCTGCAGCCTACTAAGGCATGGCTCCATCGTGGTCTCCAAGCAGCTACACTCTGAAGCTTAACTTCATTCCTCTGCGGGTGCTTCCTTCTCCATCCTGTCTGAAATAATATTTTTTTTTTTTCATTCCTGGGTATGTGAGGTGCTGCATTTTCCTCTTATAGCAACTCTGCTTGTCCTTGGCTCACATGCTGAGTTGTAAAGCTGGAAAGTCTTCTTGGACTTCCCTGAGCCTGTGTACGTGCAAAGTCTGAGGCAAGTCCAGCAGGCACTTGTCTCCAGTACTCTGACATGGCACTAAGGATGCAGTGCTGCTTGGAGGCTGCCTTGCAGAAAACATCTGAAAGCAGATCCCAAACAGCCTGTGTCCCACAAGATAGCTCCTCATAAACTGTTGCCATCAGTATTTTGCTTTACTGACTTCTAAGTAGAAGGAAGGTCTCTTGAGAGTGGTCCCTGCTATGAAATCTTTGCTCAGAAATGGGGTGAAAGGAATGTTTTCCTGGTAAAACTAATGGATTGTAAAGAGGTGGATTCTACTGTAATGGGAAAGGACTATCAACTAACTTCATCTATGTTAAAAATACATGAATGAGGGACTTTTTTGCAACATCCCAGAAGTTGTATCTTGGCCTTGTCTGAAAGAGCCGTCTGTCTCCTTTAGCATTCCCAGTGTTAATTAAAGCCACTAAAGCTAAAGTATGACAGAAAGTCCCCTAGTGCAAAGTGTGCTTCCGAAGAGGCATCTAGGAAAGGCGTTAGAGGGAAGGAAAGGAAAGGTGTGGACCCCTCATGTTTTTCAAAGTTGAGATTTAATTACCACACCAGAGTTTTTATTACAGGAGAGTAACCCATCCTGCTCTAACATCCTAGTGGAGATACGCCTTTGTAATAATTTTGCTGTCACAGAGACTGAGTCAAACATGAGCAGGGACTATAGCAGTGATTTTACAGAGCTGATTTGGTACAAATGACAGGTGCTTCACGTCTGCTAGGATTTTGTAATGTGATCATTATTGCATGCTAATTTACAGCCTCCCACCTTTTGGCAGTGAAGGGATGTATAGAAAGAAATATAAAGCCAAATACAGTAATCACCCTAACATGTACTGCAAAAACCAGAGTGGAAACAATCCATTGAACATGCAAGACCCATTTAAGTGCAAAGAAAGTTTGCCTTGTGAATGCCTCCATGATAGTCATGCAAGGAAAAACATCTGAGCCTAGGTCCAGCAGGGCTCATCAGTATCAGAGAATTTCTGGACATTTCTAAGGAAGTTTAGAAAGCATCCAAAGATTTTTGGAGAACGAAATATGTAAAAAGTGCCAGTAGGTCAGGTCATGGCTTCCTCAAGACTGATTTGAAATGCATTAGCACTCTGCTCTCCACACAGTAACTCTCTTCCCAAAGAACCCAAAGCACCTGACATCCAATAAGGTCTCTGTATAGCCATTTGCACCTTGGCAAACCAAGACAAAGTACTTAATAATCTGCAGTTTGCACTGACAAGGAGTAGTGTATGAAGATTAAGGAGAATTAGGGGGAGTTAACATCTACTCCAGAATTTAAGAGAGGAAGGAAAGAATACTGTAATGCAATTTGACCTACTATAATATATGTGAAACTTTCTATGGTCATTCTTAATAAAAATGGTGATTAACCATTTTAGAATATGTTCACAATGTGTTTTATCTTAATACCTTTCCTTATGGTGACAACATTTTTCCTAATGATTTAAAATGCAAGAGAACAGCATCAAGACCTCAGCAAATGTGGCTGACACTGATAAACAATGGACCAGGAAGAAAGGCAATTGTAACAAACCTCTTCATTCTTCCCATTTGGTCAAGAGCTTTCCATGACTGCTGTGTTTGTCAGTCCCCGTGGTAAACAGGGAGAATGAATGATGAAATGATGCATGTTCTGGCTTACTCTTCAGCTGGCTGCTCTGTTTCACTTGCATTTCCTAATTGTACTGCCTGCTGTACTGTAGTTATATAGATTAGATCTCAAGTCAAATTTGGGTTGAATGGAGTGCTGCCATCTCTTGGTTATTTCAGGCAGATACACTCACAGATTGTTTTATTTTCCTGCCAGTGAAGAATGGTATGAAGTAACATAGAAAAACAGCTATTCTGGATTAAAATATTTAGACACTTAGAAAGTATAATTGTGGTTTTTATATATTTAAGTATGGAGAACAGAGTACATTTGCTGGTGCATTAGATCTCTGCATAATTTCTATTAAGGGTTTTTAGCAAAACTGTAAGCCGTGAACAGTTAGAACAATTTCTATATGATGTGAACACCACAAAGAAGGGAAAGAGATACTTTTTTATAGATAATTGCAGGCAATAAAAACATTAAAATGTATGCATTAAGGAGTACTGGATTAGTACGAAATGCCTATCTTATACTATGCAATTTCTTTCAGTCGTGAGACTTAGATCTGTCAAATAGTTTATGGGAAAGTGCTTTTACCCTTATACTTTAAGTATACTTTAAGTACTGTCATGATAGGAACCCAGGGTCACCCTCTTCCTGGGCTTTTCCAGGGCTGGAGATCAGAAGTGCATGATCTCTCTATCTCTAGTAGCAGCAGGAGTCATGTGTTTGGTTGGTTGGCTTTCCCTTTTTAATTGAAATATGCGAGAAAATAAAGTATAGTTGAATTCAGAATAAAAGATGAACACCGGAGACTTTCATTGCCACGACCTCTCCAACCCAATGTCCCACCATATTGCAAAGAAAACTACATATGACAAGGATTTTAAAATAATTTATAATATAATAAATAATATGTAAGTAAGGACATGTCAATTATGAATAAACAATAGCCTTAGAAGAACGGGGGATTAAGTTGATTACTGCTGCTATACTCTAGATCAGGGTGATGGCATAGCTTCCTCAGGGAAGAGCTATCAGAGGCTGCCCACTGCTCTGCTTCTGGTACTTCAGAGGACCAGAAAGCCCACTGTCTGGTTTTTGATGAATGCTAGGGGTGGAATTTAAAAACCATTGGCTTTCTCAGTGCTCCTCAGCCACCACTGTTGCATCTGTACCAAGTCATCCCGCCTAACATGGGCACAAACCCAGTAGCAAATTCTTGACAGATTATGCTGCCACATGTAGGGTGCAGAAGCAATGACTCCTGTGCAAGCACAGAGAACTCCAAATCTGAGACCTGGAAGAGCCTCCTGGCAAGGGCGGTAGTTCTTGAATGAGCCAATGCCATTGTCTGTTGTTGTTTCTGCTCATCTCTCTGCTGCAGGTCTGTCCTGGCTCCCTATCAGTCCTGTGTAAGGAACACAGGAGTTCTCTGTAATTGTCAAGGACTTGAACTATTTTTGTTCCCTTGTTTGTGCCTTCTGACACTTTTAATATGAGGGTACTCCTACTATTCAGCAGCAGTCCAGAAGACAACCAATACTACTTGCTGTTAAAGAGTGCTCTTCAGTGAATATGAATGAAATTAGGGAAATCCCACTTTGTTTTATCTAAAGTAGGAAATGTTCATCTGAGCAGCAAAATAAAGGGCTTAATGCTATCTAACTATATGAGGCATATTCTGGTCTTCATCCCTATTGCTTCAACCTCTGTCCTGCAAGGGCAGAAGGACAGAAGGTGCCACTTATTCCCTACCCTTTCTGCTTTTCTGGGAGCACTGGGCCATCAGTTTGACTTTAGAATAAAAAGATGGAAAATCTCTTTCTAAATGAACACATTTCCAGTTCTCTGATGAGTTTAAGAGGCTCCAGGTTTCTTATTTAACAGGGGAAGCAGCAGCATAAGTCTGTCTGCTCAGAAGATGCTCAGCAGAGCAGTCACAGCTATGGCATTGCTCTAGTTCCCTGAGGCATCTTCCCCCACTTATCAGCTGGTGTCATCTCCATAGCTGGAGCATGGAGCTTGTGTGCTTCATGGCAAATTTCCAAACTCTTCTACCTAAACTTCACTTTTGAGCCTAAGGAATATGGTAATTTAAGGTCAGCTCACAAAAGTATGCATGATTCACCTTGTCTCCTTCATGGTCTCCTCATTCAACCCCCTTGATTCCTCCCTTTTTCCTCAGGCTGGCATTTGTGACTTTTGCAGATTTACTCTTCTGTTTACATTTTTTTTTTTCCCTTTTGCATTTGAAAGTGATCGCTTCTGTCTCTAGCCAAGTTTTTATCTGTGTGTAGGCTACAGGCAATGACTGAGTGACCTGATAACTATCTCTTGCTAAAGGAAGATCTACGACTGTATTTTACATGCAATGTTTGGACACACAAACATTGTGGTATGGTCTCTGGAAAAGTAAAGGTTTGCTTTTATAGGTTTCATTGTAGTAATCATAGAAAGAATAACTAATTACAAAGTTCTAGGGTTACTCCTAGTCCTAGGAAAAACACTTGCCTTTCAAACCGTCATTTCCTAACAAGTTTTTTATATATATTGAGAACTAAATTACACAGGAAGGCCTCAGTAACGGTTTCATACAGTAACAGGCAGCATGGAGGGATTCCTGTAACATGTGATGCAGATATCAAGAGGCAACTGTAGAAATCCTGATGAAGGTGTTACGTGGCACTGCTTTTGCCAGTTTTCCTAAAAATGAACCTTCATTTCTGCAGGGCTTTTTTTTGGCATTTTAAGAAATGCTATGTGTATATCTGTACATGCATGTTGACTATACATCACTAAGAAGGAATGTGTATAATGCCAACAATGAGATGACAAATCACAAGCATGCTTAAGGCATCCATTGCCGATGGAATAAAAAGAGCAGTTCAAGGCATTCTCTCCAAACAAACCTTTATCTCCTCCTTCAGTGGTGTTGACTCTGAACACTATGGAAATCTCTGGGTGGCAATTTCCTGGACAGCCCTGGAGGAGTCAGGCTTCATTTGAATCAGAACCTGAGTGTGGGTGGTAGGGTGGAGGAGGGAACAGAGGTACGTGGTATAGCTGCACTTATCTTCATAGTTATTCATCCACCAGANACCTTAATTCACGGTTGTGTCTAAACCCATGGGGCAGTATAAGAAAGAAAAGCCATTTAACAGAGCAGGTTGGAATAATTTATTCCTACAATATGTTTGATCAGCTCTGTATGTTCTGTCTCAGGGTAAGTGACGAGACATACTAAGGTAGGTACAGGTTTGGGCTGAAAACTGGTGCTTATTTGTGATAGAATTTGTCAATAAATGGTTTGCAATAAGAAACAGATCTACAGCTTTAGAGGCAGATATAATTTGCTTATCCTGCAGCCAACATCTTCCTGCTCAGCTTGTCAGCTGTTTTTTCCTGGTCACAGATAAATAGCTGAAAATCAGGAAGACTGTGCTTTTATGGATCAACTGCATTACCAGTTGTCAAGCTGAGAGCCAGTTTGATCCAGATTTATGGCTGGTTCAATCAAATTGATATTAGTAGAGCTGTGCTCTTTTACCCGGGCTCATCTTTTGACCCTCTCAGTTTCATCAAAGATAAATATTCTGGCAACACATATGCAATGGATAAAAACCGATTATCTCTAAAAAATAATGAATAAATATAAAGCCAAGATACACATGGCTGTGGATCTGGAACGGAACATAACCAGAAATCTTCAGAGGCAGCATTTAGCAGAAAAATGTCAATGCTATTTCAGGATCAGGAAGCAGACAGCAGGAAAGGACATTTCTAGAATAACTCTGAAGCTCATTCTTTCTCCTCTGAATACTTGGGGTTCTGCTAGTTAACAAGTGCTTATTATCTGCTTGTGCCTTAATCAGTTATAAGTGTCAATATTCCACTAACTAACAACTTAATCAGTTTATTTTGAAATAATTGCATTGATGCTTGAAGGCTAGAGTACAGAAATTTGAGATTTCAATTGATTAAGATCTACAAATGCCTGCCTGGGAAATGTGTACAATGGTAAAAGGCTCCTTATCAGATAAGAGTGTAAGAGAATCTGTGGCTAGGAGCTGAAACTAAAGCAATTCAAGCTAGAAATAAGGCACAGTTTTTGAAAGGTGAATAAAATTAACTTTTGGAACTACTTACCCAAAGACAAAGTGAGTCATTTAGCTACTTGACAGCTTTAAATTGAAATAGATGTCTAAAATAAATACGGTAGTTCTACCACAGTTTACTGGACCTGATATAAAATACCAANACTATGAACGTTCATAGCTACAAAGGCAAGGAGAAATGGGTCAGACATTTGTGAACACCATTCTCTTCCCATAAAACCTAAGGGAGGCAGCATGACTACAAGATAGAGGATGAAAGTGCAGTTTGGCTTCTGAATGATGATGTTAGATTCAAATGTGAGGAAAAAGGATTCCTGTGGTGACCCTTGATTTTATTTTTCCCATAGTCATAGAGGACTTCTGAAAGCATGAACAGCTGATCACAGGTTTGACTGAGTTTGGAAGATACCTGTGATATATCAGCTTTGAGCAACTCAGTGTTTTGATTGGGATGTATGCTTCTTTGGGATCTCTGTGTTTCAGCTTACTCTAACTCAGTCAGCAACTAACATTTCAAAAAAATATCTCTCCAGTGTTAAGACCAGCAAGATGTGCTCATGGTACTCTGTGACTTTCATTTATACTGATGAGCACAAAACCAGAAACCTCATGCAAGTGCAGATCAATCACACTTGTTGAAGTGTAAAGGGGTACAGAAGAATGACCAGTGGCAGTGACCTCACTGATGATCAGCTTCTTATTTATTTCTTCATGATGCATTTAAATGCATTTAAGATCCAATTAACTGATTATTCTAGTTTAGGATCAATGCCAAAAATTTTAGTATAGCTAATCTCTTGTTCCATACCATTTCCAAAGTGCCCAATTATGTGCTCTTTTTCTGTAGTTTTCATTAATTAAGTTAGCCCTGACTTCACGCCATCTCGATCTGGGTTACAGTGCTGGACTGATGAAAAGCAAGATGTTAATAATGAAGAATGAAAAAATTTAGAGCCCCCTGTATAGCCAGACTGAAGATTCCACCTGTCCTTCCAGGACTGCCGTAGGCACAAACGTTATTGACACAACACAGGAGGTGGTTCCCCTTGATATCCCCACTGAGTGCAGAATAAGTTATGAAAAACTTTGCCCAGACATGGTGAATTCTGCAAAAATGGCTGCAATACAACTATGTGCACAATTGTGGAATGTACGATCTCAGATTCAGAAGTACACACTGAAGACTTTCATAAGAGGGTATTGCCCTGTTTTTAAGCTGCGATGCTGATGGTAAAGCAGAAAGGAATATGTACACCATTCAAAGAGGTACAGAAACACATGCGCCAACACTCATAGCTGCATCTACCATGGTGCTGCATCACTATAATAGTTATGGCTGATGAATTATATGTCCGCAAGGTGAAGTGGGAAGCTGAACCTCATTATCCACCCATCCACCTCCTTAGTTCCATGGAAGCTGGTAAGCTGATGTCCCTGATGATCTTTTCTCCAGTTGTGTCCTGTCCAGCTTCTGTGTTCGGCCTGGAACACTGGCAAATACAAGCAGCTTCATCTTAAATACATATGTAGGGTCTTACTTGTTCTGTGTAACAGTGCTACGTTACTGTCACTGGCTCCCAGGCAACTTTTGCTACTTTTGGACTCTCTCTAGATATGCTGCTTTGTAGTGTTTCTCTGAGTGATGAATACACAATTCTGGTGCCAAGGCATTCTGTCTAAGGAGTGTCCTCACCCCGATGTGGGCCTGGAAAGGTGAGAAAGTCTGACAAGTGCTGAAACTAGTCAATAAAGCTTTGACATCTCAAACAGCAGAGAACAAGTCTAACAAAATGCTTTGAGGGGAAATGTACAAGTAAAGCAGACGAGAAGTTTTGGCAGTGCAAGAACTGAATATAATTCAGAGCAATAGCAGAATCTAGCAGACAGCTACAGTAGCATGTGCAGGCACGAGATTAGCCTGCAGTGGTGGATAGGAGGGAAATTTCCTTCTGTCATCTCCTACAGTATCACTAGCACAGAGAAAAGGGGTGGAAGGTAAATGTCCATAATGTTGCATCCTTAGGTTTAGCAATCTGATTTATACCACCCTTACATGATTTGTTTGAGAGGACAAGGAAGACAATACTTTCTGTCTACATGGAGAAAGGACAGAAACATATCTATTTAAAGACAATGTTAAGCTACTATACTGCTCTCTCAACAGAAGTAATAGCACTTCAAGATATCAGACTGCAACATAGGATTTTTAATCTACTCTGGAATGAGAAATGGAATCAATACTGAGGACTGGTACTCAGTGGTATGTGCTAGATAACTGTAGATTGGGAACTTGTTTAAAATAAATCATCCATTCTGTTAATTTGTCCAAGGGATTTAAGTGAACTAAGATGAAATCATTGGTTGCCCATGAGAAACAGATGGCAAGTACAATTTAAAAAACGCTGTTTGGAAGGACAAATGTATGAGGAAAAATGTTTTAAATCTTTGGCTTGGGAAAAAACTCTTCTGCTCTTGAACATTATTTAGATGCTAGGAGCTCTGTATTTGCCAAATATAGCTACTGCATTCAGTATGCAGCTGATCACTGCAGTTTCCACTTATCTGTGTGTTGGTGTTTTTAAAGTCCAATATTGTTTTCCTTGCTAAACATTGACTCCAAACATCCTTTATGTGGGAATGCTATTTAAGAAAAACATTTTTTTACATGCTAACAATTCACTAAACAGTTTCCCTTTACCTTTAATGACCTGTTGTAAAACACTTGAATGATTCATTGAGGAGAAAATCAAGATAACGCAGGTCATTTTGCAAACCCAAACATAAGAAGCAGCTTTTTTATCTCTGGAACAGACAGCACTTAAGCAGTGCTCACTGTCAGTCCTGTGAGAGTTCAGAAATGTTTGTCATCTTTCCACTACATAAAGCCTGTTTTCATTGTTTTATAACTTCTGCCAAAATAATTACTCTGAACTGCTAAAAATTAGCAGGAGGAGGTCTTAACCCAGATACAGCCTCTTGAATTTCAGTTTGAATAACCTTGGTTAGGCCGACTTTAGGGCAGAAAAGGTGGAACTGGTTGTAGATTTACAAACACCTTTGGTTTGTTTAACTTCAAAATAGCTTTGAATATGCATTTTTCACATTTGGCAAGAAAGTACATTCTGGAAGGAGAGGAAGACAAGGCCTTAAGCTAATCACAGAAGTGCTGTGCTTCAGATAATAACTTCTCATTTGCAATAATTATTATTTTTCAGTGGTTTTCCTTTCAGTCTGAAAAACTGACTTTGTTTCTTTCTATATTGCTTAGGACACAGAATGAATCATGTTTTTTTTTTTTTTTTAATAAACATACAAGTCTTTAAGAAGTCAGTATATTACTGTCAGCAAGCGCCTCTTCAGTTCATCTTGGCAATGACCTGTAAGTTAACAGCTGGATCCAGTGCTCACTAAAGTTCCTGGAGGGGTTTCTATTGATTTCAGTGGACTTTTGTTCAAGCTTCATATGTTTTTGACATTTGGCGGTGAGGACAAGGGCACTGATGAAACAGTCCAGACCAAACATGTAGAGACTCCAGTGAAAGTGCAGTTAAGAGAAAAGCAATGTAGTCTTTTTATGTTTCTGCTTATGGGAGTGCTTGTCCTCTTTTAAAAGGCAACTTGATGTTAACATTTTATTGTAGTTTACTTGTTGCATAATATAATATTTTAGATAATATCTCTATATATGTAATATAACATTTTAGATAACATCTACCATACCAAACACTTTGCCTGGTGCAGAAGATGGACAAGTCCAGAAACTTCCCCAACGCTAAGAATTGTCCTAAGGAAAACTGGGAGCAGCTGGCTGTCTCTAACAGACAAAGGAAGAAATTACTTTCCTACAGATAAAGGAATTCAGGATATTAGCATAGATAGCATTATATGGATGATACCTCTTACTGGATATTTTGTTGCCAAAAAGATACAAAGCTCCTAATTAAGTTTTTGTTTCATCACAGGAGACAGCTGCTGAAATATCCAGTAATCAATGCTGTGATCATACATGCTTCTCGCTTCTAGGCAGAAAGGGCAGTGACTCCTTACTAGTTTGGAAGTTGCCACAGCAAGGATGAGTACAAATTTATAGCATCTTTGAGCTTCCCTAGAAGTTCTTCTATTATATGAGACAATCATATCATTATTCTGCAAACAAAAAGGAATAGCTGGCCAACTGGAAGTACAAAATCAGCTGTCATACATTTTGAGAAAAGAATAGAGGCTTTCAGATAAATTGCTTTTCCTTGCTGAGCCCTCTTTCGCTGTAGTTAATTACAAGTGGCATATACAAGAAAAGGCAAACCAATAAGAAAAGTTTACGGGCAACACTAAGGAAGCATCCTAATTCCTTTGGGCATTTTAATATTTTGTTGTACACCACTAACCATTTGCTTTCTAAGTGATCTCACCAGGGTACCAACAATGTAGATGTCTTCAATGGAAGCTTGTTCAGGACTAATAATTACAGTTTAAAGAACAGTTGGCTATGCATTGTCTCAGTTAAAATTAAGACACACATTTTGTTCCCACAGGAGGTTTCACTATAGGGTTTTTTTCTACTGAGGAATGTATAATACAGAGTTTAGATGAACAATAGGAACCTGCAATCAAGACATTAGTTTTAGAATTGCTAATGGGGCTGAACAACAAAAGAGTGTCTTTCGATGTCACAAAGGTCATGAGACAGCAAAAAATAACATGCATGCATAACGAATGGCCAAAATGCGTGAGCCTACTGAAAATAACTTTTAATTCCTATCAAAGTAATTTATTTCTATTCTCAGGGAAATTACAATAGGTGAATTGCATATGCAATTTAGACATGCCTTTGCTGTAGGGATCAAGAACAGAAATAGTCCAACAAGATATTCACTTGAACTGCTGCTTCCTACAAAATAAAATGCAGCACGATAGGAGCTGTCAATAGAAAACTCTGCTGGCTCAGATGTAGCTTTGGTTAATGAAAGAACCCTATTTCCATCAGTTGTCTTCGTGAAAGCAAGGATAGAGAGCTAGAGTGGGTTATATTGCACTTATCAGTGCTTCCCTACATGTCAGATGCTTACTCTGGTGGCTAAGCTCTTTCTTTAATCCAAGGAGAGAGGCAAAGAGAGAAAAGAGCATCTTAAGAGGGTGACTCATTCATGCATTTTGGATATGCTCTTCACATGCAGTGAATCACCTTCTGGTGCTCTTTGTCTCTTACACTGACAGCTATTTGGAAGACACCTGGTTTGTAGATGGGTAATTTGAGGTGTACTCCGCTTCCCATTCACTAAAACTAGGGTATCTCCTCTGAAGCTGACTGGGTTTTACCACCTGTTTCAGAAATCCCAAGGTCTAACTCAGTCCTGTGGTGAGGGTACATAAAAGGACCAAGGCAGGAAATTACTCAGATGGGGCCAAGAGACCCAAGTGTCAGAAAGCACTCACGGCAACAGCATGATCAGGTTTTGCCCCGACTCTGACTCTGGATGTGATGAAAACAAATAGCAACAACGTGATGCTGTGGCATGTCCCAGTTTCCCCTGTTTCTGCTGCTCAGAGGACTCCTGCTGATCTCCTCACCCAGAAAAGGGGAGGACCCCATGTATGGAGCAGAGCAGTGGAGGAGGAGGCAAAATGGCTTTACTTGGTCCCACTCCTGAGCTGAAGAGTTCCAAGCTAATCTCCTGCCCTGTGTGCCCTAGAGCCCACCATGGCTCTGCCTGTGTGGGTAAGACTCATGAATTTTGCACTCCCCAAAATGAAGCTTTACCACACTGCATTCCATACTGACTTTGGAAAGGAAAACCACAGTCCAGTAAACATTACCAGGATACAGATGTCTCAGTCCTGTACATTCAGAAGCTTTTAACTATCAAGAACATCAGTCCTATCAATTAAGATGCCATTCCTATTTTTACAAAATAAATATCTCTGTGCAAGTGTTTCTCTGCTATTTAAAGCAGAGGTGTGTTGGGAAGAGATGGAGATCATACAGTACATTTTTCCATTCTCTTTTTTTTTTTTAATGTTATGCTAAGTACCCCCGGTACTAACTCTATCTTGTGTGCAATATTGGTATCATACAGATGCGAGTTTACTGATTGTTAACATTTAGTCACTGTTAATCATCCATCATAGATGATACTGAATATAGTAAATTCAGTGGAAAAGCAAATAAAATAAAATAAAAAAAATCAACAGAGAAAGACAACCCACACATATAATCAAGGTAAGAGGTGATGCAACTTAAAATCCCATAACATATGCTTGGATCTAATACGTGATGCCACAAGTTTCTGGGTATGTTATTTATAAACTATCAATTACTTAGAGTTATTAAGACCATAAGTTTGTACTTCCTTTCTTTTCAAGATGATAGTATGGTATTATTAACAATTTTAATTTTTAATTTTATATTTTTCAGAACAGTTGATGGAGATCACTTGAAGGCTGATTGCTGGGAATTTTGCTGCAGTAAACCATCTGGAAGACAGAAGTATCTGTTCTGAATTGTTTACAGCTTGAATCAGTCACATAAGAGAACTTACATTTTGAAAAGAACTCCTTAAGAGGCAGAAATACAGTTAATTGAACATCTATTTTACTGATTATTTTATGTGAAGATCTATTATAGAGCAGACTATTGTCATCTACATAAGCTACTATGCTACTGACTTGAAAAGGCAGAACCCAAAGAAATGTGATATGTCCTTCAGAAAGGACTTAACTTCTCTCTTACTTTCAGTTCCTTTCTGAAGATTTTTATAACAAGATCAGTGCTATAATCTCTTACGGCTGCCAAAATCTCTGCACAACCTTAAGAATATGTGAGAGCATCTCCCAGGCAACAGGCACCAGTTCAGAAATGCATACAATGCATATTGGCAAATTCCTGTCTCGGCTTCTACCTAACCCACCATGTTTCCTAGATCAGAGATTGTAAGGAATGCGTTATAACCTGGATCTGCTAGCTACAAGTCATTATGTCTGTAGCTAACTGTTTGGGTTCCCTGGTCTGTGAACTAGAAATACAGTGCCAGAATCTGAGTCCTGTGCATGTCAAGGTAGTACCTTTTCAAGAGGTGTTGTCATCCAGCTAAGTGCCTATATATGCTGATTATTTTTGAATTAAAAAAAAACATAACAGATTAATAAACATTTGGTATCATATGGAGTTTACATTGAGAAGAATAAAAATCAGGTGTATATAGAGTTGATCAAGTTGAAATGTTGGCAGGCTATATTGTCTTCCAGCAGCTAGGAATTTTACCCATTTTTTAACTTCCAAATAGAAGCTGGCAATTGTGCCAAGGTCAATCTATTATTTGTAATAGGAGATTTGCTAATTATCTTTTTTTGTCAACAGCCTAAACCCATGACAGGGAAGTTGGTGAGGGAGTCACCTCCCTCTGCGGAACAGAGGAGTGAAATATGAGGCTTGGGAATAGGTGTTACTGTGGGGGCCCTGGATGTGAAATGAAGGATTATAACTGGAAAGAGGTGTCTGAGTCATAGATAAATTAAAAAAGTTATGGCTAGAAGGCTCCTATTATGAAGCAAATAAGGAACTCTTGGGTATGAGGAAACTCTTTTGCTCACTCAGATAGACTGTTATGATTAAGTCCTGCAGCACCAAGATCTTTAAAGGATCCCAGTAACCATAAGCTTGCTCTGCTCTTAACCTTGGTGTTGTCTGGTGAATATTCTCACCCTGCTCTATCTCTGTGATTACTTCTAGTTTCACATGTTTTGCCCTGCCTCCTCTTATTCTTCTCCCAGTGGCTTCTAACCATGTGCACTCTTGAACTGGTCCATGTGGAATCAACCCCTGAGTCCCTAATTCTTGCAGGATTTATGTGAGCGAGCAGAAGGAAACAATATTTAAAACTTCTGAACGCCAGAAATCTCATTCCGCCTAAAGTAGCTGATAACAGCAAGTGTGAACAGAAAAGGATGAAAAGAATTTAAGCTTTTAGAAGCCAAGTTTCTTCATTCTTATGATGATGTTTCTACTGGATAGTTCTAGTAAAAAGTTGAGGTTTCATCCTGCATCCCATAATTTTCTGAGGGCATTTCACCAGGAGCCTCAATAAGAGCAAGAATGTTTTGGGGAGGAGATCAGCCAGTGCCAAGAAACATATCCGTGAATATCTGTCCAGGGTTGCTTCAGATATAATACACGCTTGGCATAATTTCAGTTGATACTTTCTGGAACATCAGTTTTGTAAAAAGAGAGAATAAAAAAATTTCAAACTTCTGTCGTATGCAAGCTACCTAAACAGAAAAGTATGTTTGCACTGGGATAATAAATGGTGCAATACATGACCTGAAGAAATTGGTCATGGTGTATATTGAAATAGTAGTGATACATGCTGGCCAGTAGCATTTTTCATCTGACTGCTTTCTGAAAATAAACAATGAGATATTATTGGCATTTTGAGATAACAGACCACTGTCAGGTTCCCATAAAATCACTAATTACAGTTTTCTTTGGTGGAAAGACTATTCAATACATATTAGGAATCTAGTCTGTGAAAAAATCAGCTAACGCAGAAAATTAAAAATAATTTAGTGATTTGCCATTTTGGCCAATGCTTACAACTGAATTTCTTATACACAAGTAGCTGTGTGAGAAATAACTCAAACTTTGTTCAATAAGATCAAAGAAAGGAGCTGGAATTACTGCAAACACTTGTATATTTCTTTCCACAATTGTAAGAACCTGGTAGGTTTTTATTCCTGTGAACGTCAAATAAGGTTATGCCCTCTTTTTCTCTCAAAGAGCTATTGCAAAAGTTCGATCTGAAACGGAGATTTAACAAAGTAATAGCCATTTTCTCTGTATTACTTTTCTGAAATAAGGCTGTTCATGTATGCTGACAGAAATCAGTCCAGGGAAAAAGAAGGTGCCAAAGCCACAGCTAATATTCAAGTCAGCAATACAACATTTTATTGAATCTGTAAGCTGTTGTTAAACGAGAAACAATTATCAATTGTCACTGACAAAAGAAATAAATGATTAAACGAAGTTGGCTACTGAATCTGCCCAACAATGGAATGAGGACACTGAAGATAAGATTGGCTGCCTACAAAGGCAAACCCAAGAGTACACTGAGTGGTTACAACCTGCTTTTTGAAACATCACATCCCATAAATAGCGTTGATCCAAAAAACGATACTTAAAATAAATGCTTCTTGTTGTATAATGTCTTCAAGTGCTTTTAATAGCTTTTCTCTCTCGTATTAGGTTAATTAAATAAGCACACTTTAACTTCTGTGAAGGATTAATTTCCTTTCAGTTTTCTGAGTGTAAATGGTTCGGGAAGACCTAACTGGCATATTTAAGTCTGCAAGGTATTTGAACCCTTATTTACAAATAGCTTTGATAAAGGCTTTTTTTTTTTTTTTCAGTCCAAATTGCAGCTGAATTCATTTGCTGCATGATTCTTGCATGCTATTCAGTCACAGAAGTGAATAGGTGGAGTTAAAGCCTACAGGTTACCAGCACTGCAATGATTTAGAACCTTTATTTTGTTTCATTATGAACAAATCCAGGCTTGCCAAAGCCTATTCCTGCTGCTTTTCTCACTTCATTTTGCAGCACAGCTGTTTTAAACTTCCTAAAAGGATTCAAGGCTGATCAGCTGGTATTTATTGGCTTCAGAGAATATGCTAGCAGTACATGTTTTTGATGCTTAAGAAAATAAAGCAATGTTTGTTATTAAACAGTTTTGGAAAACGTTTTAACCACATTTAAGAGGGTGACAAGTAACTGTTCTTTAAGAGAATGAATTTTAAAGAAAGTTTCTTTCTGTTTCCTGAAGGAATGCTTCTTTTGAAAAGGCCAGGGTTTTAAACCTCTCAAAGAGCCCGTGCACCAAAAATGCTTTTGTTGCTTCACTGGCTACTTGAGATTTCTTTTCTCTTTCAAGTAGTTCCCAAAAAGAAGACAAGTGAATGCATTTTCCCAAGTGAAACTTTTTTGCTTCTGAAAGGTGAAGGAAGAGGGAGGGCAAAGCACAAAATATACTGTGTTCTGTAAGCCTGAAATTCCTAAAAGATTTCCAAGAATCTCAGCTAAGCAAATATAACATCCTGGAGAACCAGTGCTATGGAGCAGGTGATCAAAGCATAAGCTGGGCAGTTAGGATGAAGCTTGCTGCCTCCTTTTACCAAGCTGCTTCCAATATCTTTCTCAAAAAGACAACAGAAACTTTGGAGAATAACTAGAAGTTTCCCCCCATTCTGCTGTCTCTTGGATCTTTTTTTTTTTTTTTCTAACTGGCAGTGCCAATTTTCAGCTATTCATGTGGTGAATTTCAGAAATACCCCAAAACAACACAAGAAAATTAAAAGGATTCAACTATTAGTCTCATTATTCTGGATGTATATATAGTTCAAATGTCAGGCAATAAAGAGAAGTCATGTCATACGAATCCAAAGGACATGGGAATTGATTGTCTGACATAATTAAATGCTATCACCTGAGAGTGTGTTCAGTATTTTGTAATGTTAAACTCATGTGCTTTTAATGACTTGTGCCTTCTATTCAGATGAAGACATTTTCCTTTTATCTTCCTCAGACTTTTTTTTTGTTTCATATTCAGCAGATTATCAAGTTAATCTTTTCACATACATTATGAAGACTTTAATTACACTGTTTTTCATAACACTAGTAATATGCAACAGAAACTATGAAAACCCGTGGGGTCTAATATATGCTTAGTTGACATGAATAACTCAGACAATGTGCCACTCTAGGACCAACGTGTAAATGATTTTCATACAATATTGGAAATAGATGAAGATCGTTAATCAAGTCTTATAGCAGTCTCTAAAATATAAATCATGCCCCTTTCTTTGTTTCTCTTTTGGGAAACAAACATACATTTGCCTGTCTCCTAGTTGTGAGAGGCAGGAGGGGGTAATGTATATAAATAAATTATAGTCTTCTCTTCATTGCTTGTTTTTAAAACATCTTGTTAGCGTTTAGCGTACTTCTGACTATAAGGTTTCTATTGAAATCTGTGGAAGGTCTCTGGTTACTTCAAATCCAAAAATGTTAATGTCACACTTACTAGTTCACAGTAAGTTCACTATGTAGTGATAACAGAAATAACTTCTCCAGTTTTTTTTTTTTTTTTTTAACTTCTTAAATGATGAATCACATATGTTTATGTAGCTCCAGGCAAATACAAGGACTTAAAAGAAACACTCAGCCCCAAACCCTCTGCTCTTTGGGTTAAAATCGCTCAGCCTCAGTAAGCCTAATGGCAGAGTGTTTTTATGACCATTTTAGGCAGGAAACTTTTGCAAAAACATAACTTTATTCCAACCGTATGAAGCAATCTAACTAGTGTGAAACTAAATGCAATTATCTACTGTGTCATGAAACAGTTGAACATGAAACAATGACCTTTGTAAGGAATAATTTAATTTCAAATGCAAAGGGGATCAAAATACACTTTCCTGATTGAGATCCCCCATTTTGTCACAACACTTGATATCTTGAAGCTATCTTCCTCAGCACAAAAATATTAATACTAAATTTAAATTAAGTTTATCCATTTTTTTCTTCAAAATAGTTTACATTTTTTTTTTTACCCCTAGTTGTACATTTCTTTGAGCTTTTACATAGAACACAAGAAACAGACTTCCAATTTTCAGCTTTGATTTATTAATGGTCAGTTTTCTCCTATTTATTCCGGTGCCAACATTGTTTTTCCCTCTCTGCTATTGAGCTGTTCATATTTTATGAGGAAAAGTCATGTCCCTTTTAGTCTTTGTTTTACTATATTAAATAAGCCAACTTCTTTTTCATGCAGTAGTTTTACTCTTTCCTTATTCATCCCTACCTACAAATTCTTTCATTATAGGTATTGTAATAGTCTTTTCTGAGAAACCCTAGGATCCATAGTTTTTTCAAGCTTATGGTGCACTAGGTCATTGGTTTTGTTCTAAAAGTTCTTATACATTAATATCTTCTTAATATGTTGTGTAAGAACTTGGGAAACTAATGTGAAACAGAGATTCATACAGATGCTCTCTCTCAGGTATTACTAATCTGATTAAACTAAAGGATATCACACCTCTTACCAGGCTTCATTGTTCTCCATTTATAGGCAATGTCTTTCATCCCAGTAGCTGACGGAACATTATCTATTATATGTGCTCAAACTCACTATCTAAACAGTAGCAAAAAATTCACCAGAGTAACTGTCTCCATATTCTTCAGAGAGCTCAAAAGCAAACTCTTTGAACACAGTTAAACTAAGAAGTCATGCTTTTACTATTGGCTTGAATGAAGCACAGGGATTATGCCCTGAGTATGACTTATTGCTCAAAATTAAGTCAGCCAATGTAATTATGCAAGGTGAAGAAACTGTGCTGTATGCATAGCTAACATTCCAAAAAAATTCCACAATTTCCAAGAAGCTAACAAATGACTTATTATCATAATGGGTTTTATTGTGATGATTTACCTGCCGTTTGTTTTGTTTTTTTTTTTAATTTCCTGACATTCACCTTGATCTAATTCCTGGCTATGCAGAAGTGCTCATAGGTTAAAAGAACCTCTAACTGGTATTTACCCAAAAGTATATCCATATTTTTTGCATGCTCATTCAGAAAGATTTTTCCAGAAATCTTAAAAAAAATTTGAAAACCTTCTGTAATTTACCCAAAAGTTTCTATACCTAGCTTGATTGGCTAAAATATATTTCTCACTCTAATGTCCAAGTTCCCAAGTGATCTTTTGCCCACTGTTAACTGTATGAAGATGTTTGTTGCTTATACTGAGAATTCTTGAAATAATGGGTTTACAAAAAGAGGCCTAGTTAAAAACAAGTTTTGTCTTGTTTTGTTTCTCTAATAGGCATACAGCTATTTTGACATCGAACAGAAGAATTAAATAAGTATATAAAGGTTTACTTGAATATAAAGTTTCATGATTGCTACTATGGGTGAATAAAACATAATTAGCCTCATACTATATTTGAACATTGATTCTAAATGTTTGCAAACTAAGCAATGATGTGAACATTTTATCCTTAAGTACAGAAGACAGAAAATAAGGCTATGTTCACCAATACGTGCAAAAGCAATCGCTAACAGCACTACGACGGAGATAATATAATGGAAGCTGATTTTACCTGACAGGATGAGATAATGATGCGTATTGTGAAACGCTGAAGCCAGGGATGTAGGTTACAAGTGTTATGTTTGTATTGGATTTTTGCAGCTTACAGCTGAAAATAAGATCTTTAGAAAAAGAAGAAAATGGGTTTTTTTGGGAAGAGATCTGTGACATCTGTCCTTTATTTTGCAACCATAATAGAGAGAAAGCATGTAATCTTGTAATATAGCCTACAGGAGCTGCTAAAAGTCTGTATTTATCAGAAAATTTGTTTGACAACCAGTAATAAGGAGAGTTACATTTTTATTTTGTTATTTTATTATTCAAACATATGCTATATGTAATAAATGTATTACCTCTCATAATTTTAATGTGATTGTTTAAAGGGAGAAAATAAAATTGAGGAGCAAGTATTTAATGGGCCTTTTTTATCAGTGCATTTTATCTAATAGTTTACAATAATTTATACGACATTGTGTGTCAGTAATTGGCATGGTATTTTAAAGAAAGACTTTGCATCTGGCATAGGCTGTACTGAGTACTGGAGTTTGATGTCAAGAAAGATGCAATAAAACAGAGAAAACTAAAAGGAGCCCTTTCTAATAAATCCAGACAGAGAGTCCTGTTTTTGTTCCAGTGACATCAGAGCATTGGACCAATACCAAGTCATTCTGAAAATTGCCTTTAAGAAACATATCTCCTCTCGCTGCAGACATGAGATGCAAGAATACAACTTTTAAGAATACATTTTAGTACAACGAATCAAATAAATAAGCAATTAAACATTTTCCCACAAACTAGAATCAGAACAGCTTACGTTGTTATTTGATTTATGGGCACGAACTGAAGTTTCCTACAAAACAAGCCATTGTGTCTACATTTACAAGCTAACAAGCAGCATGTGACTGTTTCTTCTATTTCTTAAGGGATATAAAAAGTCTCATTTAAAATACTTCGTTTATTGCATGTCACATTTCATTCCATATGTGCTTATGCTGGGCTGTATCATATCAAGTTGACTTCTAACTACAACATAAACCAGAACAAGACAATAGGCTAATATGTGCTTTCACACGGGATGTAAGCATTAACTTAGCTTCATCTATGTTGATAGGACAACTTTGGGTGCATTTGTTGAGAGAATTAGCCTGTACTCACACAGGATCTACTGGCTTCAACATCAGGGCTCTTACAGGTACCACCTCCCAGTGCTCATAACCAATCTCTGCTGGAGGTTATCAACCTCTCATTTTCACCCTCATCCTTTTTGACCAAATAAGCTGGCTTAGCAAAGACCTGTTACTTAAACTAATTTGATTTTCCTGGAACGCTTTATAGGACTTCAAAAAATGCGGTGCAGCTGAAAACAATGACTTCCCAAAAAGAAACAGGGACGCAGCTTCCTCAGGGAGGTAGAGTGCTAGGGCAGCTGTAGGCTATGGAGGAAGAAGGCATCTAAGAGATTGTGAATGCCCATTAGGTACACAAGTGTTTCAGAAATCTTATCACATGGATATTTACATAAACTAACATAATTAAACATTTGCAATCTGATGCAAATACCTTCTTCAACAGGAATATGGTTAGATGCTTAAATATTTTTGTGAAGAACTGTGAAGGTTCCTTAACAGACAAAATAAATAGAAGAAAGTACCATTACTGGGAAGTCTATCCCAGTTACCACAGTTCAGCATATAAGGTGGTAAGAGTACAAACAAAAAAAAAAATTGGTTTTAATCTTTTTTTTTTTTTTTTAAATAAAGAAAAATAAAACCCTTAAGCCCTGGGAGTCTTTAGTTATTATTCAACCGGCTGCTGCAGCAGGGGATGGGGGTGCTTTCCTGTATTTTTTAAGGAAGTGTTTGTGTCTGCGGGGGGTAAATATTATTATTACCACAGGCCCTGTTTCCCATTTCACAAAATGGTGAAACTCTATGGACATACCTTTGAAATTGCGATGATCTGACAGCAAAAACTAACATTAATCAACTGCATTTTAAATCCACCTCTACCGAATATGGAAACTATTGCCAATGTAAGTGGATTCATATATCACTTGCAGCACACGTTCACTGTTTCACTGTTTCACACTGGTAGATCACTTGCCTCACTTTCCCGCCCCCCCAAAAAAATGTCTGTGTCAATTTGCAGTTCAAAAGAAACCACACTATTAGGATTCTTTTCAGCTTGTCTTTATTTTTAGGTTTAGACTAACTAATGCCTTGTAACACAGAAAAACTAATTCCAGACATGAATTTTGTACACACATGTTTTTCTTATTTTCTGTTCATATTTGCTCTTTCTAGTAATAACCAGTTTTTTTCTTTTTAGAGGTTCATCAGTTCACAGGAGATTTTAAACTCTTAAAGATGGGATGATGCTTAGAGAGTTTATATACAAAGATGTCTGTTTCCCTACAGGATCATATTGATCTTTTTTGAATAGTCCCCCAAAAGGCTGTCATTATTACAATAAGAGTATTAAGAACAATGACAAACCTATTTCTAGTAGTGCATTTTTATAATTTTGAAGGATAATCATCCCACAATAAATGTGGCTCATCCATACAGCTGCCATGAAGACCAAAGATGATCTTACATAGTCTTCCAAAATGTAGGGTCTGGGTTCTGTTTTGATCCTCCTTTCACAATGAAATAAATTTGGAAAAACATATTTTCATTTTTTTTTCTCTGGCACACACATAATATTATATTTTGTATCAAAATCTGGGCAATCATAGTTAAATTAGCATTAAAAAAAAGTCATTCCCTCATAACTTAAGCCAACCCCAGAGTGCTTACTGTTTTTCCTTGCCTAAAACGTTCACTGCATTTTTCTCATTCCAGCTTCTTCCAAACAAGAATGGGATTAACCAAAAATGTCCAAAGAACTGAGAATATCAAGCTGTGAGTAGCTTAATAAAGAATTCTTCAAATGGGACAAGTGAGCTTAAATGTCATTGAAACATATGGTGAAACAGTTTTCATGATGCACCCGATTCCAAGCCCATTATGGGGAGCTGTTCCACTGACTTCATTGGGTTTGAATCAGGCCCTATAAAAGGTGCTTAAAAAATGCTTTTAAATTCAATGCCAAATAGTGAGGGCTCCATTCCAAATGAATGTGATCTGGTTTGTCCAACAAAGTTAATTTATCCTCTATTGGATGCCCAGTTTCACACATTTGAGTATTGCTATGAACATTCTGGGTTAGACCTTCAGCTGGCATGCATCAGAGTAATTCCATTAAGGTCTATACGTCTGTGACAATTTACATCTGGACCATACTTTTGGAACCCATGTTCAAAATCTTTGGAGATTTTCTCATCATGTCTCACTGCATTTTTCTTTTGTTTTTCAAGTATCAGTTGCAGAAAAGTACTATGTCTGACCTGAACTCCTTTCTATATGTGAAGAAAGACAATGGAAATTACTTGAGAGGCACAGCACATGGAAAAAAAAAAAATTCAGGACAAATCTGGCTATCGAATTTTCTCCAGTAAAATTCTTCTTCCCTACAAGGGACAGTGTTAACAACTTTGAGGCAGCAGCCTTTTTTGTCTATCTGTGACAAAAATATCAGCCACTCCCTTATGATTAGTTTTACCAGGACGAATCTCTGACAGGATCAGAGTCAGTCAGCAGTGTGTGAACCTCAGTGGATATCAGATTGTTGCAATAAGAGATAAAATCCTTTGTACTGCAGAGCACAACTTTGCTTGCCTTGACTAGGTGGGTTTCTGTTGGTTTTCGTTTTGTTTTTTTTTTAATTTAACACAGCATCAATCAAAACATTGACATACTATAAAAAACAATAAACATTCCTTTTCTCTTTTCCAATTTAAAAATATGTCTAGACAAGAAATCAAAGCAGATCGTAACTTTTGGAAACCAGTCCTTAACTTGTTCTAAGAAGTAGTCTCATAAATACACATCTGCTTCATTCTTTACAAGTTAGGAAGCAAAGGAACAGTAAAGAGATCGTGAGCTTGAAACCAAACAAAAATTCCTGCTTTATTTGTTATTTAAAGTTCAAGTGTTAAAATTGGCTCAGACAAAAAACATGTTTCCATTACTTATTACATTTTCATATAAAAATATAGAAGTGGGATGGAGATGGTACAGTTACGGGATTTGTCACGTCTGCTGATGTCACCAAATCAGATGAGGTTTGGCAGAAAGCCCTTCATGTTCAATAAGCACCAGATTAATTCAACAGGAAGATGCAAGTCTTACAAAATTATCATGCATACCTGAAGAGTGTCAAATTGCTTTCTGCATTAGCAGCTTAAAATGCATTTACTGAAAACTCAGTTTCAGAAAATTTGCCACCAAATTGTACGAGTTTGACTATCATTCATTCAAAAAGGTGCTTGACTTCTTTTGATAAATGTGTGTATTTTCTCTTCCATTGACTTAATTCTAGGTGTGCTAAGTAGATCACTTTTGAGTTAATTATTTACAGACCTTTAGTTTTCTGTCTGGAACAAATTATGGGACAAATTATTACAGGAATTTAATTTATGTGCATTTTAATTATGACACCGATAAGAGTTTTCATCAAAGAAATTTACTTAAACAACAGAGAGAAGTTGTAAGAGGTGGGATGTGTTTGTATTTCACTGAACTATTTGCAATCTTATGAATGATTTGCAAGTGAGAAATCACACAGAAAATAACATGAAACTATAAGTTTAAAATATTTAATATATATATTAAAAAATACTTTCATAAAAAATCAAACATACTTGTTGGGAGTCGCACTCTATGTAGATGTCCCGTCACTCTGCACGATGACCCTTCTCATCCCCTCAGGCAGCTCTTCACTCCTATACCCACCACTCCTAGAAAAATGCCTGGTTTCCCTGTCACAGGTGAAGAAAAACTGTGGGCTGGGCTTATCTAGGGTTTGATATCATGCTTCATGGTATATTAATCCTTCAACAGCAAAGACAGGAATTTGTGCAGAAAGTGCAGAATGCACACACACACAAAGGAAAAACAAAATAAAACAAACCAAAGAGAGTAAGTAGGTTTAGAAAAGGAGGTTTTATGAACGACCATATGGCAGACCTAAGGGGACCTTAACTACCCCATCAGCAATGGGCAAGGAGAAACTTCCTTCCATAGAAAGTGACAGGATCACAGCAACCCCAGTCAGGACAGGCCAACAAAAATCTCTCGGTGCAAGTGAGATAAGGCGTCAGCACTGACCCACAGTATTAAAGTAGATGGTGTTTTCCAAGCAGGCTCCTAACATGTTAGGCATTTTCAGAAGCCTAAGTAGGCTGAAGACAAGTGGTATAGTTGTGTTTTCCATTCAGGAAATTTGTTTCTAGATTGCTTTCCAAACACAGAAACTTTCATTAGTAAATACTGTCACCACCTGTGTCTACACGGGTGTGACCTACACCTCCTAAACTCACCGTTGTTGAGCAGGGTAAGTTTCTGTAATAGTCTTTCTTTCCTCGTTGCCCTTATTTGTAAGGGAATCATGGTATTTCAATTTATTATTCACTTAGTCTTATAGTACTTGAGTTTCTTTCGTTAACCTTCTCCAAAGGCTGCGAACCGAATCTGACAAACACTTCGGTGTGTCCTGACTGACACATCTGACCAGGTGCCTCCACTGAACATAACAAGTTCCTGAGAGCTCTATCCTTATTATTAAATACAGTTCTGAAACAAAATTCTGGCCAGTAGCCACCTCTAACCTGCATGGCTTTTTTTGTTTGGAAAAACTTGTCCAATTTTTACAATTGCTCTCTACATTGTTGAAAATGATTCTGCTATATAAATGATTCAGCTAAATGAGTAACTAAAAGAGGAGAGTAAATCACAAGAGATAACCTCTGGAAACTTTCTGGAAGCAAATCTGGGAATTCCCAAAGGTGCATGATATGTGAAAAGCTGAAGAAAAATCTGGTAGAGTGTGCTTTCATTTTGTTTTCTTGGTTTGTTTCTTTGGTTTTTGTGATATATATTTTTTTAAATTTATTTTTCTATAATTCTTGTTCATGCAGAAAGCATCTGGGGGCTGGATGTAGGAAATCACTCCTGCTCAATGACTCACCTTCCAGGGACCTAGGTGACTTCCCAGAATTCAAATTTGACACAGGTGAGATAATTTTAGGTGTAGATATATGATGAATTAAGGTGTGTTGGAGAGTTCCACAGTGAGTTGAGATGTCTGTATCGATGCAACCACTGTCACTCAGCCCCATGGACCTGATTTTGAACCTGACAGTTCCTTTATGTACTTGCAAAGTTGCATGAACAGAGATACCTTCCCCTATGCAGCAGTGCAAACATTTGCACTCACACTTGGCCTGCTATTCAAGTCCACCAGCATGCAAGTGGGAGATCTGGCATTCAAACATTCACTATGATAATCTACACCCATAATACCACATGTTTGCGCAGGTGTTGGAGTCAGTCAAATCTGTAGCCATATGCACATCAAGGAACAGTTTTGTACACAAGTAGCTTCAAAGGCCAAGAAAAGACTTGGCTTCAAATATAGTCCTTGCTACTTCAGCACTAACATAATTTCATTTACTTACATAAACTTAATTGATGGCATAGCCTGGGAATGGAAAGACATAAAACAATTGTAAAATATTTTAAAAGGTCTTATAATGCATGCTGGCTAGAAACAGTAATGTGCATTTTGTATTACAAAGCAGCCTGCTTTTTTTCATCTCTCTATACACTTTGGGACTAAATAAACTCATAAGTCCATTATATGTACTTATAACAGCCCACTTAAAACTGAACAAAATCATTCTGAAGCTGAGACAAGTCAAGACACTGCACATCTCTTGCAACTTACCTGTATGGTGGCCTTTATGAACGCTGGTACTGTCTGTTTTCATAACATTACTTAGTAACAAGCAACACTGTTTATTATAATAATATTTTTGATCTACAGATGAAATTCTTGAAAAGAAACAATATTTTTCAGCACCACACATGAGACCTGAGAAGAGTTAGTTATCAAAGGGAATTGTAGTTCCAGCCACATGTCCACCTTCTTGTAAATACCAGCCCCACCAAACCCAAACTCTACATCTGAATAGCCTTGCATTTCTTTAGCAAAATGGACATGAAGGTCTAGAAGAAAATGGAATAAAGGTCTTGGTATCAGTGTCATAGTTTTAATTTATTTCTACTTCAAAAATTTTTCCATGTTTTTATGTAACCAGTTAGCGGGTATGAGCCCATATGGGAGGTGTACTCCTGCCAAACCAAATGACCCAAAAAGGTCTCAGCTCTGTTCTCCTACTGCACATTCAACTTCAGTGCAGCTCCAGTAATTTTGAGGAGAAACTTTCCTACAGAAAGGGAAACAGTCCCACTGTAAGTCTTCATCTTACACACGCCAGTTTTGTATTTGGAAAGAAAGATGTATGTGGGCATGTATATATGTGTGTACACATTAAACATACACATGCATGTGCTTCTCTGAGAAGCTGCTAGAAGCTTTTCCTATGCCCAATAGAGCCAACACCAGCCAGGTCCAAGACTAACCCACCTCAGGTCACACACGTGTAGAAAAATGCAATAACTGGGGGTACAGGGAAAGAAAAGAGAGGATGAGGGGGATTAGCAAACTGTTTGTTGCTTGCTAGGTACAGTAGAGCTTGTAATTAGTATGAAGGGAAAGGATGAGAAACACGTCAGGAAGAGGTAAGTCCATATGACTGGGCTGATTATACATAAAAAAACTTTTTAATCGACATGCTTTTATTGCAATTGGGGACTTTTATCACTAGATGTAGGCTAAAGAAAAAAAATCCTACTTGTTTGCTCAGTAGTCAAGGAATGATGACAAAAAGATAATGTTTGAGAGTTAATTTTAATCAAGTAGCAAGTAGCAAGCTTTTTTTAGAAAAGAAACTCAGGAGAGATATAAAGATATAAAAATTACTGTACTTAAATGAATGGGTAAACAAAAGTAGGTCTACAACAAAGAATATTTTTATTACTTCAAAGGGTACATTTAGAGAAGTTAAAGGAATAATTAGTTGAGACGGGAGAATTTAAGGGCTTAAATGCAGAGGACAAAATCAATAGAGACTCCTTTAAATAAGATATAGACACAGCCACACAAAAATTTGTAAGTTGCCTCCAAATAGAGAAAAATATTTTAAGAGCATGCTCTACTACCTCACAACTACATAAAAAAAAATTAAATGGTCATTTAGGGAAAAGAGAAGACTTGGCATGAGGAAATGTCACAACAAAAAGAATTAGATGTTGTATTGAACATCAAAATAAATTTAAAAAGTTCTTTGTTAATAAACAAAAAGAACAAAAAAAGCACAAATGAAGCCATGCATACCAGAAGGCTGGTGCTAACAAAGCTAATCTACAGATGGTCTCTGTGATACTTTGCCTTCAGTTTCAAAAAGAGCAAACATAATTGATTCAAGGGTTCCCTTCAAATAGATAAGCAAAACTACATCAAAGCCACCTCTTTTGTATCATCTACCCAAAGGCCAGACAAGCCACTTTCTCAGCACGCAGAAAGACTAAGACTATCCTATATACCTTCCCATGTAATAAATCAGATTACCATGACTCAGTTAAAACGATTTTAAATCTTTCAGCAAAGTCTGCGAATGAGGACTGAATTTCCATGCAGGTAACACTCAAGAGGACTAAAGAAAGCATGTTTAGGTTTTTTTAGTAAAAAAGAAGAATTAGGACCTGAGAATCATAGAGCAGTCACCCTAATGATAGTAACTAGCAAGATCCAGAAGCACTTAATTAAACAATCAATTTGTAAATGCTTAAAGGCAAGGGGAAACAGCAGACTTAAATTTGTCAAGAGCATATCATGTTAGATTAGTTTAATTTTCTTCTTTGAAAGGGAGTTACCTATCAGATGAAGAAGTTAGAGACATGAGATCACCTTGACTTTAGTAAGGCTTTTGACACTCCTTTTGATATCTTATGAGGAAATCTGCAACATATGGCCAATAATAAATTACTACAAGATATGTATAAAGCTGATCTAAGAAAGCACTTAAAGATAATCATCAGTTATTCAAGACAAAGTCGGAAGATATCCAGAAGGAGGATGAACAGAACATGTACAAATATAGTTTTGTGGTGACCAATGTGATATGAAAATTTTATTATAATTCAACAAAGAATTTTGAGAATGGGGAAACTGCTGGAGCATTTTGTTTCATTACTTTCTAGATTAAATAGTCTGTTTAAGAAATGCTGAAATAGTTGCATTGACATTTTCTAAAATCACTTTTATATTTGAAAAAACAGTACAAATATGTCTTAAAAGATTAACAGTTAAAGAACCCGAAACAAGACATGTGTCATGTTGCATTTCTATCATCCAAACAAAAATATTTTCCCTAATACTTTAAAACATAAATAAATTGGAGAAGATTCAAATGTTTGTATAATAAAGCTGATGATCAAGTTAGCTTCGTATTCCCAAGAAAACCAGAAGAAATAATCAGCTTAACTTTTAGTAAGCAAGAGTTGGATTAAATGGTAAACAAGCTTTTGGAATTGTACAGAGAGCAGAGCACTGGAGCAACACAGCTAAAAATGTTATTGGGGTTTTCCGAAAGATAGATTCAAAAACAGTGAATGTGGATGTTCTTCTATCATTCTACCACTAAGTGAAAGCATGACTCTGATGACATCTTCTTATCCTCTTGCCTAATTTTGTATCCCTACTTAGTCTTCAGCTTCCTTGATGGTGAATGCAGCGGTGTCAAAGCTTTATTATTATTACCATCCGCTCCAAGGATATCAGGGTCAGAATGCAGGTTTCATGGTATCAAGTGTACATTCTTTTGGTCAAGATCATAATTTGCATTTAAGTTACTGCAAAAAGTTTTATATATCTGGTGCAATATAAATGTTTAATATTAATCAAAGCCTATTAGTTACTTCCTAGAGATGGAAATGACCAATGTGTGTCTCTTGACAGGGTAGAAGGCAAACAACCAAGATCCTGAGAGACCTAATGTGTATTTAGATGTTAAAAAAGTTGTTCTGATGAACAATGTTGAGTTTCTTTATGTGCACTAGTAGTCTTGTCTGTAAATGTCCATATCGGTTCCTTAGAGATGGAAGATTATTTTTTTTTTTTGCCAAAGTACACGGTTTTAGTAAAGCCAAAATATTTAATGAAGACAGAGTCAGACAGATAGCTGTGTCAGAACTGAAGAGAGAGAGAAAGATGTGTAAAGAAGAGACTGTATCTTTATAGCTACAGTGTGATACACAATTTGAAAGAATCAAGTTTGGGTTAACTTGGGGTGGCATGGAAGGATTTGATCTATCCAGGTGCAGTGTAACTGTTACAGTGAGAAACACAAAGCAGTTTCAAAGGCTTGGTGATTTTTGGCCTACAGTGAAACAAAATTTAGAACCTTCTAGATGTTTAAATTCTATATATGTGATCAGTACCCTGTGGAAGTCTATACTTCTATGCAGAGGAAAAACCCTCTTTCCTCCTTAGAAAAGAAAGATTGTCTTCTCTCATTTTTTGCCTTCAGTCACCTCTGTCTAGTTCCATTTGTTGAATTCAAAAAGGTATTTGACTGAATGAGATCAAGATGAAATTATGGGGAACCATATTATGTGTCTGAGTAATTTGGCAAAGAGTTTGCAGCTAATTGAGATATTTTACTGGCTAAGATGCCCTGGCCTCTTGCCCAGTCATCAGACCCCTTGGAACAAGCAGTAAGATCATTAGTGTTCAAGTTTAATACCAGCTGACCTTTGAACCCCTCTTTTTCTGAGAGTAAAAAGAATTGCCTCTTTTCTTTAACATGGAAGAGTGGCACTTCAATTCTGCTGTTTTTCATTCTCTTGCCTTTTGCCATTTTCTTTTTCTTTTTTTTTTTTTTTCACAGATGACTGACTGACTTGTAAATGGCGATTAAGTAATTCCTTTAACAACTTCAGTGGATTTCTGAGCTTACTTACTGCCTTCATGTAGATACCAAAGGTGTTCCAAACTTAAAGATGCCAAAGATTTATTATCACTTTTTTTTTTCTTGGTCTTAAGTATGAGTTAGGAATATTAAATGCAACCCAATATGCATATACAAGTCATATGTGTGGATCTACATTCCACTACTATGATTATATTCCTTTAGTCTTTTTTTCCCCATGTCTGCCAATAATATACTTTCCAGTATATGGTTCTTCCTCCTCATTAACTCTGATACCGTATGTACTGTTCAGAGATTCTCAATGCAAGGGTTTTAGAAACCACAAAGAAAATCACCAATTTCAATACAAACAAAACTCTGAGCTGATTGCTTTAGATATTTTTTTCCTTGCTCTACTGGTTTCATAACCACAGATTCTTCTTTGATGACTCTTTTTTTCTGACTTAAAACCCCACATTCCTCCCTCACAATTAGATCTGATCAGCGTAAGGAACAATGATTTTGTGTGCTTGTTCTTCTAACGTCTGTTGACACACAATTCCCATTTTCCTCCTTCCATAGAGAATCCTGTTCTGAAAAATCCAACACTCATTCTCTACAGTCTGAAGTAGAGACATAGAGTAGTTATATTATTTTAGCCTACAGACAGATTTCACGCTGTCCCTGCCTTGTACAATAATGCAGTCAGCAGAGCCTTCGTGGTTAGCTCCGGCTTAGAAACTCTAGTTGTCTCCACAGTATTATTTTCTATGGCAAATAGGAAATCACTTTTTTTTTTTCTTTTTTTTTTTTTTATTCTGGCTCAATGACTCTTGAATGCTTGCATCTGCATAATAGGTGTGATTCAATAGGACACTCAATTTGAGTTGGGTTTGAGCCTTTATGGATAATGTGGCTTCAGAATCATAGAATTATTCAGCATGGAAAAGACCCTTGGGAGTCCAACCATTGACCCCATTCTACAAAGTTCTCCCCTGCACCATATCCCCCAACACCACACCTAAACAACTCTTAAACACATTCAGGGATGGTCACTCAATCACCTTCCTGGGCAGCCTATTCCAGTGTCTGACCACATGAACTAGCCATGTGCACTTGCAGCCCAGAAAGCCAACTGCATCCTGGGCTACATCAGAAGTGACATGGCCGCAGGCCAGCAGGAGACGATTCTGCCCCTCTACTCTGCTCTGATGAGACCCCACCTGGACTACTAGGTCCAGCTCTGGAGCATTCAGGACAGGAAAGACATGGACCTGTTGGAACAGGTCCAGCGAAGGGCCATGAAGATGATCCGAGTGCTGGAGAATCTCTTCTATGAAGACAGGCTGAGAGAGTTTGGGTTGTTCAGCCTGGAGAAGAAGAGGCTTCAAGGAGACCTTACTGAGGCCTTTCAGCACCTGAAGGGGGCCTTCAGGAGAAATGGGAAGGGACTCTTCATGAGGGAGTGTAATGATAAGATAAGGGGTAACATTTTTAAATTGAAAGAGGATAGATTTAGATTATGTATTAGGAAGACCTTCTTTACTATTAGGGTGGTGAGACACTGGAAGTTGTGGATGTCCCATCCCTGGAAGTGTTCAAGACCAGACTGGATGGTTGTTTTGAGCAACCTGGTCTAGTGGGAGATGTTCCTGCCCATGGCAGAGGGGCTGGAACTTGATGATATTTAAGGTTCCTGCCAACCCAAATCATTCTATGATTCTATGAGCCTCTTCTGAGTGGTTACTTGTCTTTCCATGGGATTATTACATAGGCAAGGCAAGTAACACCATCATCTTCTTCTGACATGCTTTTGCAAAATGATAGTAGCGATAATATCTGTAGTGAGCCTTCTCCAGAAGATGATGTTGCATCAAGTTCTGCAAGCGACGTGACAGACAAGCACATGGTTTGGAGATATTGATCAAGCTTGGGTACTGAGTTATTAATCTCTGCCTGTCAGTGCTGGAATATTATTGGCATATGCAGGGCCAAAACTTCTAATGCTAATCTCTTGAGGAACATTAGTGTTAAATAGGAAGTGACAAAACTGGTTAAGAGCCACCTACATATACTTCTTTATGACCCACATAATGGTAAGCTATGACCCACCTGTGTTGCCTGTGGTAGTTAAAGACAATATCAGACTACAGACTTCTAAGAAAGGGAGTGGTTGTTTATAGTATTTGTAGATTACTTGATATGTACTCTCAGAAAACTCAGGGATTGTATCAAATTGGTGGAAATGGTCAATGCACAGCAGGGCAGGTCTCCACTTCAGAGAAACCTTAAAACAGAGAAATGGGTTGATGGAAATCTCATGAAATTCAAAAAAGGGAAGTGCAAAGTCCTGCAGCTGAGGACGAATAACCTTATAGGACAACACAGACTGGGTCAAACAGACAGGAAAGAAGCTTTGCAAAAAATGTCCTGAGGGTCTTAGAGGACAACAAATTGCCCACAAGCCACCAATGGGCCCTTGTGGCAAAGGAAGCCATATAAGTCCAGAGAAGGTCTTTAGACATGCTTGAGGACTGGATGGAGTACCTGATATATGAAGAGACATTAGGAGAGTTGGGATTGTTTAGACTGGAGAGTGAAGACTCTGATGGAGTATCTGTGGTGGGGTGGCAAAGAAGATGGAGAGATGGGCACTCAGTAGCACCCAGTGAAAGGTAAAGAGGCAGTTGGCACAAATCACAATACAAGAAATTCCATTGAAACATGAGAAAAAACTTCTTTACTGTACAGAAGATAAACACTAGAACAGGTTGCCAAGAAAGTTTATGGAATCTCTGTCCTTGGAAGTTTTCAAACCCTGATTGAACATGGCCTGAGAAACCTGTTCTGGGTGAAGCTGCAAGATACTGAGTAGAAAAAAATCTCTGTAAGTGTAGGCAATTATTTATTTGAACTGTTGTACTGTGAAGTTTTGGAATCTCCATCATTGCAAATATTCAAAAGCTGACTGGACAAGGCTCTGAGCAAGCTCATCTAAGTTTCCTCTGCTCTCATTGAAGGATTCATCAGGTCCCTTCCAATCAAAATTATTCTATAATTCTGTGTTTGTATGAGAGTAGATGAAGCAATATGCATTGTTTTTAGCTCAGAACTTATTCTAGGTGGGTAGCACAATTTACTGGGAGGTCTTAAATCTTGGAGTCATAAAACCCAACTCACTTGAGCACAGGGTAAGAAGATATAAGGACAAATAGGTTAGATTAGGTGACATGTCTAAATCTAGTGATGAGCATCTCAAATACTAACAAACTCAGGCCTTTCCTGTCAAGAAACAGTCTGTCAGAACTATCGTTAGTCACTAATTAAACTTCCACTAAAATCCACTGAAAGTAAGGTTACGTTCTACAGAAACTGGAAAGAAAGCATTTATTAGGAAGGAGGACAATTTTTCTGTGCCTGCATGTCTTTTCCATGCTGAGTGATGAAGAATCCCTGAGATCTTATTCTTTCATGAAGACTATGGCATGGGCATTTGAAAAATAGGGTGCTTTTTTTTGAGAATCTCATTTAGGGAAGGTGACTAATTTCACATAGCTTTCAACTAGTTAGCAAGGAATGCGTACCTCCAGGCACCAGCTCTCTGGGATGGGATAGATCTGTACTGCTCTCTAATGCCAAGACTTAACTTTAAGGGTTGCCTGAACGACAAAATTACTGTTCTAAAGATCAGGAGGTAAAATCTCTATGGGATTGCATCAGCTCTATCACTTTCCACAACTCAAATGTGACATTTGAAAAAGGGATTTCTTAAACCTGAAATGTTAATGATTGTAAAAGGAAACACTTGAAAAGAAGGGTATTTTAAAAGATCATGGTGTTAATCGGTACAGAAAAGTATTGATTAAAATCATGTTCTACTGTCCAACATGCTCTCTACTATTCTAACTATTTGTTTACATTCTGTGTCTGGCTGGAAAATAAAACCAATTTTCTCCCAACTCTATTTAGTGCTGATTTTTCACTTCCTGCATCTCACCAGGAACTCAACGTTGTTATCTTTGGTTTCACTGCTCTGCATGAGATGTTTAAACAGAAAGCCACAATATTTTTATTGAAATTTTTTGTAAAACCAGTAATGAAACGTCTTCTGCCCTGAGAGTTTTTTTAAGCCACTGTGCTATACCATTTCCAGGTAAAACCCTAAGATGACACCAATTGTTGAAATTATTTTTATAGATGCCATATTTATAGAGTAACTCTATAGAATTTACTTTTGAGGATGACTGCAAAGTATACTGCCCAATGTGCTGATCAGTTGGTGTCTGGGTCTTAAATTATTCAGTCAATTTTGTCCAATGTAAGAAGTTGATCCTTCTTATGGATTAAAGTAGTGGTCTAAATGTGATAATTAAAGTTGATATTCACTTCCCAAACATATAGTTACTATAAAAACAGCTATTGCATGCTGTCATACTGAGAAGCAGATTTACTATCATTCCAAACAATTGTTTCTGTTCAGCTTTCATCCACCTCAAAAAATAAGTATCAAAGTAAGTGGCTGAAAGTAAAACATAGTTCATCTATTCTGCATAATTTACCTGTAAATTGTTTGGTCCATATGGGAAATAGGTTTTTGCATCAATGAATTGTTAGGGTGAATTGAGTAAAGAAGCCCCCTTACCACAATAAATAATTTAAATTTCTGTTGTCCAATCAGAGAACAAGCCATTCAACATTGATCTGTCTGATCTGATTTTAAAGATCAGAAAGAAAATATTCCATACTGCTTCAACTTCATGTTGACTGTGTGTTGCAAGATGAATAGGTGTTTAAAATTTTTCCACTGATGGCTGGTTGTTTCCCAATGGCATCTTAGCTATTTCAATTTTAAAATCTTTGTTTGCACTGAACTTTATTCATGCTCAGTCTAATAAATCAGATGAATATGCTGTGCAGGATACATAATTTTGTCTGATCTTTTATAATGTGCTTGCAGGAAATGCCCCGTTAGCAAACAATAAAGGAAAGAACTTTGGCTGAATAAGGAACAATGGGATAACTGTGGGAAATAATTAGGAAAGTTCTATCAAAGTTGCAGGAGAACTTATAACATGAATATAAGGGAGAGAATTAATTGGGAGCTTTAACCTGCTATGCTTCTCTTCTGAAAGACAGATGCTCCCAAAGGAGCAAGGATCTGTGTACATCAGTAACACTGGTTTTGTTAGAGGTGTTTTAATCAACTTAATTGGCTAAACCTCTTCAGCCTCTAGACCTCTAGTTGCTACTTCATATTCTGAATTAGTAGTATCTTCTTTTCCATTTTTTCAGTGTTTATCAATCAGAAGTGCTCTCTACCACAAAGCAATCCTTTAATTCTCAGGTGCCAAAGCTAAACATTAATTTGGGAAGCCACCTAATATGAATCAAAGAGGTACGAGGTCAGATTTATTAGGAATGAGTTTCAAAAATATGTACTCCCTTATTTTAAGAGATTTATCAATATAAAGTGAACTGGAAAAATTACTAAATAAGATTGTAATGGAGTATCTTGTTATACTAGGGATCATATTGCCTGATTTCTGAGATTTTGTGACCTTCAGAAAAAAAATGGTTATGTTAATCAGCATTATTAACTACCTTCATAAATATATATTAACCCAATATTATTTTAAAAGGATCTCATGAGCATAAATTTCATATTAATGACTAGGAAAGCTTTTGTACCAGCTCACTTTTCTTTGCCTGCTAGTGACACCTACAATAAACTGTAATTGAATGAATACGGAGAAAAAAGCTGAACTGATTTCTGTTTTGGGGTTTTTTTTTTTTTTTTTTTTCTTTGTATATTAGAGTCTATTCTTCTTTGGACTATGAGTAGAAATATCAGTTTAAGCTTAGTAAGATATTTTAAGCTCTCCTTGCAAAAATTTAAAAAGGTAAATTTACGGTTGGTTGTTGTTTTTCTTGTAAATCAGGTAAGATATAAAAATTAAAAATGTAAATGAAGATTTTATCTAGCATATTAAACATTTTATTTTGCAGCATTGTAGTCTTGCTTTTTAAAAACTGAGGGTTTCATTTCATGGTGCGTTTTCAAGTTATAAGATTTCTAGAGAAGCTGCATGATAAAATATGCTAGTGAACAAAAAAAAAGTCATTCTTATTACTTATCTATTCTTGACAGTATTTCTGAGTGGTATGGGATTAATTTTGGGTTTCGGTAAAACTACATTTCCAGTAACATTTTCTGACCTATAAAATAGAGAGTATTCTGAAAAGCGTATTTCAGCTGTGGCAGTTTCTGCTGATGCTAGAAATGAAAGGTTACTATTTTAGAAGAGCAAAAGGTTTGTAAAACAACGACACTTTTTGAATTTGATATAATGCATAAAATCATAAGAGCAGTACTACACAGTTGGTGGAAATTTCACTTTTCCAGAAGTAACTAATACAAAGGTTTTATGAATATAAGTAACATTTTTAATGATGAGATGAATTACTAAATATGAGCTAAGATTCCACTACAAAGCCAAACTTTAAATCCTCCTGACCTCAGTGATGTTATAGTCCAGAGTCATAATTTAGTTTGCTTGGGAGAATTATAAAAATTCCATCTTTGGAGACTGATCCAGAAGTCACTGATTCTAATGCAAAGACTCTCGTTGATTTCCAACAGAGAGAAACACCAGACTGGTGAAGGTGTTCACCTTTTCTGTCATTTCAGCGAATTAGAACGGCTAAACTAGTTCTGGAGTTGGAATTAAACTGCATGCAACTCTATTACTTTTGGAGAGTTTACAAGCAATTTAAAATAACAACCAACTTAATCCACGTAGAGCAGTAAGCAAAGATGGCCAGAGCAGAAAACTGTACTCCTTAAACTTCTTTTCTTCTTGTAGACAACACTACTGTTGTCTCCATGCATAGCAGAGGTAAAAATATGAGGCATTCTATTCAGCTCTATGTTATGCACTGTCATGTATTAGTGAGCTTGTAGTTTAGTCGTTATGATACCGGAGTGTTGTTACATATCTTGGATATCTGTGCTGAGTCCTGAGTCAGGACACAGGCAGTGAAAACGTAAAAGCCCAGTTTCCCACGCTCTGCATAAGCTATTGTTATAAAAACAATTAGTTGGCAAGAATAATATCTGGAATAAAATAAATAGGATTCTTTGAACACCTGCAGAGATATGAGGAGAAAGGAGATCTGTTGATTGGTTTTTTGTTGAAAAGCCCCATGGAATCCTTCTAGTGCTGATTGTTATCCTAATAATGGAAATGGTTGCCCAACTAGGAGATGAGTTGCCTTTCTGCAGTGCAAATATTGCATTTTAGTGATCTTCATTTTAGTGCTCTTCAAACAGAAAAGGAAAAAAGAAATTATAAATTCACATTTCAAAATGATTGTTTGTTTAGTTATCTAGCAGGCAAGAATAGATAATTAATGCTATTAAATCTAATATACTGTATTACTTGATATAGTTAAGGTAGTTTAAAGCTTAGTCATAACAGCTTCCAGCTCACAGCTAGCAAATGTGAATGTCAATTCATTGTATACAAGAATAATTTTTCTTATCACATTGCCATTAGGCTCTTTCCACTTGGCATTGCATAGCTTCCCATTATTCCATGCCCAGTTTCAAGTGATGTGTGCTTTAATTATGTAATGCTGTATCATCATTTATTACCCAGGGCACAAACAAATAGTAAAATCTTTCAGTGAGAACACAATTAGTGAGTAAAGCTAACTGAGCACTTTCCACAGTGGTTTGCAAGTCTGATAAGAATGCCACAGAATAGCAATTTAGGCTACTTGGCAGTGCATGATAGAGTTACTGTGAGCAAGGAACTATTTTGATTTTGCATGAGGAAGTTTCTTGTGTTATAATAGATAGCTGTACTGTATAATTAATAAGCTAAACCTATAAAATATGATAGTCAATAGAGAAAAGGTCTCTCTTTCCTAATGGAGCTACCTATGAAGTATATAGTAGAGAGAAACATTCACATGATTTCTGCTGATCCACAGCAGGGCTCTTCTGCAATCTATAAAAACACCATCTGCTTAGAGCCGGGGAACCATGTGCGGCTCGCTAAGATATAGACTTCTAACCAGTGTGTTCAAAGCTGTGTTTAGCCACACAACTCCCCATTAACGTTAATCGGAAGTGTGTGGTTTTCATACATCCTTTTGAAAATTATATCCCATGAAGTACTTTGAAACAATATATTCCCACAAGTGTTGACTCAGAAACCAGTTCTTCAGTTTCTTTCTTTCCTTTCTGAAGGAGAACTGCAGTTGCCATCATTCTGAATCACTGCAGCTTAAAAACATGGACCTTTTCCCCCAAAGATCCATGGGGTCCACAGTTTAGAAAAAAACAATAGTTTTTAATTTGAAAAACCATGCTAATGCGATAGTTCTTTTTTTAACAACTCTTTAAGAACCAATTTTTCTGCAGAAATTAATGACAAACCATATTAATAGAACAGGAATGAATTCTGAAAAAAATATATCTTTTCATTACTTAGAATTAATGAGACTTATTCCTTTTAACTGTAACCAGTTTCTGTTTTCTGCAAACAGTAGAACAGTAGTAGAGATGTTCATTTATTTACATAGTATGAATGTATGAAGCATGTTTATACACATGTATGTTCTAAAAAAGATGTTTCAAACTCACTATCTTGAAATTTCTTTGAGTTCTTTCTCTATTAGAAAATAAAATAATTTCAAAAAACCCCAACACCTACGTAGTGAGATACTAGCAAAAAATATTTTGTAGTTTGGGGAAATAATTCTTTCACATTAACTGTGACTGTGGAATGGATGAAAAATTAAATTTCAAGCTTCATATAGTTGCGAGTACTGACCGATATGAATTTACATGGAGAATAAAAGGGTCTGTAGCTGTTCTTATTGCATGTCTTGCTCTTAATCACAAAACAGATGGGCAGCCCTGAAACTTCACATTCTCTCTTTGTATCAGGTCTGGATCACTCTCTTCAAAAATCATGGTGCTTGCATTCTAAAGTATTATGATGAGAGCTGAGTGCTTTATCAAAATTTTGCTGGCCTCTGCCCATAAATAAATAAATACCACTCAGAGGAAGAGATCCATACAGATAAAATGTGGAGAATAATATATTAAAAGCAGGAATAAAAAAAAGGTTAAATCCTCATTTAAGTTAATTGACATTTTCTCCAACTCTGTGTAAAATATTACTAAAGGCCAAAAGCAACATCTATAGCTTATCCCTGAACTGCCTTGTCCTAACGCATCTTACACCTGCTTGGGTTAAATTAAAGAGTATGTAATCTGTTCTCTGTGAAAACATTAGGGATGTAAATGAAACAGTTTTATTCCATTATTTTGTTTGCTCCTTTCCCCCTCCACCACATTAGGATAGGCAGGCATGAAAATTAGACGTGAAGTAGGGCCCTAAAGTTAAAAGCTTTGAATTTCCAGTTCCACCTCAAAACATTTTATTCTAGTTTAACGTCTATTCTAGTTTGTCATTCTTAGTGCAAACTATTTCAAGTAACCAGTTTTCTGATAATGCCCTGGGAAATACCTCCCAGCTTTTCAGGTAGGATGTATTACAATAATAACCAAGAGAAAAGCGGAGTTTTTTTCCTGGTGTGAGGAGGGAATATTAAAAGTTCTTGCCCATGACAGGAATCTTCAGCATGATGCCATCATTTGCAATTCTTCTGTTAAGATTTCAGTTCTCTGAATGAATACATTAAACCAGCTCTGCCTTTTTTCTTTCCAACACACAAATACCACATCTGTTTTGCCTGATCGCTGGCAGCTCATCAAATAAAATAAAATAAAATAAAATAGCACATTGCACAACCTTTACCAAATGAAGTGAAATATGAAATATTCCATCTAAAGAGAGTGAGCTTCCCTGACTTGTCTCATGCAACTGTGCTTTTTAGCCACTCCTAAATTTAAAAGAACAGCATAATCTAAGTTCAGCACAAACAACAGGGAAAATCAAAAGGAATATGGATATCGACACCCAAGATCTTATCTATGAAAGTGGAAAGTGTCTCCCATCCCCAAAACACAGTCAGTTAACCCCCAACTAGGGTTAACAATCAAGAGGCTATAAAGTAGTTTGGAAAGTGATAAACTATTGAGCATTTCTTGGGATTATTTTATACCCTCTGAAGTGGGGTTAGAAGTGCAATGATGGAAAAAGAGGGCGGGATCAGTGCGTGGCAATGGTTCTGTTGCGCACTTCAGAGTTTATTGCTATTGGACAGGTGGCAGAGACGCCCGTTGCAAATAGGTTGATTGTGATAGGATGCCAGTGTGATGCAACACAAAATGCTGAACATATAAACAACAAGCACGTAACTGCAAGGTTGTTGCCAAGAAAGCATTGCAAGGTTGTTGCCAAGAAAGCATTTACCCTGCTATGCTATTATCATTATTGTTTAACACATTTGTACTTGGATTTTCTTCAAAGCCTAATAAAAATTATAAATGGAAAAGAAGGACACATCTGCCTTCATGTCAAATCCTCTAATGGGAAATTTTATCTGCCCTGACTTCTGCATAAAACATTAATATCACATACTGCCTCTGGATTACGAAGTTAGTTTATTCATGGCATTAAGATTCTATACTGTGCGGCAGGGAGAAAATGAGGGAATCTCATTCAGGTTTTATAAACTGAGGAGAAATTATGTCTTTCTGCTTTCTTTTAAAGTAAAAGTTTAACGTTTTAGAATCAAGCCTTGAGTTTTTAGAAGTTTTCCTCAGCAGAAGCCAAATTATCTAATAATTTTCATCACTGCAACTCCATTGACTTTAGGAGAATTGTTCTGGGTGTACACATAGGTAAATAAGATTAGAATCAGGTCTAAAAATTATCCTTTGAGCTATTGTTGTTTCAAAATAATATGCTCTTTGACAGTTATCCTAAACCAAAATTATTATCTTTGTGTGAGACCTCCCTTTCCCCAAAGCCTGCACTTGAGACAGGAGTTGGGAGTATGGAAGGAAGGTGGCATTTCACGGCTCTGAGCTCCTTCCTTTTTTTCTTTTTTTTTTTTTTTTGGCAGCTGTAGAAATGACAAAGGAACTCCAGAAGCTCAAACAAGTGTGAACAACCCCTAGGAAACTCTACTTAATTCTCCTTTCTCCTATGATTCCCTTTCTTTATAACATAACTTTATATATATATATTTAGCCAAGCATCAGATAATAAAAATACTGAATGAATTCTGAGTCGGCACTTACAAAATGAACTGGAAAATATAAACTTCACTTATCAGTTTCCATTGTCACCTGAAATTGCAGGTTCATATTTTGGACTCATTTCTCTGTAGTGAACTGATCTGTACGACAGATACAAGAAAAAAAATCTGCAGAACATTTCAAATGATCTTCAAAAGATTAAAACCCTATTATGGAAATGCAATAGGGATGGAATTTTAAGAGGATAAAGCAATAAGGGTCTACAGAATTTAAATAAGTTTATGCAGAAGTCATTCTGAAAATGGACACGGTATAAAAAAATGATCTATGGCTACTGGTTACATTAGCTTTTTATAGGACTTTTCCATAATGGCAATCACTCTCTAGGACTGGGTAAAACATAAAAGGCAATCTGCATTATCTCTTGTCATTGTCAGATTTTCAAGCCAGAGTGACTGAATCAGCTTTCCTTTTTTCTTTCTGTATGTAGCAACAAGAGAGGGAAAAAAACCAAAGTGTTTTTTCCCAGTGCTCCATAACCAACATTGATGACTCATTTGCAAGTAATAGCTGAACAAACCCTGAGCCACAGTCGGACTGGTGCTACATCTCCAGCTGGCCTTCACAGCTCAACTGTGGAGAGGACAGAAGAGTCAAAACATGTTAACAGTCAACCAACCAGGTAAAAGATTAATGTGAAAAGAGAAGGGTGAATATTTAAAAATAATACCGGACAAGTGGGAGAAAAACATGTCTTCCATAAAACAACCAAAACTACCTAGTTTGTTAAACAAGAATAGATTCTATCATATCCCAGACATGCTGTGGTTACATTTGCAGTATAATTCAGTGTAACCAAGGGTGAATCGACCTGGCTTACAGAAAGACCCTTTCCCCAGGTTCTAGCAGGACATCAGTAACCACATGGGAGCAAGCAGTGCTCGAGTATGAACTCTTGGTTTAATTGGCAGCAATGGTAAAAGAGAACAGTGAAGTCAGTGTTTGACCTCATGGACTAAAGTTTATCAACGGTAATTGAAGTTTTTCCACTGATTTCATCAGACACCTTCAGACACCAGCTCAGCATCTAATTTTGAAAGAACAAAGTTTTATGACAGACCTCAGTGCATAAAACTGATTATTTAGCAATAGTCTTTCCCACCTTCTAGAAAACAGAAATAACTATATTTCCAGATAGGTAAGAACACTTCAGTATAGCAGAATACATTTTAATTTCTGGGGTTTTTTAATTTTTCTATTTACCATCTACAAGCCAGCTAAATACAATTTAAAAGCTATGAACTGAGCTGAAGAAAGTCTATTTGAATTCAGAAAAGCAAAATATCAGAAACTTTCACTAACACAGAGTTTCTCTATTGTAGAGACATCAAACATGGTAAAGATTTTGAAATAATCGATAATGCAGCAAATTTGTTACATCTGTCTATGAAGCCAGTCACGTTTTCAGAAATGCTAGTACTAAAAGAACTGGGAATTGTTTATGATACAATGGTAGGTCTTCTGATGCTAGGAAACACATGTAACATCTTTATTATCTATTCCGCATCATGGACCTATCCATACTATTAAATTTAGAAGTGCCAGGGCACTGGAACATCAGCTGAAAGTCAATGATTTGTACTACTAAGATGTTGAACACTCCTTGGCCTACTTCTTGTCTGGACCAATTAGCACTCTCCCTGAAAATTCCCAGAGAATGTTTAGAAGTTTTCATACATGTTGATCTACAATGAGTTCTGATCCCACATATCCTTCTGTGTGGCAGGAAAGGGGATATGACGCACACCTCAGTGCACACTAATACTGGACAACCAGTTGGCAGATTGAGCTAAAAGAAAGTCAAAAGACATACCAGTGTTTCAGCCAGGCAGGCAATGTCTTCAGCCCCCACTGGTGATAGTGAGAAATATTGATGCTTAACAATAATGTCCTGCTTTACGTTATTTTTTTTTTTTTATTCTGCTGTGAATTAGGAGTATATGATAGTAAATATTTAGGTTTTAAAAAACTAGACTTAGGTACACAAGTCCCAGAAAACTACCTCTCTGTCTTCAGTATAATTTGATCATTATCCAGTTTTACTATCCTATAAAGATAATATTTTTATAACTTTCTTTGGGGTCATATTGCTGACATAACTTATGAGTTTAACAGACTGGTTTATAGAATAAAGTGGATATAATTCTGACTAGAACTCTTAGTATTTTTTGTATCTGACAGCAGGAAGCATTTGTCAGTACCCTGATCCCTATGCCAAGCAAGAGATACTGAAACCCTGACCCTAAGGGAGGTTAGACAGCAGTTAACTAGCAGAGCCCAGAATAGACTATAGGGTTATATTTCCACTAGTAAATTAAAAAGTCTAGGGACCCCTTTCTGGCTCATGTACAACATCAGCTTTGATACCCTACAGAACAGCCACAATCACGCTGTCTGTTGAGAACAGTCATTGAACTGTGCTAAGACCTCAGTTGTGCCCAGGCATTGCTTGGGAGGGTGCTAGCTGGCCAAAGTGTGCCCTGGGCCACACCGGCAACAGCCGGGACAGGAATCAGATCCACCTGTTCTGTTTACTAGCAGAGGCAGAGACTGCTATGCTCAGCAGGTTGTCCACTCTCCTGCTGCCCATTCCGACTACAAGAAAGCTCAACTTTATCTAAATACTAAGGTGCACTTGACTAGGTGCTTGCACAGGACTAAGTACATTACTTCAGGGAGGACAGAGTTTTTAGGAATGTTAGAATGTCTGACCCATGAAAAAAGTGTTTTAGAAAATTCCTACTTTCCCTGGCATACTAATTCTTCACCAAGGATTTATTTTCTCTGAAGAAACTGTAAATACATCTGACAATTGGAGAGCATATTATTGAGAGAAATATGGAAAGCAGCTGGCATTTCATATAGCGATAAAAAGGTTGGAGGGAATGTTTTTTGAATCTAGACTATCTATGATTTCAAAAACTGGTTTATCATATTCAGTGGACAATACTGTAAAAAGGGCTCTGCAATTATTCAGGCTGTGTTCGCATTTTTGTTGACTTACATCTGATGTTTTCAATATCATATATAATGCAACCAGCCTATACAATTTATGCTAAATAGGGTTGGAAGAAGCCTAGTTTTACTGCAAAAAGTGCAGAAATGAACATTAAAAAAGCTATCACGTGTACACAATGATTTATATGCCTAGGTAATATGGCCTTTGGAAGCACCATGTATATGTATATTTGGGACATTCAGAGTGTTTTTAAACTGATGTGCTTTGAACTGCTTGCTCTTATTTCATTGTTAACAGGAATTATGTGGTTAACTCCCCTCAGTACATACCACACTAAATAATCCCCTCCAATCCCTTCAGAGATGATAAAATATATTTGAACCTTGCATGAACAAAATTTAGTTTTTTTCTTTCAAAGAAGCATGTGCACATTGCTTGTAGAAAGAGTAAAATGAAAATTAATCCCGAAGAATATATTTATATATAAACTTTCCTTGAAATTTTGACCATTAAATTTTGGTTGTTACTGGAAAACTGAAATGACAAGTAGGGTTCTTTGGCAAAGGATCTGAAGTGGGAATAAGAAAGCTGAAGGTTTTGCAGTCAATACACCATCGGCCTTTTTTATCTGTACCACATTGTCCACTAAAGGAGGCCATTGGTTTCACTTTGATTAAAAGCAGATGCCTAAGGCAGATGTTTAGAGTTCAAAAGAATAGAGCTCATGCTTATGAAATGCTTCCCTGTGAGGCACTCAGGGCTATGAAAACAGGTACAGGCTGTCCTCAGGTTCAAATTTCAGATATTCTAGGTAGCAGGGAAAAATAATAGAGCATTCACCTAATACAATACTTTCCTACAGGGATAAGCAGTTTTCTGGGGTTTGAGTTTGTCCCTATGGTACCTTCTGGGTATATTTGCCTGCTGTTCAGAAAAAAACTCAGAAGTCTGCTCTGTGTTGTTAGTGTTGTAGACAGCTTCCCCTGTAGCCCTGTGGTAGCCATGGGAGGAAGAAGGACAGACAGGATGACAGACACTGCCACCAGGCAGGAGAACGGGAAAAGAGCTGGGTGCCTTAGGGTAACCTAAGGGCATTTGTCCTAGCTCTGGTTTTGGTATGTAATGGTACATATTGATTTTTTAAAGTACCCACTCACCTTTACTAAAAAAGCTCACTATTTCACAGAGGAGTTGTTAAAAGAAGGGGAGCAAGGCTACGGTGTCATGGACATGAGAGCACCCAGAGCCCTGTGTGTCCCTGCCCACCCTTTTGGGGCCTCACCAAATCCTGCCCGCAGCTCAGGACTCCATGCCAACCCCCTGGTGCCATCAGCCCCTGCCCCAGCAATGCTGTAGCTGGGCTGATGTCCAGACACCCACAGTCCTGCCCTGTACAGCCCATGTCCCATCCTGGCCTGCCCCAGTTCCCCCCAGCCGCCCTGCTCCTGGTGGCCAGGCCCTGCCCCTGACTGCCCTGGGATCCCCAGCCCCATCTCATAGCCCTGAGGAAGCCAGCGGGGTGTGCAGCACCCTGACTATCAGTGCAGGAGCACTGACTGCATCTCTGGCAGCAAACTAAGTGATTTGGAGGCCACCAGGCAGAGTCTGGACACTTAGAATTATGGAACCATCTATGTTGGAAGGGACCTTTAAGATCATTAAGTCCAACCGTCTATCTAACACTGTCAAAAGCACCACAAAACCATGTCCCCAGGCACCACATCTAACCTCCTTTTAAATACTTCCAGGGATGTTGGTACATCCCTGGGCAACCTGTTTGATAACAGAAGAATAGAAGAAATATGAAGAAGATATGAAGAAATATTTCACTTCGTTAAACTTAGTAAACTCTCTCAGACCTTGGAAGAAGGATGGGCACATACAAAATGCCCCTCAGGGAATGGTTCTTGGCCCATTCTGCCTTCCAGTCTTGCTCTGGTAAGGGTGGCTGTGGTCTTCCAGGGGTACAGGCATCACCAACTTCAACAGAGTCATTTATCAGGCTTGCTTTTTAAAAAGCCTCAAGTTTTAGAGCTGTTGTGTTTCAGATCTCATGGGCTTCAAGAGTAAATGACAGTTGCATGCCTGGATAGATTCCTTACCGGAAGAGCATTATGTTTGTTATAAACATGTACATTTAAAATGCTCCAAAGTCTTTGTAAGCAAACTTGTCTGGCATTACTTGACATTATGTGTGTTTTCCATTTGCAGATAAATTTCTGAATGTCCCACAGTGGTTATGAAGGATTCAGAGGAACAAATATTTCTTTTCCTACAATACTTTACCTTATTTCAAGAAAAAAATATATAATGTAAATGATTTTTTTCTATAAATATAGTTATAGTTTATGTTATAAAATCTTTTATTCTTTTTGGGAATAGCATAATCTGTTATGTGTTATATTGAAAACACACGAAGAGGGTCCTCAGTGAACAAGTTGAAGCAGAAATGCTTTTTGTTACTCAATGTAGTTTATATGTAAAGAGGAGGAAAACTGAAGGCAAGAGGAAAGAACACAGAGAGCTGCATATTCTCAGTATTTAACCAGTGACAGTGCAAAAGCTCAGAAACTTGCTGTAGGTGCATAACACTGTACTGGGCTGGACAGTCAGTATTAATTTTCAAAGGGATCCCTGACATTTGAGCTTTATAGATTTTTCTGACTTGCTGTGAGTCTGTAGACCTCTACAAGGATCCTTTACAATTCAGACCTATCTCACTGGATAATGAGAATAGTGTACATTTAGAGAAAATGTACAGAAGGTGCACCAAGCACTACAAATTTAGGTTCACCATCAGCAGGAGTACAAGGAAAGGTAAGATGCCTCTGAATAAGACATAGACAGTGTATCAAAATGTTAGAAAGAAAACCAGGGGAGAATGGAAATCCCAAAGTTAATGGATGGCAGGAGTCCAGATACGTCAGAGACAACAGGAAACTTGAAAAGATTGTGAATAGTTTTTGATTCTGAAAACTGCCATGGGTAGGGATCACTAGAAGGACTCTTCAAGAAATGGGCTGTGGGACAATTGTGAATGAGAAACAGGTTGGTTAAGTCCACCTAGATACAGAGAGAAGTACACCTGTATCCGGGGTAGAAAGAGTATTTAATGACATTGGAAAAGAAGGTGAAAAGGCCTGTATTGGTTGAGTTGACAGTTTCAGGAGGGAGTTGTATAAGACAATAAGAAAGTGATAGAAATATTTAAAAAAAAAATAATTTAGGAAGTCATATGGGTAAAGTTTGGACTAACCTATTTCCATCCTGTTCTATGGCTGCGTTCATCCTTATAATTTAAAATTTTTACTCCAACAAAGATCCATACCCAGTAATCCAAAGCATAGAAGTTGACAGAGTGAACTAGTCTACTGTGCTCCTCAAGCAATTTTCTTATTTTTTAATCTGATTTATTGAATTTGACACAGATGCTAGACCCTGAAGGTCTCACAAAACTGATCTATGTAAGCAGTGTGCCATAAGCAACAGGAATAAAAACTTATGGGCTATCAACCTGAGCTGGTTTTCACTTTGTTTTCTTGAATTTGTAACCCGATTAGGTCCTAAAAGCAATTTAATCAAATCCTAAAAGCAGTTTAATCAAACCTGCAACATACATATACTCAAAGGATGACAGCAGTGATATGTTGATAAATCGTTTAACCCAAAATTTCACCACAGGAAGTACCTGGCTCAGAGGCCTGAGATCCATGAGAACCTGACTGCGATTCAGCTCAGGTAAGATGAGAGCAGGAAGACAAATTGGGAGAAATTGATGACAGAGATACTAAAAGTTAATTGCTGAAAGATCAATGCCTTTCAGAGCTAAAATTATGCATAACTTGGAGCATTACCCATATACTGTCTGATACGCAATTCACAGTAGCAGCTCAAACAGGTATTATCAATGCTGTTGACTGGCAAGCAGACTTCTCTTCTTAGGTACAGATGTTGCTACTGGTCTTTGAAACCTTGTCATCTCAAGATTAGGTTATTGCAATATATTTGTTATGAAGTTACTCTGTGAAAGTCTTTGGGGTTGGTATTTGCATAAAAAGTAAACTTGATCACACGTATAGTGTCTTGTTAGCAGATGTTTTGCAAGTGGTATCTAGAGATATTTTCCAGCCAAATGACATGTTTTCTGCAAGAGACTTATGTCAGATATCACATTTAAAAGTAATTTATGTGATGCTAATAATACATGAATACAGTTGAAATGAGACATTTTGCCAGTAGCTTCTCTGTGAAAGTAAATTTCCTTCAACTTTATTACCAACAGAAGCCCAATAGAGTAGATTTTAATTTAAAAAATGGAAACAGCGTAAGGATAAGTAACCACAGATTTTTTTTTAAAAATGTAAGCAAACAGAGAGGCGTCCAAATGCTTAGAGAAACATGGAAGTATCTTTTTAAGACATTCTATCAGGAGCTCAGACTGAATGTGTAATACACATCAAAAAGGACTTTAAAAGAACAACAAAAAAAGAAAACAAATTAGTAAACAGCAGAGAAGGCATGGCTATGAAAAATTTATTCTTCAAAAAATCAATGTTGTAAAAGGAAAATTGAAAAAATAAACTTTGATTGTGTAAATGCAAAACAATTATAATACAGGCCAGTCAAAACATAATCTTAGAATCAACTTGTTAAAGGTATAAAATTATTAATCAAAAGGGATTAACTAGAAAGTAAACATACCATAAACTAGAAGTCTGATAGAGCCTGCAGGGTTAACAGGTGGTCAATACGTGAAAGGTTTACTCAGAAAAGGTAAGACCATAAGAGCAGAGCTAAATTAATTGATTGAGTATCTGCGGACTGTGAAGAACATGTGGAAGATCCCATCCTGGAACTGTTATTTCTGGTGAATGGGTCAAAAGAATCATCTCGAGCAGAAGCAGCAGCAGCAGCAACAGCAGCAGCTTAGAAAAATGTCCATTAAATGAGGAGTGATGAGTCACAAGGCCAAAATAACAGTCTTGCAAGACTTTTAAAAGGACTAAAATACTACATTGCCAAACTATTAAATGTTGTATACAATCTATCAACTCAATCACCATCCATATAAAATAGAAAATGGTTAGTTCTTGAGCAGGGAGTCATATAGATTGTAGCCCAATGACTATAATTTCTATACTTGCAAAATTGGAAAAGTCTGTTTTAAAGGTAGATGTAGTAGACATGTGGCTAAATTAACTCACCGGGAAAGAATCAACATCTTGTAATTTCTGTTTCAGAAGCTGTTTGTGTTCTTTGAGGAAGCAAATAGGAGTATGTATGAGATCAGGTTAATAAAGCGAGCATGGGTTTCCAGAAGGCTCTCGGAGGGTTGCTCATCAAAGACTGTTAGAGAAATTAGGCTATCACATGTTAAGACAAATGTAAGTCCTCTTATAAATTTAAGAGATAAGCAGAGATAAGATGCTATTTAAAAGATGGGAAGCAAAAAACAGGGAATAAGCAGACAGATTTTGCCAACTGAAAGAGGTGAAACTGACAGTTTAAAAGACAGATAAATTTCAGTAACAGTAAACAGTGTACATCTGGTATAGTCATGTATACACTGGTTCTCAATTATTACCACTGCCCCCAAAAAAGAATCTGAGGTCAATTTTTGCTGTGAGCATTTTTCTGGGGAGAAAAAAAAAATAAAAATCCATCACCAACAGGAACCAAAACGACAAATGGACTATTAGAAACTATTAGGATACATAAGAAAACAGCAAAATACACTATGTTATGGCATAAATGCATTGTGTTCAGTTACTGAGTAAAGTAAGTGGACATTAATTTTCTGTCTCCTTGTCTTAAAACCTGTAGTAGAAAAGATACAATGGAGACCAAGAGGCATAACAGTTGTGAAGAATGGTTATCATAGAAGTAGGCCACATACTCTAGGGCTTCCCAGTCCGGTAAAAGGAGGGGAGGGATTTGAAAGCAATCTTTGAATTGAATTGCATAGGAAAGGTGATTAGGCAATCATTATGCATTGCATCTTACAGTAGAAGAACTAAGAGGGATGAAAAGAGAAAGAAACAAGTTTTTTATACAGTCCTTAACTACAAGTTACTGAAGGTGCCAAAAAGCTTAAGTTCAAAAAATAACTTAAAGTTATATAGCTACTCTGTGCCCAACAAGGCTTACTTTATACAAAAATGCTGTTATCAACTCAGGAAGTCCCTGCACCATAGTTTTCCTAAAGCTGGGAGAGAAGTACCATGCAATGCTTCTCCTGTCTCACATAGACATCCTTGCTGTGTTTAGCACTGATCTTTGTCAAAGATGCAGCAGTGGGCTCCTTGCACCCAAACCCCAAATGAAATATGTTCTTATGTACCCTAGTGGAACAGTTTTCTCCCCTTGATTGTCCAACAGCTCATTTACACAGATTTTCACACTAATAACAGAAGAATTAAGAGAAAAGCTTGTTTCTAGTTTCAGAAACATTCATTTTAAAAATGGAAATTGCCCTTTGGTCTTACAGATTGCTAGGCTTTATACTGTAAATCGCCCTCAAATAGTTCTTTTTATTTCTCTATACTTTCCTCAGCTCTTCTTCAAATAAAAATAAGTAAAAAATCCTCCAAGCTAACTGCTCCACTAAGATTGTTAGGAGAATTTTTTTGACATTTCTGCAGCTAGAGTCAAAACTATAGAAAAGCCATAGAATTGACAGGAGGGATCTAAGATGTGAGCAGGTGTAAATTAAATGACCTAGCAAATATGAAGTGGGATCAACAAAAGGATCTCACAGAATATCATATTTTATGGCCATGGCTTTTTACTTTCGGAGGTAAAGATAAGTAAAGTAAAAGCAAGTAGAGTCGAAATTTCTTTCCTAAACTCATCCCACTATTACTGAACATAGGAAAATAGTGGCAGCTCAGTGAAAATCATAGCTTTCACTCCATAGTCTGAATTTTTGTGATGTGACATCAAGAGGTAAAGCCTGTTGGAAAAGGTTATTAAAATGGTTATTAGAACTGTAAACTAAACTGGCAAGAAAGTCTGCTGAGGACAGCAAAGGAGACGACTTAAAGTGTGAAAAATACTTTTTCTCATCAACTGATACTCAGGATATTGTGAGAATAAGCATCAGGATTTCCTCAAATGTCAGCTGTGAAATAATGTGATTTATCTAGGACTGTGCACATATAAGGTAATTCCAGGTGTAAATTTTAAGACAAGATTTTTCTAAAAGTAAAAAGCACTGAGTAGCAAGATTACAAAAGATGATCTACATATTTTTGCATTTTATCAACTGTAAGGAGTCACACAGAAAATAGCTGCACTTAGCATGATGGAATATTTTCATTTTAGCATTACTAAAAGATGAGCTTCCAAATTGTGGGTTAAAACTGCGAGCAAGTGGACCATGCTTTAATTTATTGCTGTTAATTTCCTGTGGGGTAAGTTCATTACCAGGTCCCTTTGAATAAGTTTCTTATTTAACACTTCACCTAGCACCCTCCATGAGGCTTTGTGAAGCTGCAGACCTGGTATCATGCTGTCTGTGTGCTTTGCCTTGTTCACAGAGGGAGCAAACACCATCCTCATGACAGCAACCCCAGCTTCTCTAGTGTGTGTTAATTACATTTTCTCTTGATCATTGGGTGGGAAGAATCTGAGTGCTTGTATGTTTTATGACTTGGTCTGGCCTATCAGCACATTCTTGATGAATTAGGCCTTTGGTTATGACAGAAAGAAATGGCTAAAGAAAGCATGAGTTAGGAAAAGCAAACAGATGCATTTATTTGCAGCTTCATGTAGACGATGGGTTTGGAGGCAGTGGACATTGCTTTACATTCTTCCCTAAATAGCCACAGCATTTTCACATCCACGTATGAGATTGGTGTCATGTGCCTCTGTGTTTCTGAGTGTTTGCTTGGGGACTGAGCCTGTTTGTCTGGACCAGTACTGCCATTTGACACATAGATCTTAGTCTGAGGTAAGATGTCAGTTTCCAAAGATGATATAGAGAGGACATTCTTCATTCATGTTTTATTTTCTAGGAGAAAATGTGAGATACTTTGTTTTCCTAATAACAGCAGCTTTTGCCAGTTAGTAGCAACAAAAACAAATTTACAGCTAATAACCTTTTTTTTTTACTGTCCTTCAAGCTGATTCCAGGGCTGCCCTTGATAGGCTTTTGACTTCTCCTGACCCATGATTGAGTTTTCATACTTATGTTGTCCATCTTCTTATTTTTGTCCTTGACTCCACCCAGTCACCTAAAGCTCTCTGGCAAGGAGGCAGACTAGTTCTGCATGATTACTTTCTGTTTGGGAAACTGGGGTCAGCTATTTGGAGGAAAGGAGGCCATTAATTGCATAAAAGTGGAGATTCAACCTGAGTGGAAAGTGATGCAGTCAAGGATAGATGAGTTTTACACTATTTAGACCAATACAAATTTCACTCCCTTTTTGTATAGACCTACAAATATATGAGCTTAACCAGGAACAATTATAGGATAGATTTGTTGTTTGTGGGTAATCTTATTATTACAATTTAAGCTTACATTACACCAGTTCAACAAGGGGATAAAACCACAGGAACTGCCAGAGCAGATGAGATCAGTGATCCTTCCATTTGAGTCTTCTTCCCCTGAGAACAGTTGCTCTAAAAGTTTAGTAAGCAGCAAAGGTTGACTTACAGGACTGTAGTAGAAATCTTGTTTACCCTCTCAGTCAATCTGGAGAAGTACTTTTTTCATCTTCCACTGCAATGGTGTTGACTACTTGACCTACCACTCTAAAGAATGATTTAGAATAATTTCCAACCAAAAACACCTCAGAAAATTTCATTCTGCTCTTCTGAATGAGACTGATCAGACACTTTTGTTCAGAGGACATGTAACAAAACAGCTGCTAGTAGTTCATCACAAGCTACAGCACTCTGGCAAACAGAGAGAAATTCAGGTGCCTGAACACATGCATCTAGTGACACTTTTTTGAGGCCTTATGTTATTTGGTACAGGTACGACACATGAACTTATGGGAGACCTGTATCTTTTTGGAACACCTGTTGGAGATTAAACAAGACATCCTCAGACATGAAAAGGTTGTCACCTTTGTTTAGTAGGTAGCTGTACATCTCTTTTTCTGTCAGAGGCACATTATTGGGTTAGATGAGTTAGCATCCCTGCTCTTATACTAAATGTCATCTGGGGTAGACGTCAAAGACACCACACACACACACACCTCATTCTAGTGTAAATCTGCTCTTGTAATAAACTGGCTGTAGGCTTGGCACTGCAAGGGCTTTCAGTCCGCTCTCTGGCAGAGCACTTAAGCACTTGCTTAATCATAAACACGGAAGGTCACAGCCTATAAGTCTCGGGCTTCCAGGCCGATATTAAAGCTTGATTTTAAGCATCCGCTTAAGTGCTTTGCTGAATTATTATCAGTGTCATTCATTTCACATGTTCAAGTCCACTATCTAGCTGTAAAAACTCATCTTTTTACAATCATAAAAGGACATATTTCAGTTTTCTAAGTGAGCCTTCAGAGATCATAACTTAGTTATGAGAAAACATTCTAAAAGAAAATTATAGTCAATGGAAATTTTAGTGCTAGGAGCATTAAACATTTGTGCTTTCAATGGAAAAACAGTGAGACTCGGCAGCTATGCCTTGATCTTGAGTTTTGAGGTCAGCTCTGGTCATGAATAATCTTTCAGTGGTCTTTAGATCAAATCAAGGTCAGTTTAACATTCCTGTCAAATTGAACATCACAAAAACAAAACTTTTAGAGAAGGGTGTAAATCCACAAAGAATGGAACCAAGGAAAATGTTTGCAATAACCTTTGCAGGAGTGAAACTGCTCAGCACTGGGAGAAGTTCTGCATGTCCTGCTATCATCACAGCAAGTCAGCAGAAAAATAAAAGGCTGCTAATAGCAAAGCACTGATTTTCATATACGTATTGTATAGAGATGTAGATTGGCATGTTATTAGAGATTCAGAAAATTTTACTTGAAAGCAGACTAAATTAATCATTTTGAAGCAAATGAGCAAATTAATTTTTGATTGTTCTATTGGAATTTATCTTTGAGAATATCCCTCAAACTGACAGTTTTCTCATTGTAACAGTAACATTCCTGTTATCAATGAACATATACTTGAGTCCCTGCTAAAGAACAAACAGGGAGGAGTTTTGGAAGGTGTGAAAACGAGTGGCTAATGGACTCCAGTGGGCAAAGGGAGAGGTCTTCCCAAGAAGAGTGTTTATCATTTGGCTGTGGATTAAACAGATACCCCAGGAAGTGTTTCTGCAATGAAGTTCATGTTACTCCATCGTATTTATATTTCAGGATAATGGTTGTCTACATTTGAATTCATGGAAATTAACATGTTCTGACCTTACTGTCTTGAGAGTAAAGTCACGTTCAGCAGGTAATCATATAATAAAACAAAGCTATGTTCTTTTTTTCCATTTTTGTTTAAATAAACCTTGTCAGGATAGGATTGATAATAAATAATTTAACTATGAATCCCTAAAAATTAATAGAAAACAAATTTAAGATTTCCTCTGTAACACCACCAAAGCGACTGAGAATATAAGAGAAAAATGTTAATTTTAAAGCCATGGAGCCAATGTACATATGTGCATATTTACATGACCTAATTGTATCCATATCCATGCATAGGAGAAACAATCTGCAACACATGTAGATACACAACCCATGATTTCATTTTTATGTGTTTAAATACGTAGTCACAGTATTGAATCAAATTTTTCCATTTGTCAAACTTCAAAATTACAGAACAAAGCAAACTATGGTGTTAGATTGCATACATCAATAATCATTCTATATGTCATATGATATCTAAACACTTCATTATTTATAATCTAAATATCTGCAGCGGCTGGAAATGCATTCATTCTTACTAAGAACTAAGCCCCTACAATTCCAGAAATCAAGCAATTTCTAAGTAATTTGAGTACCTCACAAAGCATTTAAAACATATCTTAGCACCATATTTTCACCTCAGAATAATTAAAAGCAGTCAACTTGGCATTTACCAAATTTATGCCTCAAAAATGCATCTCTTTACATAAGCAGAATTACATCAAATATCAATATCAGGAATAACATTTGGGCACAGAAATAGCTTAAGTGCAACAAGAATGAGAATCAGACCACAGTCCCAGCTTTGTGTTAAAATAAGCAGACAAAACATGCAATTGAACAAGTTTGAGGATTGTAGGTGTAGTATGAAATGCAAGAGCTATAAATTTATTGATTATTCCAGAAAAAAATGAAGAAGAAATCATTTCCCATCTATTAAATTCCTTTACCAAATGGATGATACACTTCAAAAAATTTTACATATGGTCCCATGTTTCATCCTGTTAAATAATTTTCCACATCTTCTGTGACCCAGATATCATGGTAGGACCAGATGATATCCTGAATATGGTAGGTAGAAGGAAGTGTGCTGTTCGTGGAAAAAAACCCCTTGTGTTGCGCTCTGCAAATGATTAAAATTTGAGTTCAACAAGGACTTTTGCATGATGATAAAGATTTGTCCATGAACACAGAATTGTTGGATGATAGCCTGCGTTCTTAGTTCTTGACACTAAGATTTCACAATGACTTTGAGATGTATGCAAGGTTATTAACACAGTTTGTGTTTGTTATCAATATTTTTTCTCTAATATTTCAATTGGCTTTGCAAAACTTAAAGGAAATTCTCCTAGATTATTATTATCAGCCTGATGAATTTCTGAATATTATTTCTGTCTCTGAAAAGTTAACATTGCCAATGGCAAGCTGGTAATTATATTTAATACTTTATGTATCAAAGTTTGATTATCTATTCTTATCCTTGAACTGTGAGAGGTGTCTTCTCCCTCTTTGTCCTTGTCATGTTCTCGGTTAAAAAGCACCCACAAAGCCCCAGATCTTTTAGAACTTTTAAAACTCTCATACCACTTGCTGGTTACATTATTTTAACTTAAAGTACTTTTTATTAAAAAAAAAAATTAAATTGAAGCTTTCTGTTTACCTTAAACACAACTGGCAAATTCTTCCCTTCTACCTTGTTTAACCCCAGCTAACTGGCTCTGTGGAATATGCCTGCCCCATACAGGAATGTTTATCACAATCAAATTGCACCCAGCACAACCCTTTAACCAAAGCAAAATTAAAACTACATAGAATAATAGGGCAACCTTGACCAACAAAAGCTTTACCTGAATTCTATTTCAAGAATGTTAAGATTTTCCCACTGGAGAGCTCAAAAGTGACAGAATCAAAGTCATTAAGCTAACTGAGAAAACAGAATCCAACATAAGAGCCTCAGAAAGACTAATTAAAATTTCCATGGTCTCTTAGTCATGACCTAAATGCTGCTGAACCCTGTAGGATTTTTTTTGCTGTGACATAAATGCTGGGTAGATCACATGCTTAAGTCCAAACTCTGTAGACCTTATATAATTTTCCAGGCACCAGTTCTGCACTATGTGTCCAAATAATTATGATAAGCTATCAGATATCTGGAATGGATTCCTTACACTTGCAAAAGCTTAACAGCAATTGGGATTATTGTGTGTGTTTCCGGTGCTTCGTATTTGCTATACACTCAAATAAAGATGGCAGTTTGAAATAGCTTTTTTTGGTTTTTTTAATGATTGTTTTCAAGAGTCTAAAACTAGACAACCATGAAGTTTTCATAGCAGGATCTCACACACACAAGAATCACAAATAGTTGTGTCACCATCAAAATGTCTCCCCACCCAACACCCCCCCTCCAAGCTAAATTTATGGTTCAGAACCTGTTCTGAAATACACAAACCAAACCACAGTTTGTTTTGGCTTTTCAAAAAGCTGCATGCATATCTGCAAACACAGAAATTGCTTTGTTGTTTTAACATAGAAAACAGGAAAATATTATCTAGAACAACATAAATTGTGCCTAAAATAGACATAATAAAATACTTGGTCTAGTTCCAGGTGAACTTCTGTAGCCTGCTAAATTTTCCAAAGTCCCAAAGTTTTCATATGTTTTCTTTATATGTAACTTAAGTTTGTGTGTGAGTGTCTTTGTGTGTGTGAGTGTGCATTGGGATTAGAATTTATCCTGCTGTCTATATGGGTAAAGAATTGTTTTGTAACTTCTCAGAGGTGCTGCTTTATAAATGGTTAGTCACAATAAGATATTAAGGGGATGTGAGAAAAAGTGTATTTTAAGGCAAACATCTTTTTTTCACTTTGACATCACCAAAAGCTGGATTTTGTTCACAGTTTATTTTTCAGGTGGTTTAAGAGGATGCTGTTTCACTGAATGGTCTTTCTGTTAAGTAAATGTGAAAAAACATAAGCTCCACTGTTCAAGAGGGCAGGAATTGATTTGCAGAGGGCAGAACAATGGCTTTTGCCAGCGGTGTGCTTGGGCATCTGCAGGAGGAGCCTAAAAACACCCAGGAGATAAAGTGAAGTGGGCAGGACACAGTGTGCTTTTTTTCCAAACAATTCTTAGTACTGCTAAATTTGGGCAGTTGTCTAAGGGAATAAAGTATAAACGGCTGAAAGATTTATATAAGACTTCCTAAGGAATAAGAGGACTGGCACATCTACCTAATGTGAACAAAGACAGTAATGTGAAGCCTGCTCTCTGCATTCCATACTCTCGTGTTATTAGATTCTTAAATTATATTTTCATTAAAACTATGTATATATCATTAAAAACTGAGCCTTGAGCAAATCCAGTAATGGGCTAAACTGAGAATCAACAGTTTCCAGAAATATCCCATGGAAAGTATAACACTCTGCTAAGTTAAATCTACAGTCAAGGAGACAAGAAGGGAGATTTTCTTGGAGGTCTTCCTTGAAGAATTAAAACTGGGTTGAGAGCGTGGGCTCTAAGTCATCTGATCCTTCTCATGCTGCAATCTGCTAGTGAAAAAAATCTCAGGACCTCATGATAGGATTTAGCAAGGATAAAATCTCACTGAAAACCCTTCACTATGTTCCTAGAAACAGGTTGGTGTCATTAGGAGGGTTTGAACTTTTAAGAAAGTTTGGTTGCAAGAGACAAAGTCTCCTGTCACACCTGAAATCTGCAAGTGATTAATTATTGAAGACCTGTGAATAAAGGAATGAAGATTTATTTTTACATTTTATTTTTAATTTTGTGGCTTTGCTTTAAAAAATGCAGCATTAGAAATATCTTGAACAAACATACAAAAAAAATAAAGGAGAAACTGTTGTCCTCTGCTCCTCAGAGAGAAAAAGCTATGATAATGAATGAAACCTGCAGAATTAGTTAATAGCAGAGAGACAAAATTCAATGGAGAACTCTGGTGTCAGAGGGGAATAGTTAAGGTCAGGAAAGTGGGACTGAACAGAAAACACAACAAATAGCTTGACTTTTGTCAACTGAGCTAAAGATGGCCAGAAATTTTCTGACAAAATATCTTGTCAAGATCAACGTAATCTTCTGTGGAGACAAATATATAGTTTTGACAAGGGTGGGGTTTCTGTTCAGAGATGCCTGAGAAGATCTAATGTACAGCTATTAAGATGTTCGCTAAGATATAGCAAAAAACATTTAAGATTTTCACTGTGGTGGATTTGGAGAAAGAATTTGACTCTCAGTCACCCATGCTGAGTGTTCTTGGGTGGCTGTGATGGGTGGGCTCTATCATAAATCCACCTGTTGTGGCTGTTCTGATTTTCAGACTGAACCAGGGCCTGAGCTTTTGTCTTTTACACCCTAATGAGGTCTAGTGTCTGTTTCTGGGGCTTTTGCACCTTGATTAAGTAAATATCTACAAGATGAGTGAGTGAATGAGCAAACTTTGACTCTGTGACTTGCTAATAGACTATTTTTATTCCTTCCAATGAATGATCAACTGTATATACAGATTGGGAGAAATCAAAGAGACTTTACAGTCATGTCCTCTCCCCTCCTCTGAAATACCTACCTGAGATATTGGTGCTCCAGTTCTTTTGCTGAGTAAAGTGTTGTTGCCTGGTATTTCACTAAATGTCGTAAGGATACGTGGGACGGACAGTTGGGGATTATTCAATGAACAAAAAAATTGTAAAATCTTGACTTTGTCCTAATAAAAAATGTGAAATTGTTTTAACCTTTGAGAATTTCCATAGGACAGATAAACCAGTTCTTTACTCAAGTGCATTCAATCCCATGGTTTGATCTGTGCATTTAAATAACTGAACTGCATGAGCAAACATGAGTCAATTAAAAACAGAAGATGCAAAAAATGCTCTGTAAAGAAATACTTTGATATTTGCCATATGCTTAAGCAAATCAGGCATCTGTATACATAATAACTGGCATGTGTATTCAAAATTCCAGTGTTCTTTACTTTGAAAATCTATTCTTAAGCACATTTTAAAGAAACATATCAGAAGGTTGATATCCTGCTTGAAACAGGTTTCTCAAGCATTTCTTAAAACTCACTTGAAATAACCAAGTCTGTGAAATGAAGCTGGCAGTCTCACAAGTTTAGACTTTTCTGTATGAAATCACTTCCTTTGTCTGCTTAGACAAGAAGTGAAAGCAAACCATGAACCCATTTAACAATAGCGACTTTCTTAACCTGATACCCATCAGTCTTTTTTCACCTTGAAGAGAAAGCTGATTGGCTGGACAAGATATTTTATTGGCTTCCCCTGTATTGAAGACTTTCTTCCAGCCTGAAGATAACCTTCTATGCCAGAAAGATAATTTCCCCTCATTTTTCCAATAAGCAAGGACCAGGTATGAGGGCCGTGATATAGGCATTGTTGAAACCAAGCTTTAGAGCTGAGAAGGAACTTTTCTATTGTCATTAGTAGCATACACAAGGGAGAGCGCGCTACCAGAAGCACATGTCTTTTCCCAGAAGAACATGAACGCAGCTGTTGAATTAATTTTCTCCCATTTTAGCAGATTCTTAGTGCAGAAAAGAATTTGGCAGTAGGTACCACTCCACAATCAACTAGAAATGGAAGCCAAGCTATGAAAAAGTAGCTATAAAAGCAGCTTGTAGTGTCTGACTGCAGGAAAGAGATATACCTTTCTCCCTTACACTTTTACCTTTCCTACTCTCTTTAACCTTCCTGAAAAGAGACAACAAGGTCTTATGAATGGCACAAAGTTGGATGATAGCATCCCCCAATGGTTGCTATAAATTAGGGCAGATTAATTATTTATTTGAGAAGGATTATTGCTGGACATTTTCTAATATGTTTGGTCCTTCAGAACTGCATTGGGAAAGAACTGCTGCTCCAAATATACCTTACTACTATAAACTTCAACTGTTTAAACACATATATCTTCCTTTTTTTACTTGGGTTTAACAAATAAAAGAAAAGAAGAAGAATTTGTCTCATATGGAGAATTCTGTTCTGTTGTCACCATGATTCTCAAAAATCTTTGCATTATGTACCTGACTGCTAAGGAAAGCTCTGACAGACATCAGTGATATGCTACAAGTTTCTATACACAATACTACTGTTAGGTTGATTCGCCTTTCAGAGAGGTCTCTGAAATCTCAACAGGCCAGAGCCTTAGGGGGTGAAAATCAGGACAGAATTAGACACAATTAATTTTTGTTATCTGAAGTATTGATCAGAAGATACTAGAGTATATTCCTGACTTGTATCTCTTAAAGGGCATCAAGTGCAGCCTCAGTAAGCTTGCAGGGGACACCAAGTTATGTGGGAGTGGTGATCTGCTGGAGGGTAAAAAGGCTTTGCAGAAGGATCTGGACAGGCTGGATCAATGGGATGAGATGAATGGGATGAGCTTCAATAAGGTCAAGTACCGGGTCCTACACTTGGGACAAAATAATCCCATGCAGCACTACAGGCTTGGGGAAGAGTGGCTGGAGAGCTGCCTGGCAGAAAAGGACCTCAGGGTGTTGGTTGACTATTGGCTGAACATGAGCCAGCAGTGTGCCCAGGTGCCTGTATCAGGAACAGCATGGTGAGTAGGACTCAAGAGGTGACTGTCTCCCTGTACTCTGCACTGGTGAGGCGCCACCTACATTACTGTGTCCAGTTTTGAGCCTCCTACCACAAAAAGAGATATTGAGGTGCTGGAGCAGGTCCAGAGAAGGGCAATGAAGCTGGTGAGGGGTCTGGAGAATAAGTCTTATGAGAAGAGGCTGAGGGAGCTGGGGTTGTTCAGCCTAGAGAAAAGGAGGCTGAGGGGAAACACCGCTCTCTACAACTACCTGAAAGGAGTCTGTAGAGACGTGGGGGTCAGTTGCTTCTCCCAAGTCACAAGAGGAAATGGATTCAAGTTGCACCATGGGAGGTTCAGGTTGCATATTAGAAAAAAATTTTACACATAAAGAGTTATCAAGCATTGAAATGGACTGCCCAGGGTTGAGGGACCATCCCACGAGGTATTCAAAAGACAAGTTGACATGGTACTGAGGTTTAGTGATAGTTTTTTGTCAGAGTTAGGTTGATGGTTGGACTAGGTGATTTGAAAGGTCCCTTCCAACCTAGACAATTCTATGATTCTATAGAGAAGTCAGGCCCTATAGATAGCAGAGCTAGTTCTAGAAATCGATTCTCATTTTCTTCTTTGTATCATTATACCTTTTAACATTGCAGAGCTTATAAAACAACTGTTACAGTAGCTGACATGGCTTTGCTCTTGTACTCAGGTCTTGCAAACTTTTATTTCATCTTCACATCTGCTCTTTTGCTAACCTTATCCACCAGCTATCATCTGCTAAAGTATCTCCCAATGGGATTTAAAAGAAAGGTCTTGATAATGTATTAAGCTTTCCTGGAAAGAGGATGTTACTGCCTGAAAGTACTATACACACAGTACTTGGATGATGGAGGTTTTTCATCTCTCCCTTTAAAAGTAAGTATGCAAAAGGGTCTGGTCTTATTTCCATTTCTCTTTCTGCTCAGTAGGAGTGTAAGAAACCAATATTTCTAAGTGAGGTGCTTTTCTTAAGCCAAATGTTCAAGTTGGCTCAAGTGGAAATTGTGGAACAAGTGTCAGATGGATGTTTCAAGTGAAACACATCAACTAGCTGAATATAGAGTCAGCTTCACCCAGGCATGTACTAATTTAAGGTTGGGGGGTTGCCTCTTATCATCTTGCTTATACACTTGCTCTGAAGGAGACCAGAATGCAGGTTATCTTTCAGGGCAAAATGCTAAAAAACCCCAGCCTTATTAGGAGAGGCTGAGTCCTTCAAAAGAAGAAGTACTAGGCCTGGTTTGTCCCAGCAGAGGTTCATCCCAGTGCTCTTGGTACTGCTTCACAGGATGGCTCCAGGCCCCCCACCACTGCAGTTCAGCCCCTCTTCTCCACCTCTATGGCACTAAGTTGTTATACAAGAGCTTTTTGTTTTAGTGTAACTTCCAACACCAACATGCAGAATCTTGCTTTTATTAAAAATGTGCTTTTATTTCTATTTTCCATACAAAACTAGCTTTTTGGCATGAAGAGCAAAATCTGTTTCATCAAAGGAGAGCAGAGTATAATACAATCCATTCTCATAACAATGAGGGGAGGGAGAAGGTGATGTTTAGATATGCTTGTAACTTATTTGCTTTGTGTGCTATGCATTCCTGTAGATAACAGGATGCCAGCAGTAGTAATAATACTACCTATGAAATGAGGGGCTCATCTGATCTCATCTTGAGATTAGAAAAGTAGGGCTCATGCACTCTAAGCTGTTTTCAAAAGGCTTTACTGTGTACATAAAGTACAATTCTACCAGTTCTGCCATAGTGATAAAAAATTGCTGTCTGACATGGGGGAGGACTGACACTTAGGAAGCATGTTACAAGATTACATTGTACAATCATCTGCATGGTTTTCAGGAGAATGGGGTTTTGCCATCAAAAATATTTATTTGTCAAAAGTCTGTTCATTCTGGGAAGCAACACTGACTTAAAACAGTTGTTTCATAATAATAACTGAAAAACTGTTTTGATAAGGTTGAAGTCCTGCTGTAAGGCTCATTGGAATAATATTTGGTATTACAGTGCTTTCAATGAAACATACAGAAGTTACAGACAATACTTTTTATGTGCAGTAAACTTCTGATTTATTTAAATTTATTTAAGACATTAACAGATGCCTCCCAAAATGCTAATTCAAACTTCTTCAAGATTGTCATAACAAGTCTGTTGCCTGCAGGAGGCGTGGTGACCTGGTTCAGGAACGGCACGTCGGCCAACCCCAGGCCGCTCGGTCCATCAGCTCGCAGACACCAATGTGGTGGACGGCAAATGGCGTTTATTGATAGATAACACGCCATTATATAGTCTGGGTTCACAACATCACTTCCGTCTGCTTACATCCTGAACTAAGTGCTAAACGCTATTGGCTATAGGGAGAGGGGGGGGGCCTATCTTTCCATACATCATGAGATCTTCCGGTCGCCAGACCCTGTACTGCAACACAAGTCAGGTCCAATCTATAAATGGCTGACTCTAATTTAATAATCTCAAAGGAAAGGTCCCTTCAGGTACCTGAGATAATTTGGCTCTACACAGTAAGAAAATATGATGGTTAATCATTGATTCCTTACAACATAACCTCAAGAGATGGAAATCTGATATCTACTGTAAATGTATTTCTCTTGTTTCAAATGTAAGAAAAGTTATGCTGTAGAATAGAATGAGGTATGGTAAATTACAATTGGAAGCTGGTTTAAGGAGGAACTTATAAACACATAGGTATGTCTGTTTAACCTTGTTTTGGGATTTATATTTCAGTAAATTAAAAAATCTCTGCAGGTAAGACTACCATGATGAACACAGATATCTTAATGACGGATTTTGGATAGATTTTTGCATAGCTCTTATTAGGGGCATAAATTTTGACAGTTACAGGTAAGAAAGGTTCTAGAGCCAGAGGTATTAACTTGGAAGGCTCTGAGGTCTTCTTAGAGAGTAGCTCAGATCCTCTGCTACAAGCAGCTATCACAATTTTCTATTGACCTAAACCAGAACACTTCTGGCCTCTGAGTAATTGTCAGGGGAATTTATTTGCAGAATAGAAATAACTAGAGAATGGAAATAAACAGGTGCACAGACATTACTCTGCCATGCCCTGATGAACCAAATATGAGGTGATGGTAGGGTACAGCAGGAGTCATTCCTTCTCTGTATAAATATCTTGATCAGGCTAGAGAATGATAAAATTCTGGTTGATATCTGAAGGAGGGAGGAGAAGGACACTTTCCTAGATTCTATTTGTATCAAGTAAAGGGTTGAAGGAAGCTTTCTATGTATTTAAATTTATTTACTCCATTGCAAGATGCTCCCCAAAATGCTAGCCCAGACTTCTACATTCTTATAACAAGTCCTACCTCCCTTCTTAAAGGATACCAAGTAGGAACTCTGGATCTCATGCAGTGGAGTCTGTCTTTCTCTGATGACATAGATTGCCTAGACTATTCTCCCTGTGCAAACACTGGGCTTTGAGACTGGCCTGAGTTGCAGTCTAATCAGTAAGATAAATTCTTATATTACTAGCCAACAAAGTTGTGCTCTAAGTTACAGCAGGTGTGTGCTTCTTGGTGTGTGTCTATGGCACGCCATCTATTGAAGACTCTGGTCCTTGCTGTGGGTCTTGTGCCCACCCTTTTGAAACCACCTTTGGAAATGATCAAGTGCCCTGTGATGTAATATCCACTTGGATGCTTTGGGACTTTGTCTTCAGTAAACATTAAAAAGTCATCCAAAATTAAGGTGTTCTCAGTATATACAGCACCAATGAATTTTCCTACCCATTGACTCTAAATGTCAACAAGTGAATCACATCTTAACAGCATTTGCAAAACTGAGAATGAGTTTATTTGACAAAAGGGAAAAAAGGGCTCATAGAGGACAAAGTATTTCTTTGCTCTTCTATCTCAAAAATTGGTGCCACTTCTAAAATAATGTCACATCTCATCTTCTATAAACCAGACTTGTGACCCTGTTTGGGAGAAGGAAGTTGTTTTTTCAATAAAACATCTCATGTATGTGCTAACTTCTCACCACACCAGCCAGGATCTTTCTTTTTGATTTCCAGTGAGACCTGCAAGACAAATGAAATATTGTTGACATCAGCAAGAAAAGGTGTCTGGAATTCCAGTGTACTATTTTCTGAACAATTATGGGAAAATACTTAGTGGAAAATCCTTCTGCCTTCCTGAGCGCTCAATGATGGGATGTGAAGTTCCTGAAATTTCCGTGAGAAATGGCATTAATTACCATTTTCAGTTTGGGTCAATTGACTTAGCATAGTTTTCATTCAGTTTGCATATTAGTTATTATTTTTCATAAAAGGTGAAAGGAAACTACTCACTCCTGAAAGAACAGGATGTTGGGCAGAAGCATAACTTCTCGCAAAAAGTTTAATCATGGATGGATATGAGCTGGGATGGATAGACCATTATACACATATTGTTTTATCAAGCACTTCTATCAAATGTTACTGGAAGCAGCATACTGCTTCTCTCTTTGGTGTTTCACCAGCTTGTGTCAGTGTGCAGTCCTTGCCAGAGGACTCCTTCATCTTTGCAGGAAATGCATCATGCAGATGATTAACAGGTTCCAGAACAACTTGCAATTGAGGATCAGGCACACTTTGAGTCATCATGTTGCTGTAGTCACTCATGAAAAGAAAAAAGCCCAGGAAAAAAAAAAAAAAAAGAAAAAGAATTATTAACATGAAAAATGTATCCTTATTTTTAGAGTCTAATTCTGTCACTTCCACCTGTATTTTTATGTGTTTCAACCTATTTTATTACAGAATATTTTACTGCAAATCATAGATCAATAAGATGATTCTGCAAAGTTTTATATCTGAATACATCATAAGGTTATCCTAAATGTTGCAGCTACTATGCAGAATAGCATTATTAATAACTAATATGAGTTAACTTGATTTAGTTATTTTTGCAAAGGCTTGCATGGAGGCTACTGAGCTCACTAAGCAATTGGACTAGAAGAAAGTTGTCACTGCAACCTGTTTCTTTAGTGGACTGTTCATAAGGAAACTCCTATTCTGTGCCTGTTTTTATAGCTACCACTGTTTATGTGAATAAACTTTTCCTTATCCCTCAAGGCTATTCTTACACATGGACCATTAATATTCCTATGTAAAGGGTGGTCATTTTATGATTATTGTATTCATCAGATAGCGAGTGTTGTGTAAAACTTGCCAAGCTGAAGTTTGTCCAAAACACCTTCTTAGGAGGAATGTTGATGTATCCATACCATTCCCTCTCAGACTTGTCCACAGACAGAGTTTGCATCATTAGGTGGTGATTGCTCATGTGTTGTGTTCATGATTGATCATAGGGCATATACATGGGAGATTTGTTCAATTAGGAGTTACATCATTTGATCCTGGCATCTTTATATTTTCAAGGCTATGAAAGTCTCATTAACTTTCTCTTGGCTTTTAAAGAAACAGTTACATTTCCTTGGCTCAAGTTATCTTTGGAAGGAAGGCACTATCATAGCTGTTAATCAGCAGCCTGCCAGATATTAAGTCTGTAATGTATAGTTGTATTTTATAAGTATTCATCCAAAGAAATTCCTTCTCTTTCTAAATTTAAAATTGTCAGTAGTTTAAGACAGAATATTCTGAGTACTTTCACAAACACATCATATATTTCTCCTACAATTTCCCTCCAAGTACTCAGGCCATCCAGTTTTAATCTCCCAGACTCTTTCCATTTGTGATCCTCCAATAGAAGCTTGGGTCAATTTATTCAAACTATGTCTTCTGCTGCTTTAAGAGGTTTAGTGAACAAACGGTCTGATTTCAGAATTCGGACTCTCCTCCTACAGTTACCTTCATGTCGTTGTATACAGTTATTACTTCATTTATACCTGCTTCAGGAAAACAACAGTAAATGAAAGCAAGGAATCGGAATGCAAGGGTTGGAACACTCAACAGAGTGTTGAGGCATGCATAAAGAAAGTAAATTTAAATGGAGTAATTATATTTTATTACTCTTTTCTTTTCCACCTCCCAGTATTCTCAGTTCAGCATCTGTGCACTTTTCCCTGTCAATTCTCTTTCTTCTTCTGTATTGCTATTCTAAAGTATGTTGGTTGGCCCTCCAAAAACTGGCAAGCTGAGCTCAGAAAAGCATGTTAAAGTTCAAAGCTGGTCTCTATATATCCTCATCCCTTTGATCTGAATTCCTGTAAGTACAAACTTTCCCAGAGACCTTCCTTTCCTTCCTGGTAGCTGCCTGTAAAACATTGTGAAAATCCTCTTTTGCACTGTATTTCCAAGCTTTGACTTTGAGTCCTGTCTTGAACTAGTAAGTGAAAATATGTGTGGAAAAACAAGTGTATGGAATGTTTTTTGGACATCACACAATATTTCCTTTTCAACCTGTTTAATTTGCATTCAACTCATGCTTAACAATTGTTCCTGTGTTCCAAACCATTTTTTTCAGATATCTGAACAATTCAGTCTTCCTTTTCTCCTGCAACACACAAGTTCATAAAATTTCCCCAGTCGCAGGATCACAGAATCACAGAATGGTATGGGGTTGGAAGGGACCTCTGGAGATCATCTAGTCCAACCTCCCCTGCCGAAGCAAGCCCTCCTAGAGCAAGTTGCACAGGATCTGCTTCTGTTTTGTATTTTCCACTTCTCTTTTCATTCTTGAAATTCCCTTTTCTCTTTCCTAGTCTTGCCTCTATGCTGGATCTCCTTCTCAAAACGGTAGATCCATTTCTCAACTACTAGATCTCCTTCTCAAGTGTTTCAATTCTGTATTCCTGCTTTCCTTATAAATTCTGTAATCCTAAACTGGCTTTGTGCACCTCTTTATCCTCCTCTTTTATGTTTTCCTTGTATGCTTGCCTGACCATGCATGGATTTACCCACACATGAAGTTTAAAAGTTTGGTCTTGTTCTTGTTGAAATCACAGACACAGGGCAGGATACACATGCCTCGTCTTGTGGTGGAAGTGCCTCTGCCCTGTACATCTCTTGTTGTCCACACGTGTGCTGCAGCAAGACTGCTACATCTAAAACAACATACAATATCTGCTGGGTTTTTTTTTTTATTTTAGTCTCAGCTTGTGCTGTTTATAATACAAGTTCTGTTTTCAAGTTATATGTGTGAAACAATGACTGTCTTCACAAAAGCCAGATCTATACAACAAACACAGTTTTTTCCCATAGACCTTAATAGGGAACCTAGTCCAGGTGTTCTATAGCACAAAATTACAGTTCTATAACTTCAGCATTACAGCTGTAGGCATCAAGAGGCAGTACGAGGAAATTCAGGGAGAGAGAATGGCACTAAGAAGGAAATGGAGAAAAGTACAAGACAAGTGATGAAGCAGTGAGATTAATAAAGGAATACTGCTTTTGCCATTCAGGTGCCTGATGGGTGCCCAAAGCTTCAAGATAAAATTACTGGATCATCCACTGTATATATAAATAGGAGGTGACAATCTGCTTAATTTCTCATTAACCACATAGATGGACCTGTTGGAGTAAATCCAGAGGATGGGCCACAAAAATGAATAGAGGACAGGCTAAAAGAGATCGGGTTGTTCATCCTGGAGAAGAGAAGGCTTTTCAGTACTTAAAAGAGGCCTACAGGAACGATGGAGAAAAACTTTTTAGCAGGGCCTGTTGCAATAGAGCAAGGGGTAATGGCTTTAAACTAAAAGAGGTAAGATTTATACTAGAAAAAGGAAGAAATATTTTACAATGAGGGTTGTGAAACACTGGAACAGGTTTCCAAGAGAAGTGGTAGATGCCTCATTCCTGGAAACATACAATGTTGCTCTGAGCAACATGATCTAGTTGAAGATGTTCCTGCTCGTTGCAGGGGAGGTTGGACTAGGTGATCTTTAAGGGTCCTTTCCAACCCAAACTCTTCTATGATTCTATGATCCCTGGACATTGGTCTTAATCTTTCAGGAGAATCTTTGAAGGACACAGTAGGATACAATCCAAAATATAGTAATATAAATACACATGTCCAAAGAGTCTTTCAGTGAGTACCAAAATCTTATTTCTTCTTTATGTAAGTAAAAACATTTTGATCTATATATGCTGATGTAATTTCTGTGAATTGATAGAAAGATTTGTGTGTACAACACTGCTTCATAGCCAGAGTCTGATAAAAACATCATAAAATAAAATTTATGCTTAAGTGATATATGGTGCAATTCACCCTGGAATCTCACCCTGGAAACATATTTCCTTTAAAATGTGACATTTTGTGATTCACTTGACAGCTGCATTTACTCCCAGATCCTGTCATACCATTGTAGAAGATTGAGGCAACATCACCACATATGAAATTTCCAATGAAACTTGAAACAAATTTAAAATTAAGAGGGAGGAAGGAGACTTTTTAATACATACTATGTTTATATAATTATTTTGAGCAACAGTCTATTCCAAAAGACCAAAGGGGAAGCAACTGTTTTCAGGTATTTATTTTTGTTTGTAGAACATATTTCTGCTTTTCCGGGAAACACACCAGTAAGTCCCATGCATGTTCACATATTCTTACTATTGGCAGAAGTACAGCATCGCCAAGGGGGCACATTCAGAGGTAAATTGATTTCACTTGTCTAATGGAAAAAATGCATGGTATTCCAGAGTCTTGAAAAAATACCAAAGTGAAGCAGCATCCCTTTAAATATGCATTGGAATAACTCCTAAGTGCATAAAGATGCTTAGGTGATTTTTAGTCAGACCAAAAAGTTATATCCAGATGTGAATAAATGGCTATGTGGATTGCTTTTCTATTTGAAAAATGATCTATGTACCACAAAATAACGTATACCAGACTAGTCTCCTGGTGTCATCTTTGTGATGAATGAACAACATAGGGAAGGAGGAAACTTGCTTTCTTCCTATTTTTCCTTCCATATTTGTAGATTTACATTGAGATGATAAATGAAACTTAACAGCATTTGCTGTTCAGTTGTTTTTGAGAGATACACCCCATTCACCAACACTGCTTGAATATGTCAGCAATTTGTGGAATAAAATTGTGGCTACATCTGGGCAGCAACTGATGGAAAGTGGAGAGAGAGGCATACGGCTCTGTTACCTGCCTGCCCTGCCATTGCACTGTTGCTTCACAACCAACCAAAAGACTGACAGTATAACAGGTTGTGCTTAAGTGCAACGAGTCAAGACAAGGCAGCTGGGCATGTGAGGAGCTGCACATCTCTGTTGACTCTCCAGCTTCTGTAAAACACTTCACATAAGCTTTCCAAAGGCGGCTTCATGAAAAAGGCAGAGAGAGAGATTAACCAAATTAAAGCGAAATCTTGCTGCCTTAAAAGCAAGCCAGTGTTGTATTACTGGGAAACTCTTTAACCCATGCAGGAAATCTCCACTCCACTGGCTGACACATTGTTACAAAAAATTTTTCCCATTGCCCATCTTCTTCTGTGTTCTTAAGAAGTATCTTTTACCCTCACATGGGAAGGGAAAATGGCACAACACTGCTACATGCATCCAATTAAATTCTGACACCTTAAACAAGCCTAAAAAGCAATCTCAGTAACTCTAACAGTTATTCTGATCCAGACGTGTGGATGGGAATGTGTTTTTTTCACTTTCTTTGCGATTAACATATCAGAAGATAAGGCCAATATTTTACCTTCCTAAAATTATACTTTTCTCTTGGTGTACCTTACCTGATGTGTGAGAGATTGATTTGCATACCTCTTACACAGGCTAGTGATGTTTCTAAAGGAGAATAGACAACCACCAGGCTAAAGGATCATGACTTTTACATTCACTCCAGTATTGTGGTAGTCAAAAGAAGTTAAGCTTGAGTTTGTTTTAGGAAGAAAACTACACATTCAGTTACAAGACTTCATGCCTGAAGAAAGGAACTGAAGGAGTGGGGAAAATCAATGTAGGACTAATTTTTCAGATTCAAATGATGAAGGATTCTTTTAGCTATGTTTGCATTATTTGTAGGAACTGAAATGAGGTATTTGTGACTTCTGCCTTTGGTACTAGAACACACTTGGAAAAAGACAAGATTAGCGAGGTGTACCAGCGTGTTTGCAAGCTTTAAAGGAATACTGCAGAGAGAACTTCTAAGACCTTTGGTTTCCAGATGATTCAGATGATTTTGTTTCCTTTTTGGCAGTCTCACAGAAAGACAGGAGAGGAAGAGCTACAGTATCAACTGGGATGTATGTTTCTATGTGTCTGTCTGCACAGGAGTCAGTCTCTGGTGACAAAAGGTCATGAAATACCCAACCTGAGGATTTCCTTCTTTTTTTTTTTTTTTTTTTTATTTAATGGAAACTCTGGATACCCTTAGAGATTTTAGATTTGAAAGAAACTATTTGCAACTACCTGTAGCAGGTATGTTTGGTACACCTCTCACACTTCTTCTCTAGGAGATGATTCTAAACATTCCAAATAATTCAGTAAATAATCTCAACCACCTCCAAGAACAGCAAGCCACTGGCAGTGTGGAAAACAAATGCCTAAACTCTGAAGGCACTTTCAGAATGATCATCAGTCCTGTCAGCTATCTCAAAAGTGGGAAGGAGATAATTTTGACTCTCATAGAAAATAAGAACAGTTGGAAGAACAAAATGCATTTTAAATCAGCACTTCAGTGCAGCTCCCTTATTCCCAACACTAAAATAATTGGTGTGATGCACATATCACACACAGAAGACCTGAGACAGACTCCCCTGATTTTATTGTCCCTGAGGCTTTGGTCTATACTAATTACATAGCATTCCTTCTCTTAACAGGTTTAGCTGAAGAAAGTTTGTAGGACAGGGTAGTAATCAAAAGCTTTTGGTGGATTGCCCAGATCACCTCACTCAGCCAAGATGTACTCCTCTACACTCAGGGCATCAGGCCAAGGCCTTTCTCTGCTTTTTTTAATTGACTAGCATCAACACTATTACTCAAGACACCTGGCTGGAGAGGTCAGGGGCTCTGGCATTCAACAAAACTTTCCCAAAACTTTCAGTAGGCAAAGACCCAAAGAAGGTGTTTTCCCCACTTGGAAAAAAACAGTGAAGAAGCTCATAAGACCACCCTTTTTTGTTCCTGCCCCAAATCAGGACTGGAGTGCCCTGTACATGACCTGAAACAAGTCATTTAATCTCTCTGTACTTTGCTTCCACATCTGTAAACTGCAGATAATCCTTCTCCACTTCTCCAGGCAGCTTGGAAGATGAATTCATTAATTCTTGGGAGCTGCTCAGTACTTTGACAAATTGGGCTCTCTGCATGCAAGCTCTTACAAAAAATTTCTACTCCTGAAGAAACCCTTCTTATATCTGACAGCTGAAAGATATAGTTTTGAACATACTAATCCACTGGGCCTTAAGACTTTAATCCTCCAAAGTCACCCTAGTGATTGTTATGCCTGGTTGAGCATCAGAACTGAACAAACAGACGTTGAATAAAGTCAGCCTGCCAAAAGATTTCATTTCAGGCATTTAGGTTTCGTTGGGGTTCCCCCCGCCCCGACCTCCGACCCCACCTTAAGTTCTCTGGAGAAAAAGAAAACAACCTGACTGAATATTAAGACAGCTGCCAGACTTGGATTTTATCATGAATACCATGAAATAGCAGCCATGGAACTCAAACCCCAAGTATCTTGCTGCAGTGGGAGACGCAGGAAAATGAACAAGAACAAAGAGAAGGAAAGAAGAACATTTGAGGACAGAGAAAACTGTGATAAAGGGGTCTTGGTCAGGTTTATTAAAACATTGCACATCTTTGTAGGCAGTAAGCTCTAGCACAAGGCTGGTGCATGGGTAACATTAGTTGCCAGTGTGTATATCCAGCAGTCACCAGAATCATGTTGGTGGTGTGTTTCCTTCTACTTCTTTTTGTTTTACCATTTACTTTGAACTACGCTTGCCTTAGTGTCCTGAGGAGATGCATAGAGAGGAAAATGCTTAAATAGACAGTAGAAACTTTGCCCCTATGAAGAAAACGGGTTGGCAGATCTGTGAATCAGTCTTGTTTGATCCCCAGAGGTGTAATGAGATTTGGATGGGATGTGTATAAGTCATATTGTCTGTTTGATTATTGTGACAGTAAAAACATATAACATGAAGGATAATTGATTTCCCACATTTCTGTGTATACCTTCCCATATATTACCTTGCCAGGTATTACTAGTGATTTGTATTAATTTCATCACTCACTTTTATAGGTCTGTGAAATGAAAAGCAAATATTTTAAAATATAATTATCTGGAAATATAATACTGTTATTCAGGAGAAAGCATTCTGTAGCAACCAGTTGAGCACTCAGAAAGTACATTTAGGGCTAGAACGAAGTGTGCAACATTCTTTGTGTTAATCTTCCACCCTGATACCTATAAGAACTCATACTCATCACTAGCTTTTAACTTGGCAGTATCACTTTGAGGATCAACACTAACTTCACATTTGCGGGTAGATCTAAAGTTTACAAGTTTAGTGTGATTTTAATCAGCAACTTAATGTTCATGTACTATTTATGAGAACTTGTTGATACGGAAAATGGGGTTGGAAATATTGCAAAAACACACTCAGTCTGGTATGGAAATAACTTCCAAGAAACTATTTTTGAGCAATTTCCACTTCTTGTCTTGCCCTTAAACAGGAAGCAGTAAGAATCATAACAGTAACTATGTTTAAGTTCTTAAGCTTTTCAAAAACTTGCAAACAAGTTCAAGTTTCTGGCATAGCTACTGGGAGACTCTTATTAAATTCAGATAACTTTTACCAGCCTCATCATGTTCTTTCCTCACCAAGAATATCTATAAATTCAAGAGTGTTTTCAGAAGAAGGGTTTTTTTAGAAATCAAAGACTACATTCCTGTCTGTGACAATTCTTTGGCAGCAAAGGATTTCTATCAGCTCTCCACAGTTGGAGAATTTGGCTGAGATGTCCTTGTCTAACAGTTTCTTCAACATACAACTACATGAATCATAATGTTTGCCATTGTCCTGAAGCTGCAAATAATTGTCCAGCAAATTAATCTCTTCATTTGTAAGTGCTCAGGATTTTACTTCAGGATGGGATGGATGTTTGTTCAGATTAATAGAAGGAACTCTGCATTGTGCTTCAAATATACAGTTAGTTGAAGCAAGTGCCAGTAACACTGTGGGTGTGACATGTTTGTCTTATCTGTCCTTGGCTGATAATAAAGGAACAGACAACTAGTGAGCAGAATAATTATTATGGAGTGGTGGGGGGGAGCTAAAAGAAAAGCTGCAACTTTCCTTTTGTCAGGTAAGGGAAAAAAATGTAAAAAATCAACTTGCACCTGAATTTAATATTAGCAAGAGAGAAAGTAAGAAAAGACACTTTTTCATCTTTTGCATCTCTCCAATCATTCAGCATGGCCTACTTGTTTTACTGGAGAAATCATTTTGTCAGCTATTTGTGTTTATAACAATAGCTGATGTAGCGCATGGGAAGCTGAGTTACATGTTCACTGCCCTTGTGCCTGCTCAGGATGTCCACCATGTGCAGGCGGCCTTGCAAGCCTTCCTTACAGAGAGGTTTTCTGTCACTGACCTTCGCAGATCTCATGCTGGGCTATTTTTGTTTGTGTGGATAATTTAGGACATAAACCAGAAAAGAACTTGTTACCGTGAGGGAGGAGAAATATAGCATAACCTTTGTGGAAGTTTCATCTCTGGTCCATATCTAAAAGTCATAAAAATTAATCTGAGATATGCATGAGAAGTGAACCAGGCCTTTAAAAAAAAAATAAATTAAAATTTATAACAAAAAAAATCTCCTCTTTTGCCCTTCTCTCTTTTTCCTCTTCTATTGCAAGTGAATTGGGTTTCTCTAAATGTCTTCTTGCTCCCTCCATACTTAGTTCAGATTTGTGTTTTATTTAGGAAAGTGTATTTTATTTAGGTGTTGGACTGCATTAGAAAAAGCAAAAATCTAAAGACTTTTGAAAAACCTTTTAAAACTCTAAGAACTGAAGTAATAATTTTTTCCCTTTGTCTTGCTTTTAGATATTTACTGCAAGTTGTTGTGGATGGATTACAATGATGAAACTATATATGGCTCACAGAACCGTTACCTTAGTTAATTGAAGAACGTGTAAGGACTAAAAGTGGTGCTTATTGTCTTCTGTCAGCTGCATGGAACTACTGCTACATGTACAGACATACATACATATACGTGTGTGCATATGGGTATATATATATATATATACACATACATACTTACATACACTTATTTGTCCTTTGATGTTAAAACAAGATGTTTTAATCCCCAAGGAAAGGACACTTCCTCCAGATGTGCACACTGTTCAACACAGAATGTTGCAGAGTGGGAATGGGAGGAATGCTGTTTGGCACCTGCTTTCTGCACAGCTGAGCAGGATTTCTCAATGCCATGGCACATTTAGGAAATAGTAAAATCTACAATGAGGATGTTTCCGATGGAATTTGAGAGCTCAGCATAGAGAATTGAGAAGAGACGGGGCCTTTAATTGCCAAAGATTTTCAAAAGTTTAGATATCTAATATCCCCAGTATGATATTAGTCTTATTTTCCCAGAGAGATGAATGCATACTAGACTGGAAAAGTCTCCCCATCTCTTTCAATTGATCTGATCTGTGTATTTCATAATAACTCTGTCACTCTATCAGACATCCCTTAAGCAAAGCCAGCAATAGAGAATCTACCACATCTCAAATAAGCCAGCTCAAAAGAAACTGTGGCTAATTAACTGAACAAAAATGTTATGCTGTTACTGAGTTTCATTTTGCCTTTCTCCCACTGTTTAATCTTCCTCCTTGTTTCTCAATGAAGCTGAGGAAGTAATCTTTTAATCATATTCTGGATCAACGGAAAACCCCCACACTGAGTCTAACATCTTGCCATTTATTTCTCAGCAATTCAAGCATTGCTATTTTTTTTTCTTAGTTTTGTTTATTGGTTTTGAAGTAAAGGTAACAGAGCTGGAAACAGATAGAAGTAATGGTCTCAGTAATACCCAAGTAAGAGATAATATTATCTGCTACTTTTTCAAGGTATTAATTTATACATCCAAAACTGATATTTAACCTCTAAGTGTTGTTGTCTTTGTAGGACCTCATGTTTAATGTGTTATCTACTAAGGAACATGAAATCCATTTCAGCTGCACTGCTTTGCAGTAAGCAGACTCTTCTTGTAAGTATGGCTATACATGCTGTTCCTAGATGAATGACTAGCATTTCATTGTGCTAAACTATTTATTGTACAACTGAACCTACTTTGTCAGGTTAGTTTGATTGTTAAGTGCCACTGATACAAAGAAATGTGAACTCTCCAAAGATAACTCAGGGTGGAAATCATCTCGTCAAACTTAACCTAATTAAAAACTCGCCATCCAGGCTGCATTAGCCACCTAGGCTCAACAGAGAGAAACAAGCTGTTCCTAGCAGTAATTAATGTTCAATACAAACAGGATAAATCACAGTCTTCAAATGTCTGATTTTCCCTCAGTGTATGTGAAGGCAGATGGTGTGATTTGCTTGGACTTCAATCCTAATTTATAAGGGACAAAATGGATCAGATGATCCCAATTTTAAAACTTTTACCCTTGTCCATTCCAATTCTTCTGACAGTTTGTCTTTCTGAACCATTGCAGGGACTTCTCCTTCTGTATCTCTCCTCCCCTGCAGGTAATAATAATAGATGGAGTAGTAATTTTAGATATTTTAACAAGATCAGTGATACTGCATTACCCTGCCAAGACCAATATGCATGTGGAGATGCTATGTTTTCTCTTCTGGTATCATGCACTCTGGGTTTCTCTTTGTGGTTTCTCAGAATAAGGTTTTTTTCTGTATTTTTACAAAATGTAAAGTGAAGTTTATGTTTATGAACAGAGTCTTAGAAACCAGAAATATTTATCTCAGAAGAAGTCCAGTAAGGGCACCAAAAGGGCAAGTGAACATTGTTCTGAGAGTAACCCTGCAGGATCCCACAATCCTGGGAGAGTGAACAGTTCTGATTTTCGCAGTGCTCGACCTTGAGCTGTGTTACCAGTGAGGTGCAGTTTTGAGATCTTTCTCCACTTGGAAATCAGACGCCTCTATCTATATTTTTCTCATAAATTGCAACAGCTATTAGAAGACAGAAAAGATTTTTAATCAGTGGTAGTCTAGGACAGATATGACCAAGAGCAGAGAGCCTTCTTTTCTCACATGTTTTTTGCATCTTGAAGGCTTCAACGGAAAAAAATCAGATTACACAAAAAACAAAATCTAGGCCAAAATCTTCCCACTTACAACTAGGCAAACCTCATTGATTTCCTAGCCAAAACCTGTTGCTGTAAGACCCAAACCCTAACATTCTAACAGCAGAGAAAATAGGAAGGTCATACATATATCCACAGACCACTGATTTCCTAATTTTATACTGAGTATCCTAGAATATGAGATACCAACAAAGCAGTCTAAGCCTCTTTGGTTTTGGATGTATTATCAACTGCATATCACACGTATACTTTAAATATTTTGTAGGGAAGGAGAACATTTTTTACAATTGTCTTCTTAAATGGTACGCTGAAAGACCTTCTGTAGATGTAAAAATGAAGTGGGTCTGAATTTGATCAAGGCTTTGGGATTTTTTTAAAGGAAAACTGATACTGTGATTAAAGCAATGGACCGGTATTCTCTCACAAAATTTCCAGTTTCTTCTAATAGTACTTTTAAAAAGTCATTTAACTGAAGAGGCAGACCTTTAGTAAAGGGACTTAGGGCACTGTAACATTATAGCAAAACCTATAAGATAGTATCCCAGCTCCAGGAGTAGGATTATTTCTGATGAGATACCTCACTTTAGTAGGTGGTTACACATCTCTCACCAGGAGTTAGGCTTCTGCATTGGGCTACTCAGCAGCCATGGCTGGGAACGGAGATGCTCCAGAAAGCCAGTCGGAAGTGTCAAGAGAGATGCAGATTTGAACTTACCTCTCCAGATTGACTTGAGTATATGTCTCACTGCCACGGTTAACCAGGTTTTATAAGGATTTGGCCTTCACAGTCCGAAATGGCTTCAGTTTATCTCAGCTACAGTTTTTTGTCAGGACTTTTTGTGTATTCTGCATCAGATCACTGCTGGAAAAATCAAATGCATTCTACAGAGCAGAATGTGTCCCTTTTCTATTTGCATGTCTGGGGCACAGAAATGCTGCTTTTCTGATTTCACATTGGTCTGACTTGCCCTGGAGACGTAAGCAGTATTTTCACACAGAAAATCTCATAGCCTTTTAGTATGGTCAGTCTCTTAATACCTTGTACTGGGGATTCAAACCTCCAGAGGCTAGGAAACATGCGGAGACCAGGAGTAGGAGGTGCTGGAGGTGCTCTCCATTCATCAGCTACTATCCTGACCCTTATCGTCTTTAAGAGGAGGTAGCCATCAGGGAGCTCAGCCTAGAAAATGAGAGGTGTTATTGATCCATTCAGTAGGCAGGACACTAGAGATTTTTATTCCCTAAAAGGCAAGGCTCTGGAATCTGGGGTCTCACACTAAGGACACTTAGGTGCACAAGTCACGTGGTGAATCCCAGTGTTATAGTTCTCTGAAGCAGATGGTCTGTGGAAGCCTAGACATTTAGTTGCCCATGATTGTGGTGCACCAAGCTTAGAGACCGAGTTGGTCTCTTCCCATCCTATGTTCTTAGAATAGCATATGAGCATAGGAGCAGGATTTCCTTTCTTCCATGTGGTGCCTACTTAGTTTCTAGATTTTTTCATGGCAGACATTCTTTGCATGCTTGCATCATTTCTGGCATGAGGTTTCAGTCCGGTTGCTGCCTGAGGTGTTATCATAATGTAAATAAAAATACGATCCTGACATTTCTTATAAGTCTCTCTTCAGCATCTAGGTGCACAATTCACTTTATATATCAGCACAGTCTGATTTGTACATGTCTTGACAAGCTCAGTTTCTGTAATGTGACCTGTACCTTTGAACAGACCTCAGGTCTTCACCCCCACATTAGCCCACCTCTAAGAAACATGTTACATACCATTAAAGGCTTAGCAAAAATAACAAACTGTCATGTGCCAGGCCTTATCTTGTGGACATCAGAAGACAAAAGCAAAAGAACCCACCCAACATTAGGTAAGCTTCCTTGTGTGGGAGGATGTGAGTGGCAAGATGGGGTCACTGACTCGGCACACACACAGTGACAGGAAGAAAATTCAGCAAGTGCAGCATTCCTGGTCTGGCCAAGCACAGAGAACATGAGCCTCAAATCAAGATTGCCAGTCAATGCTGCCTCCCTTTGATGTCATGCAAGATGGGAGGCATCAGCCACAGGTATGCAAACATGAAAGTTGAACGCCATCAATCACAAGGGAGCAGCTGCCTCAGCAAACCAGACAGAGCGTGGATTTCCATTTCGCTAAAAAAAAAAATAAAATCTGAGAGAAGAGAAATAACTATAGATGTACTAAAGTCACTGCTAAACTCTTCACTGCAAAAGATGGGACAGAAAACACAGAAAAATGACAGTTTTCAGAGGCAGATTTTATTGAGAGTAGTTATTACAACAAAGGGGTGAGTAAGGAAAGGGAAGGATATTTACTTTTCTATTGCCTTTCTGTAAGTTTCTCTGAGACCTTATTGGTCATAACAAGAAACACAGCTTCTGAAAAGCTCCACACATTTGCTGTGCAGATGTAGCTTCCATTTTTATTTCACTTCAGATTGGTTTGCTTGCATCCCTTTGTTATAAGCATTAAGACCTAGATCACGTCACTCCCCAGGGATGGGAAATATGGATCACTCACTTTTGATTATTGTCCTGGGACTTCCTGGATCTACAGTGTAGATGTGGAGGATTGCACACATGCTACAAGGGATAGAGCGAGCTAAGGAGTGGATGGAAACCTGCCTGACATTGCCTGGTCCCTTTGCCACAGTTGGCTGAGCCACTGCTCTGTATTATGCCACACTTTGAAAAGAGATACCAGAAAGCCATCATTAGTTTAGCTGGCTTCTTTTCTTTACCCCAGGCAGCACCTCATCAAGGAAAACTCTTCAGATTAAGCTTACCCTTAATAGCTAAATGGTCCATGGGACTACTTACAGCTCAGCATGTACTTCAAGTCTGGCAAAATCGCTTTGAGAGAGACAGTTCCACTGGGCACATGTTTACCTGGGTATGTTTTTCTGAAAGTTTCCATAGAATGTGACATAGTTATGGAGGACAGTGGCTTCAGTGAGTCAGGCCCTGACAGTAAGCCTATTGGGTTAGTAATTTCAATGGATGAGTTCAGACAATTTGGAGTGAAGGATAAAAATATCCTGCCCTCCATCCATTTAGCGTCTTATCAGAAGTATAAGGTTGTAATTAAAGTTTTACTTTAATGCTGAATTATTCTGAGTAGTTAATGCTTTTAGCAAGGCAATAACTGGGACAATAGGTGTAGGTGATACACAGAATGTGTGTGAATAGCACTAAATATCAGCATTACGTTTTTTCAGGAAAGAATTGTCACTAGAAGAAGAATATCTGTTTTTTTCTGTGTAAATTTTTATAGATGGTCTGCATGAGATGTCTAAGACCAGACGACAAAATATCTCATGATATATGTTAGTGCTATCAGCTGTGATTTGGACCTCTATTTCTGCCTTCATTCTTGTCTAGGGATTCCTTCCCTGCTTCACACCACCTTGCCTTTATGTAGGACAGCAGAGAAAGCCAGCCAAAGACTGAAAAACTCCAATCAAAGATTTCTGCAGTATTAAGATCACATTTACAGCTGTTTCAAATCACAGCAGCCCATCTACCCAGCGACACAGACCACAGAGAGCACGCGAGTCTGTCTTCTTTCTCTTCACTGGTGCCCCATTGACAACTCGGCTGAATGCAAGGCTTCACGCTTCCTTTCAAAAGCTCTGAGCGGGACTGGCTTCAATTACCGAGTGCACTTCATACTCCCACATCTCTTACGTCCTGCTGGAAGGACGGACTTGTCAGCTTCAAGTAAATATAGCGAGTGCAGGAAACCGAGCTTCCCAAAGGATAGCCCTTGACCCTGGAGCTAACTCCTCGAAAGGCACGGATGACCAGGAATGACTGTATCAGGGCAAAAGGCAGCGAGATCTTTCACTTTGTCCCACAGCTGCAGCAGGGAATTGAGGAATGAAGCGGCTGCTCAACTAAACCAATAAAAAATGCACTGCAGTGTGGGGAGCCATATGCTTCCCTAATACGCAAACACAGGGAGTGGTTAGTATAGCCTCTCCTTCATTGACAGGGACCAGTCACCTGCATAAAATAAAAGACAGGATTTTGCTGGGTCTGAGAAGTGTTCAGAATTTCCTTAGATCACACATTTTATGTGTTACCAGTTCATCTGAGGTCAGATGCACATGCCTGCCTTCAGTTTTTGCTTGCCATGCTCCCTTACTGTGCATAATGATTTTTTCCTATTGCCTTCATTCTCAGTAGTAGCACAGAGTAGATAAGAATCAGGTGCTATAATACATTGATTTGATTTTTAGTGGGTAAAACAGGTGACTCCCTTCAAAAAATGTACCTTATAAAGCTGTCAGATTTTAAAAATACTTAGGTTTCATCTTTTTGCGTTATACTTGGTCTGCTAAGTATATACTGATTAATTACCCTAATGGAGCATTACTGTTATTTATGTCCTTGAAACTGGATTGAAGTCCAAATTCCTTTATTTTACAAAGAAAACAGACTTTTATTTATGATGTTGTAGGCTGTTGTTTTAATACTTCACATTAGATCTGTCATTCTAAAGAGTAACGCTATTTATTTTCCTTTTCTCTGCATTTAAGGAAAACAAATATATCTCATAAGCCGTGTGCTTCTAAGGATAAAATTCTTTTTTGTGCACATATAGGAAAAAGACCCCAAAACAGCAGAGATTGTTCTGTCTGAAGAACAGCACAGTCCTACAGCTGGTTACATTTTAGAACACAGTGGAGCAAGTACTTCCACAACTATGTAGATCCTTTAACTGTAAGTAGCACAGAAGAGTGTGGGTTACTGTGAAAGCTGTCTGGAGAGTGATGCCCTCTCCACCTATTTCTTGCTGGTGTGAGTGGGATATTTTTTCCCAAGTTCTGTGACGAGCACCTGGGAAAAACCTATTGTTTGGCTTTTTAATTACTAATTGAAAAATGTGCTGCTTCTAACTATTCTCAAGCATTTTTTCAAATTTAAATATACAGTAAATAATGATCCAGAAAATTCCACTTTGAAGATTTGCTTTTTAGTGAAAATGCAAAATATTTCAGCATACAAAAGCAAATGCTAACACCTTTTTCTCTTTCCCCCACTCCTCTACGAAGCATAATGTCTTCTGGGTCCCCTTTATTAATGACATAGTAAATATGTATGACACTGAACATCTTTGGAACTGAATGCAAAACATAGAGACTCATAGAACATCTTGAGCTGGAAGGGATCCATAAGGATTATCAAGTCCAACATAGTTGCATTGTGCCCAAGTATAAAGAAACTTTACTACATCCTTAACCTTATTTGCATGGTTAAATGACATGGTTTGCAGTGCAGTCTAGGTGGGTAGCTGCTGTCACCGGTGAGCTGAATTGTCCTTATATTTTACCTCTTTTTGGAACACTATGCTTTTTTTGGTAGAAATATCTGGGACTCATTAATAAAGATTGTACAAGAACACATAAATCCATCTTCCTTTAACCACACACAGAGGCAAATGGTTTTGTTAAATAGTAATTGTCATTTCAGAATCAATTATGATTTAAGATGCATTATGTCATTCTTTTTCATGTTGTGCCATTTGGTCTCTGATCAATGAGGAGGCCCCATGCTTTCTATGGAATCAATTAACCCTGAAGGCCAGCCGTAGTTCTAACCTCGTACTTTAATAGAAAACACTAGACTTTGTCTTTAGCGACCTCAAAAGTAATGTGTGACTTGAAACATACAACCCTGTGAAACAGCTGACCAGGAGAGTGCGACTCCCCTCCATCTCTGTTTTCATTGCTGTGTGAGATACCTGGATACCTGGAGCACAGCATGTGACAGTAAATAATAGAAGTAGGAGGAGGCCTGGCAGACAGTGAGGGAAACCTTGGCTTTATCTCTTTTAACACAATCAGACAGAAAACAAAAGTGTATGCAAGGAGCTACACTGAGTTGAATCAGTGAAATTGTCCAGCCCAGAGTAAAAAAAGAAGTAGCTTAAAAGACTCAGTGACCCAAATACACTCTATCAAGGTCACCAAATTAAATTCTAGCTAAGGGTGTTGTCTAAATACACAGAAAGGCATAAAGATATAAAGAAATATTCTTGCCAAAAATTATGAAACCATACCTGAAGAACATTTCCACCCACCTCCTCCGGTATCAGGTTATATGTTTTAACTAAACTGTTTCTGTTTTTTCAGTTCTTTTTTCTCCTCCCTTAAAACTCTCCAATTTTTTTTTAGCACGGGTATGTTTCCCATCACGGCAAATAGCATGTCAGGGGAACTTGTCTATTATTTCTCTCTTTATTGACGTTATATGAAATAACAGTGTTTCAGAAGACATACCCAACTATTTGAGAACATTACTTAAAAAAAACCCAACCACTGAATTTCCACAAGTCATTGCAAAATACAATCAAACAAATTAAAAAAAAAAAAAGTCTAAAAATCACCCTTGCCTCACCACACATCTCCCACCCTGTTCCCCCTAAAGCCAGGGGAAATCATTAGAGTTTTGCAATTTTCTTGAGAGGCAAAATAGATGTGGTTGCCTTCAGACCAAAGACAAAATATGTTCCAGACAAGTGTCCATCCTAGCCCATGGCCTGCCAGCAGTCTGATACTTCTAAGCTAAGCAGGTTCCAGCCTATGAGCTTTGTCTAATTGCCGTGGTGACAGATTCACACTGGAAAAGAAAGAGGTAGTCATTTGAGTAGATGGTTCCATGCCACTAAGCCAATGCCAAAAAAAACTCCTCCACAAACCAGCAGACCAATGACTTAATATCAGGGTTCAAGGACACTGTAGCTCTATAATCCCGTTCACAGCTGGAGGAAATGAGAGTCTGGTACGGTGAGGAAAGCATGATGTTGTCCGCAGCTCACAGCCTGCTCAGCTGATGGGCTGGCAACAGCTGGAAGCCAGTGCAATCTCATTGCAGCTCGTCCTTCTGCATGTTCATGGAAAGATACACCCTCAGCTACTGAATATCTATTTTTGGTACTTCACACACTTTGAATAATGCTTACTGTACCTCATTTGTATTTACCATCTTTTGTAGCTTAGCCAAGGTTTGAAGGCATGTTATTGCTTATTTATTTTTCTGTTAGGGAGTGTTTTTTATTTCTAATAATTTATTTTGGAAATTTTAAAATATACATCAATTTAAACATTATGTAAGAATGTTTGTCTTCTAGACCTCTTATATGTCTTCTGTCCAAGAAGTCGTTAAATAGTTTATTTTTTCACAACAAGAGAAGCATTTTGATTTTAGAGGGACAAAATTAGTTGTAACATCATAAAGACAAATCAGGGTGGAACATGGCAGGAAAAGGATGCCACGGACTCATGATTTGATTGAATACAACAAAGGTCAGATCAGGTGTGACTGAAGTCATTTATGTCCTGGATATATCAGCTACAGAATAAAATTAAAAATTAATTTGACTCTCAATTCACAAAGAAAGGGAAGCTGACAATGAAGAATGCAGAGTGTGGCTGTATATTATTACCTGCAAGTCTGGAGTCCAGAGGGTTTTACTAAAAAGGTTTGGTACCTACTAATAGATTTACGTACAGATGGAATTTTAAAAAAATACTGTTTTCTTAAATGAGAAATTATACTTCCATTTCATTTGGATACCATTAACAATGCAAAAGAAATAATTTGTGGTTTTGTAATCCAAGTAATTCTTTTTCTTCTAAGAGGGTTTTGCTGTTGTTCATGAGGATATTTTTATTCAGAATATTTTACGGTTCCCATACCACTGATTTTATTGACATTTATGTGAAAAATATTTTATTTATAAGTGGTTTAGTTGATCAAAATTTCTTCCTTTTTTTTTTCCATATAAGCAGCAGCTAAGAAGAGGCAAAAAGCAGAGAAGAAAGTATGCCATTAATACCTTTTGGTGAGGCATCCTTCATATCCTCATTGGTGTCAATGATAAGAGAAAACAACAGAAAACAATGGGCAGATTTCTGAGAGTCACAAGTCAACTCTTCACGACCTTGTTCTTCTACAAGATACTATATCCAGTGTGATCTATAGAAGGCACAATTCCTTTGTTTCAAATAAGAAAAAGAAACTACTGAAGAGGAGAGTGTCACCTGGCATATGGGATGGGACACAACTCTTCTGCCTACAGAAGAGTCATCTCACCAGTTTTAGACATCAGCTACAAGTGAGCTGAATTCTGCTCTAGAATTGTTCTCTAAAAAAAGGGAACCTAGATGTTCTTTATCAATGACCTGGACAAGGGCTCAAGTGCACCTTCAGTCAGTTTGCAGATGACACCAAATTGGGTGGTATGTTGATCTGCTTGATGGTAGAAAAACTTTGCAGAGGGATCTGGACAGGCTGGACTGATGGGCCAAGGCCAATAGTATGAGGTTCAACAAGGCCAAGTGCTGGGTCCTGCACTTGGGTCACAACAACCTCATGCAGCACTACAGGCTTGGGGAAGATTAGCTTGAGAGCTGCCCAGCAGAAAAGGACCTGGGGAAATAAAGCATCAAAAATCTCCTGCATGTTTCATGTTGCCTCTTAATAGCTGCACTGGTAGGGTCCTGTGAGTTGACGGCTTGGTTCTCTTTAATGAGTGGTATAGGGAAACAACTAGTCCCAGCACCGTCATGTCTCTGTTCCCCTTTAGGGTTTTTGTTCTGTCTCATTGTATTACAGGTTCCCTAAAGCAGGAGCAGCTTTACCTAGTATAGATCTTATAGTGACAAGCTCCTGGGCTGCTACTGCAATTAATAAGTAGTACAATAACAAAAAGTTCTTCATCCTTTATTGCACTGTTTTTCCTGTAAAGTCTTCGGCCAGCAGGAAATATTTGAATACCTATTTTGTTCTTGCTTAATGGCAGGGTTGCATACAGTTCAGTGGCAGAACAAAGTGCAGGTATCCTGCCTTTGAATCCACTCCTCTGTCCACTACTCTGCATTACCTGCACAGAAGCTCTTCTGGTCTGAATTAGAAAAAAAGAGGATGGTAACATATTGTTTGTGGGGTCATAAGACTCTTCCCAGTTCCTATACTTTTTCAGTTTTCATCATGGGACGATATATCCAAACAGAATGTTATTGTCAAGCAAAGCAAGGAAGGAGTTAATATCTGTGATAGGAAGAGTCAGCCTCAACTTTCTGTGTAGCCACCTGGTACTCATTAAGGAGTAGTTATGAGAGACGGGTGAGAGATAAAGTAGGAAAGTTTTATAGCGTAGGAGAGAATGATCAAGGGGCAGCACTGGGCTAGTCATAGGGGTAATAAACAGAGCCAGGTGTTTGAAGCCATGGAGAGAGGGGAAATTTATAGGCTTCTTCAGTAGACAGAAAGCTACTTTCTGCTTCCATCTGTAGGTAATGAGATACTGAGAGGGCCTAACCCAACTGCATGCTGATGTAGGGAAGATACCAAAATAGTCAGCACAAAGGTGACTAGATATTTACTTAAGACTGAAGCAAGGATCCTGGGTTAATATTCACTGGACAGAGTTACTGGAACAAACAGTCCCTGTTTGTTATTAACCTTTTGAGGGTTTTACTTTTAAAAGAATCTAAGGAACACCCCTGTCTGCCAAGTGGTCTGGTAATTTTTAGGAGACAGAGCTGGCCAAACAGACTACTCATGAACAAACACTTTCCTTTTGCAAAATACTTCTTTCCTGAAAAAGATAATATGTTTCTCAGCTTCCATTAGGGCAAGCTGGGTATTGTTAATCTTTATTCTCAATTGCTAGGTTGTCTGCCACTCCCCTTCTCTGCCCTCCTATTTCCCAATTAAAAATCTATTGTAAGAAGTATAAAAATCACAATGGATAACTAACTCCTATAAATAAAAAAAATGACTGCAATTTGGTTGTTATTTCCCCTCCCAAATAAAATACTCTTTTTATTTGTAACACGGGTGAAATCAGACTGCTGAGTTATTTCTCAAAGGTCTTACTGCAGGATAACAAGCACATGAAGTCTGAATAGCAGAAATGGCTCTGAGTGCCAGCTTCTGCCCAGTCTCCTCTGGAGGCTCCATGACAGGCAGTAGTGCCAGAGATGCAGTTGAAAGGACAGATCATTTCTACATGCCTTACTCTAACCTGCAGGTGTTCAGGATCATTTTCAGCCTTTGCCACTTGAAAACATGGTAAGAAGTTAAGTGGCCAGCTGAGGATGTGGGTCCTTTCAGTCTCCTGGCTTTTATTTGATTGCCTTAGAATTCTTAAAATGCACAGCATTTCGATGAATGCATTAAATTTAAATGATAGACCTAGTCTTACAGTTCCTTTCTGAGTGCTAGCTAAGTCTTAGGGGATTGTGCATGTGCATTGACTTTGTGGTAAAAATGATCAAAATGCAAACTCCTATGTGTTTTTCTCTACTCATTAATGCTGTGGCATAAACATAATGCCTAAACAGAGGCGCTGTTTTGTTCAGTGGTCATTTGGCAACAGTGAGTGCTGAAAACACAAAACACAATAGCGGACGTGCTGGAGCACTTATCTGTTCCCGTGATCCTTTGTTAAGCTATTAACTCATACATCTTAACGCCAGCAGAACTGGAGTAATTTAAGGAATAGATTTTGCTACATGATTTTGGGGGAGAAGGGAGGGGCAGGGCTGAGAAGATTGAATCTGCCCTTTGTGAGCGCACTGGCAGTTCTTCCCCACACGGCCAAAACTAAGTTTCTTTTGATAAGTGATTTTTGCTTGTTTTTTAGGACTGCTGAGAGTTTCAGAGTAGGTCTGCTAAAGCACTCTAGGGACTCTGTTCCTTCCCCTTCCCTCTGCAGTTTTCCTGCAGCGGGTGAAAATTTTTAAATTGGGGGTTGGCTGAAACTATTTGGTCTCTAATTAACTCAACTAACAGTAAATTAATTCAGTTAAATACTGGCAGTAGTTCTGCATAATACTGGTTTAACTAGTCACTGTTAACTTAGGTGCTTTCCTAAGTGGAGAGTCTTAAGGAAGTCTTTGTTTGCCATTAAAATCCTTCCAAAATGCCCTGGATTTCAGAACATCTTACTTTTTTCCAGTGGTTTAAAAAAAAAGCAGTGTATAAGCTGATCTGATGGATTAGCAATGACAAGGATGATTGATAACATTTTTAGGAAATCTGAGTACTGTGTCTACACCTTGACAGTCCCATGCTGGCTGCAGCTACCTGTTTCAGCACATTTCTCCCTCTGTCCCGTATGGAGCCCAAGGGCTCAGCTGTGCCCTGCAAAGCTTCCTGTTTATGGCCACGCATCCTCTGAAAACAGAGCGCTCTCTGCTTCCCACATCTCAGAAGCCATAGACGGATCCTGTAACATCCTGTGCCTTTCCGTCATCGCAGCACTGCTTTTTCTGAGAACCACCGGGAGAAGTCACTCACAGGATTGTTAACAATTGGTCATCACCTTCTGGATGTGTCAGACCGTCAAGTACTCCAGGCCATCAGGCTTCACTGACAAGGAAACAATATCAACAAAACATTTGCCCTTTGTTCCTGCCGTATATTGAGTTCACTGTGTATCACAGCGGATAGCACACTTCCTACGCGGATTAAAATCACTGCCTTTTGATTTGCGGCAGAATGTTATATCGCTTAAAGTGCACAGACTGAACTGGGATAGAAACATAACTCTGTACTGAACGGTCCTGGCAGCTGCACAGTTTATCTTCCCTGTTTATCTCCTTGTGGTTACAGCCAAGGACTAGGTATATACTTTGTCTGACTCCTGGCAGTGCCATAGCCTCCTCAAGGAGGAAAAAAAGTCCAATCTCCATCTCCCTTCAAAGAGGAGCCCAGATTAAGACTTCATTCTTCTCATTTCTTCCTCTGCCCTCTGCCCTACAAAATGTGGCTATTGTCCTCAGCAATTACTTACCAGTGTTCAAGAGGGAATAAGCAGGAGTGATAAATTGGAATATAAAGAGTCAAGTCCTCCTCAGTATGGAAAAAACAAATGAGCTTAATGGTACTGCAGATAATAACCCTTCTGCTGAGGGTTGCCTTCAAATGCATAGTTTGGGTCATGTCTGCAAATTAACTACAGCTGAACATGGTCTTTTTTTTTTTTTGGGGGGGGGAGGGGGGTTGTTTTCAGAAGTAAGGTAGCTTCAGACTGCATAATGCAAACCTGACCTCAGCTTTGTGTCTGTTTTTAGTGAGAAGAAACCTGGCACCATGAGAAGTGGGCTGCACTGCCTCCCACAGCATCCCACTCTTTAGGGGGTGGCAAGGAGCTGCTCCAGTTCCTCTCCCTGTCCCATCCCAGAACACTGGGGTGTTGATGCCTCTGTGTGTTCCCTGCCCATCCCTGACCATAAAGGTCAGGATCTGGCCTCAGTGTGCAAATGTAGACTTCCTCTGTAGTATTAAGATAGTGTGAAGTGTGGAATTTATATTGCTCTTGTTTAAAGGTTACCTCTAATTAAGCTTTTCCAAACATATTTGGGATTATAGACCCCTCACAACATTTCCATTGTTCTTGCAGTCAAAATAGCAGCAACCACAACCATGCACACCACATTATTAAAAGGACTAGTTTAAACTGAAGGCTATAATTGCACGCCACTAAGTAAAATATATACTTTAGAAATTCTTTCCAACATATGACAAGATTCAATAGAATGCGGAATTTAACACAAAGAAGGTTGCTCTACGCCTCAAAGACTTTCTCTACTGAAGAAAAATATATTTTAAAATGTAAGAAAACTTAACCATGAGAAAAGATAAGATGCTTGAGAAAAGATGGAATAAGGCTCAAATTCACTGCTGAAAGAGAGCAAGTTCTTCAATTTACAGTTTAAATCAATGCAATTAAAAATGAACAGTAAACTAAGGGAAAAACCCACTTTCCTTATTCCTTAAGTGAAATCAGTAATGAAATCAAATAATAAATGGATATTCCTTCCTACACATAAACTCAAAAACAGTCAATGGACACACAATTTGTGTGAACTGGGGCTTTGGGAAAAACAATGAGCTGTCGCCAATACTCATTAACTCTACCAACTTTTTAATTTTCTCCCCATCTGCCTGGAATATACATACACACCATTCTTCTCACTGAAAAATTATTTCCACACACGCACATAATGTCAAACAAAAAGAAACCCAAAGGGACAATGCAGTAACCTGGCACATGCCTTGGAATTTTAATGCATCTTTCTTGCCTTTGTGTACGTATGTAGTACCTTTGTAAGAACAGAAATATAAACTTTGTTCTTAAAAATCTTTCTTAGTCAATTGCTGGAATGCTGGCACATTATCAAGCAATAGTTTTAGTGTCAAGTTGCTTTGTTGACTTTGGGTCTTTGATATTACCACCAGCAAGGTAGGGCTCAAATTGCTAGCGTGATATCTTGGATAGGAAGCTTTCTTTTTGCTTGGAGGGAATTTTCAGCACCAGCTGATTGTTTTGTCTCACAAGGGCATGTTTGACAAACAATGTGACTAATGTATACACATATTTATTTCAGTGGGACTGCTACGTGATTTCTTTCAATTAGGTGGTATCTTGTTGCCAGATAACAGTAATGGCAAAGGTAACTCAAGTTCCAAGTTCCCTCTGAATTTTGCTGTGATGGAGTGCCTAGGTAATTCAGGAAAAGTCCAGCCCAACCGCATCCCACAGCTATTGTGTGATTGTCATTGAGTCAACAAAAGGGTTTGACCCTGAGTGAATTTACATGGGGCCAAGATAAACTTATCAGTCTCAATAACCTTCACACTTTTTTCTTCCTTCCTTCTATTTCAACACATGCTAGTTTCACTCTGTGGTAGCACAGATGCTTTGTGAGACACTGTGACCTTCCTTTCCCTTTCTAAATCTCATTACTGCATTTCTTCCTCCATCCAAAATTTTATTTACCCTGTGGAATTTGCTACCACAAGCTCTTGGAGAGACCTTGCCATGCCATGATCCTAGAAGGGATGGCACAGCAACTCGCAAGACCGCAAAGTGATACAGACTGCACTTGTAGGGCTTTCCACCTCTCAGGAATAAAAGGCTTGGAAAAGACCTACAGCTTCAAGCTTAATGGCAAAAGTCACCCTGTAGGTTAGGGCAGATTACTTTATGTTTGTCACTCCAGATCTCAGGCACTTTCCTCTGAAGTATAAAAGAGAGCTTACCTGCTCTAACTGTTCATCTGTCCATTTCTGTGATCCACTTTATTCTTGTGAACCATCAGCTCGCTTCAAAGCCTTAACCATTGCCTTAGAGAGCAATTATTTCCAGACTTCAGCCACTACTTTATTTTCCAGTGAGGACAAAAAGGAGTGTTTCCAATCCCTAACTAAAAGTTCATATGAACCATGGTAATTTTACCAGCTCAACTTGAGGTTAAGGCTCTAAATAAACTTAGCTGTATTTAGTCATGCTCTAGTATGACTACACTGCACCACAGCCTCTGGTCTTCCTAAATCACTTCAGTACCAATTGCCTGACTCCTTCACTGGTGCCACAAGCACTTAATTAGGTAAATTTGGCATCAGTGAATTATTTGGGTTTGAATTAATCAAGGACTTCAGGGAGGTCCATTAGCACAAGCTACAGACCGTTCAGACTACAGCTACAGACTGTATTCATTATGTAGAGAAAACAAATGCCCTGAAGTGGAACAATTAGTTATGTAGTTTTCAGTAACAAATATTATGCTACAGAAGACCTTTTAATAAATGACGACAAAAACAACAACCAAAAAAAAAGATGTAAAATGAAGTTACAGAGGTCTCTACCCATCCTTTTCCCTTTCAACTGACAGTTCAAGCTCCACACCAGGAAGAAGGCGTATGCCCAGCTCTAACTTTACTCTGTAATGCTAATTAAGCACTGTCTCTGCAAGAGGTGTCGTCCTTGGGGAATGACTGCTAGACTAAGGTCATGTCTGCACATCTCTGGTATTTGTCTATCTGTCACTTTTATTTAAAGAATATGGAAATAAAGGCCAACATCCTGGTTAACATTTCCTCTATCTCTGTTAACCAGTTTCTTCTGTTTAAGATTGTATTTGTGAGCTTTCTGATTGCTACATTTATGACAGCAATATGCTACTTAACAATAGTTAATGACATGTTTTGTTGAAAGTTCTGTACATCCAAGACACAATATCCATGATGTTTGAGAATTATGCAATTAAATAACCAACATGCTCTAGCATGTAGGTAATTCCACTGATACTTACAAAGCTGTCTGAATATGGGTATATCTTTTGTAGGACAGTACTTTCTCCCACACCACATCACAGACAGTGGTAATACATGTCCAAAAACTATTCCCGCTTTTCTGACAGTATAAACACTGCTATCATCTACATTGTTTTTTATTAAATTCCCTTCTCCATAGATAGCAGTGAGACCTGCATGTAAAATATAAATGTCCATAAACATGCTTTTCAGGTATTCAGGCTCTACATTTAAGAATGTTTTAATGCAAAGTCACCAGGCAATGCAGAGAAGGATCTGGGTTTGGGTTTTTTTGTTTGGGGTGTTTTTTGGGTTTTTTTGTGGTATCCAATAGTTCCTCGGTTCTTCTCTAAGTATATGCAGAATTTGTAAGTCTTGTGTTTTACTGCAGTAAGTTACATCCTACTGACAGCCTATTGTCCCTGTGACTTGGTAATGGACTCTGGTAATTTTTTCATATTCTCTCCTTCTGTACCCAAGACAAGTTTAGCTGAGGACTGCTCTAGATGTCTCATAAAAATTCCTTTACAGCACCTCCCAAGGTGAAGAAGTCTTGGTGAGGCATTTGTCGTACAGACTGCTTGAAGACCAGAGTGAATCTTCACTGTGTCTATAGAGGTAAAAAATGCCCACAGTCAGGAAGTAGATGAATCCAAAATCTTGCCCTGACCTCTTTCTGCCATGCAGGTAAGCACCATCCAGACTGATCTGGTGGATGACCAGGTGAGAGCAATACAAGAAGCAGGAGGATCAAGCAACTGCTGTGGTGGTGCTCTGCAGCAGCCCAGCAGAGGAGGGGAATTAATCCAGACTGCTTTCCTCATTAATTTCCTCTATAATTCAGGTCAATGGCAAGCACTCTACAGCTATCAGAAAGGGGTCTTGATTTAGTATATTGAAGAACAGGGCATGGAAGTGGAAAGTCAAGGAGAACACTCAGGTAGAATGAGTGCACACAATTTATCTATGTCATCTGTACTGTGAATTTGCTTATGCAAAGCACAGTCACCCATGAAGGGCTCAAGCCATGAAGAACATCATCCATCAGGGCCCCAGACTTCAGTATAACACAGTCAGTCTTGGGGAATCTGGTTTCTTCCTTGCTTAGAGCAATGTGAACAGAAGCCTAACCTTGCCCAAAGAAGGATATACCTTTCAAGCTTTCCTTCCCAGTTACTTATTTTTCCTGGGTAAAGAGAAAGTGCTGAAAGAATAAGGTAAATAAATTCAGAATTTACAGCTGGAAGTAGCTGATTAATGTTGCTCAGCTTCTGCTGAAATTATGGAGAAAAAGGCATCTTAGAATTGCAAAGACTACATTGAGGTTTTGCTGTTTTCTGGGCTGTTTCCCTTGAATCTACAAATATAGAGCTCATAAAAATCCACAGGATTATATTAATCTAATAACACTAAAGAGAAAGCCCTTCCAAACACTCACATTATTGACAATAGTAAAAACGTAAATTCTCAATTTTTAATTATTTTCTGCTTCCATTCATTTCCACCTTATAATCTGCGTCAGATACTTCTGTTGCAAGACATTCCCAGGCTGCTGAGAGAAGATTTCCAGCATATGCTTATATTATTCTTTTACTGTCCTCCAATTTGTTACCAATTCTGTAATACAGAAAGAGAATTGAAGTTTGACTCTGTTTCTTCAATATTTTATCCACAGTGAAAGATCTGACTAAAAGGATGGACACCTGAGAAGACAGTACACCAATTTCAGAACAATATCCCAAACATGTATGACTGAACCCTGCAAAGGCAGCATAATCCCATCAGCAGTGATTTTTTTCACCAAAATCATGAGCAATTTTATCAGGAGTTCAGATCTCTACTTTTTAACCTGCTTGTTTTTGCACAGCTACTGTAATGTGATTTATTTATGCCTCGGGCTGAGCCCCTCTGGTTATAACTCTAGGGTGTGGGTACTGGACTCAATGCAAAACAAAGTTACTTCTGTGGTGAGACCTAAGAACCCAAGATCTCCGCAGCTGAAGGTTAAGTTGCCTCTTCCTTTCTTACTCCAGTTTAGTGCTATTGAGACAGAACTGTAAGTTCTCCTTGTGTAAGAGAGATTTATAACACGTGGCACAAAATCAGCTGTTACCCTGTCCAATTACACATTTTTGGAGATTGATCTACTCCCCACTGAAGCCAGTGGGTGGTTTTCCACTGAATTCAATAGCTTTTGGATTGAGCCAAAATGAAGGAATGAAGCACTAGGGTACCACAGCACATATAAAGAGCAGGACAGTACATTAAGTGCATGTGTTTTTTCATCACAATTGATGTTTCAGGCTGTTAAAGCACTGCCTCTCCCCATATCATAACAAAAGATATTTGGGCCTGGAAAAGATAAATTATTTCAGTGTTTTTTCTTCTATTGATTTTTTTTTAGATGTATCCAAATAGTACGTGCCAAATTGTGACTTAATTCCTATGTTTATGTAAATTCATAGAAGGTCTGTTCTGAAAAAAACTACGTCCTTAGTACTTCTCAAAAATAATCACCTAGATTTTCCAAAGTATGTAGGTAATTAAAATAAATATTGCTATATTCGCATAGGAAATTACATGCCAGCATGGATGCATATATTCAAATCCTAGCAAACATCATCAGAATTTGCCTTGATGGTAATTCATATGTCTTAATATCTGTTAACGTTAGTCATCTGCGCATTTAAGTTTTGTTAAATGTACAAACTATGTGGCACTCCACCCTTGTTGCAACATCAATTTTCAGTGTCCAGCATTTTTTGTGGTTTAAGGACATATTGTTTATCTGGCCAGGGGTCTGTAGTAAACAGTATTTGGAGAAAAATAAAGAAGGAAGGAAGAAAAATAATTATATGATTTTGCAGACACTGAGGTAGTTTAGTCAACAAAAAAGTATTTTTTTATTTAATAAAATTTACTGAAACGAAATCAAGCCCTGAAAGGTTATAAACTAATCACACTAAGGAACCAAGGTCACCCTTTTGGTGTAAATTCACCCTTGCTTTAAAGCTTTACACATATGATTAAATAACAATCTTTTCAAATAAAACTTCCTTCCATTCCAAGGATGGATGTTGCTCCAGGGATGACAGTGCAATGTGTAGTGATGCTTGTAAGAAGAGGAGGTGACAGCAGACTGTATTGTTCCAGCTGAATAAAGCAGTCCAGCTGCAGGTCACTGCTGATGGCAGGAAGGAGCCAGAGAGTGGGCCAAGACCCTGTTTGATGCCTGCTGATATCTTCCATTGAGAGGGGCATCAAGATCCTACATGACAGTGTACAAGAAAGAGAGATAATTTCTGAAATTCAGGTTTGGATGGTTTTAGAGAATTAAGTGTCTGTGAGATTGCAGAGGAGAAAAACATAATTCCCTGGTTACTTCCCCACTTTCCACCTTGTGAATACCCATACTGCAAGTGGGATATTTTGCCCAAGAATTTTATCTTTTTTTAAACTAGTTCTTCTCAAAGCAAAATCGGAGTATAACTTGCCAAGGGTCTGCTGCTTATGTGAATGATAGACAAGATTTCTGTCCAGTGTTCTGCCTCCTTTCCTGTTTCATTTTCCATCGCTGTTCCAATGGACACTGTGTACCATAGTACCCACTCATGCCTTCATGACATATTTCAAGACATGCAACCAACATGGCATGGGAACTTTTGCTATATATTTGCATATGTAGTCCAGAGGGCACTTCAAATGTCTTGTCCTGTGGATGTGTTCAATCCACTGTAGATGGGACTAGCTGATCAATGTGAATTTGAACCATTTTCTACAACTTGGTCTAGAGGTGAAGATGAGCCCTTGCAACAGAGGCTTTCAATGTGATGTAGAATGAAGACCTAAAGAAATTGAATTAATCTGAGCATATTATGGAGAAAGGATTAGCAGCCTTTAATAGCAACCTTCATGGAAAAGGTAAGAAGTGACCGCAAGAAGCAGAAAGATTTGTCTGTTCCCCAAAATATATTGATTTAACCATTCACCCAAATGAAAAGGACTAAAAATTCACAGGTACACATGAAATGAGAAAAAATTTATTGACTAGCATTAGCTTAAAAATGCCTTCTGCGGCACAGCAAGTAGAAAGACTTAACATAATTGGAAAAATTGCGGAGGGAAGAGAGAGGAAAACTGAGATGCATCTTTGTGGAGCTGGCACTGGACCTCCCACACCTTTAGTTTGTTATGAGTAGTTGCAATATATTCTGCCTCATTTCACTTCTAGAGGAAACTACAAATCCTTATAAATCCCATAACATTCATACAGCATCAAATACTGAAAATCTGAGAAATCTTGATGCTTTCTGGGATATTTCCAGATCCCACTTAATACTTGACTCATGATGGCAATTATCCTTTCCATGCCAGGGGTACAGTAACTAATTAAGTGAGCTCATGAATGCACATGTTCATATGAACAGAAATCAAGTGCTAGGGATAGAAAGTACTGCAGTTTAATGTACTGCTTACTTTCAAAGATATAGCTCTTTGGAGGAGTCATTCTTTAAATTTTATGAGATTTGGAGGCAGAGTTGTCTTATGGCTGCAACTAAAATCTATTGAGGTTAAAAGTACAGGAGAACTACATCACTCACTATGGGGGAAGACTGATGGCTACCTTGATCCATAGTCTGCCATGTTAATAAGTGCAAGGTACTGGACCTCCTGGAAAACGGGTAAACTGCACATCCTGAGCAGACCCAAAGGACAATACGAGCAAGAGCTGTGCTTGCTCAGACTCTGGAAGTCTGAGTTCCTGAGAAAAAGCATGACCAAGTTCCCATGCTTCCAACAGTAATTCAGCTGCTTTGGTATCACAACTTCACGTCTTTTTTTTTTTTACAGTGTATTAGAATTAAAAGAAAGGACAAAAGAAAGACTAAAAAAGAACAATGAACAAAGGAAAAAAAAAAGAAGAAAAAACGAGAAAGAAAAGAAGAATACAAACTTTCCCAGGGAAAAGAATATTAAGAAAATTAACAAAAATAATGTATTTGTACTGATGTTGAACTAGGGAGTTATGGACCAGAATTTGCTGAGTAAGAAGTTGTGTACAAACGTCTTCAAGCTTTTCCTGCATCTATGTCTGAGAGAGTCACTCAGTCACACCTTACCCTATTGAACTTCTTTGGATGGGGTGCTACAAAAAATGCACTTTTCACATCGTGAGGAGAAGGGTCAAACTTCCTGCTCCATCATGGATAATTAATGATCAAAGACCTCTTTCTTCGCAAAAAAACTTGCAGACATTTCAGTTGCTGATATATAAATGGATATTTTAGAAAGAAGAAGAGAGTTATTTGGAAATAAAGTCCAAAGACTTACTAAAAATCTGTGAATCACATTTTCTTTTGCCACTGTTTCAGTTAGCTGAGAATCCAGTTCATATATAAATACAGGTACATCTACTTTTGTGTGTGTATAAATACATGTGTAGCACATAAACTTATATGCCGTGTGTGTGCAGAGCGCACCAAAATTTATAGCTCTTGAGCTTTCTGATGATTTTACTTTACATCTTTTTATCATTTATATTTAATTAGGTGAAGGCAGAAAACTCTCAATTTTGTATCTTCTCAGCACAAAACACAGACCAGGATTCATCAGTATTTGACAAGGCGTTATTCCTCCCCCACCTCCACACACACTTACATACATTTACTTTCACACACACACACATGTTCAAAATACAATAACTTACATGTAAAAAATGGAAGAACACTACAACTTATCTGAGTCTTTTCAAAAGCAGAAATAGTTCTCATTGAGGGTTCAGATCATGGGATCACACTGTCACATGCAGTTTATGTGGCTCATTATACCCGGATGACTTCACAGTCTTTTGCCAAAGACCTTAAGCTTTTTTAATACTACTATTAAAGTTTTCTTTCTAGAGTTAGGTTTCAGACACTTAAAAGTTTGAAGTAGTTTCATTACAGATAGCTGACACTATATTTTCTCCTCTAATGCATGCTTCTGAGAGCAAAATTATATAAATAAATAAAGCTCACATGTGACAGCATATCATGAGAGACTCAATACTATAAAAATATGTTTTAGCTCCTTATGTTAATTGATTTTTAGCCAATCTTTAAACATGTCTGCAATTACTACAGTCTTCTCTCTGAAATTATAGCCCTCTCTCTGGCTCAACTATTTCGTCTTTCAGAAGCTTGACACCAATTCTTCAGTGCAATTATTTTGCCCCTTGGCACTCTGCTGCAAATTACTTAGATATTAAAGCACGGAGGCATGTTCACCTGCTCAAAATGCTATATTGGCAGAAAATAAACAACAATCACCTTCAGGAAAACAGCAAGCCATTCCTTTTATGTCTCCTTTTAAAGGCATAATGCTTCTTTTTATTCATTTTATATTGTTTGTTATTGTCTTTTGTTTCAACTAAGCATTTTTAAATATAATTAATTGCGCCATAAGACAATGATATTGCATAACTACACTCAGAAACAGATGAGATTGCCTCTTGTAACAGAGTAAAAGTGTTTTTCAAAGTAAAGGAGTTGCTCACTACCATAGGTTTTAGTTCAAGTTGCATTTATTTTACATAAAAGAATATATCACTCTTCTGAAGTCAAAGGAGAAATTATTTTAATCTACAACTTTTGGGAATGGTGGCTGAGCTATTCAGAACTATTTAGGGCATTTAGCTACAAAACTGTAATTAAATTAATGGGAAGTGCGTCGCTAAGCCTTCTGCTTGGTGTTCAGTCATAGCATCTACTGTAGGATCCTAAAAAACTGGAAAATCTGCTGTGGGCTTTGAAACTGGCTGGATTGCTCAGCCGGCCCGCTTACCTCAAGCCTTATTGGGCAAAGGGTAAACCTTGACGTAATTGTTGTGTTCTTCATTTGGTAATAATGTGTGTAAATAATTTAATGTTAGTACAAAGGCTTTGTGCTTATAAATCTGTCGCTACAGCTGTAGAACTGATGTAGTAACCAGGTGGGGGACAGTGACTGTCTTACTGTCCTGAATTTAAGAACCAAAATTCAAGCGCAAATAACAGAAAAAAAGTTGGGAGAAGCTGCTGAATAGGGCTCTGACTCACAGTACAGTGGGCTGGAACACAGAAAATTAAGTATGATAGCTGCAGAGCTGTAGTATCTAGAAAAGTTCTGTCCTTTCTCCTGTTTGTATTGTCTTACATTTGAATATTTTGTCTTTATCCTTGTATTTGCAAGCAGATAATCCAGTGCAGACTGGTAAAACACTGCCCTCATATTTTCAGTTATTGTTATAAACTTTATAGTGAGCCCAAAAGGAAAACAGAAGGGAGTTAGGAAAAAAAAACAGACAAAATAATATTCTATCAAATTTGTCTATATACTTTTGAATGTTACAGCACTCGCTGCTTTGTTGCTGGAACATGCTCACACACAATGGACACTGATGCAATGGGACCAGGGTTTCACTCAGACTCGCTGAGGTTCACCTTATTTTTGGTGTGAGACGGTTGACAACAGAGATGTCAGAAACACTTCCACCCCACAGAAATCACGGGAAGGTGGTCAAGGGCCACCAAGCAAGGGGTCATAGGGAGCAATTAGTATGAATTCTTTTGTTTCCCTATGGGTTGGTGCAACCAAGCAGTGCCCAGAGCAATATTGCTGCAATCCATTCACCGAATGACTCAATGACAGAAATTTGGTTATTTGTAACCTAGAAGGCAATGTAAATACAATTTCTTTTATGATGAAAATGGAATATTTTAGGAAGGGGTATATGAGGTTTCTGAGCCCTTCTAGCTTAAAAAAGAAAAGTGAGATATGATGTGATATTAATATGAAACATCTTAAAAATCTAGTGGATAAAGAAAATTAAAACCTAATTACAGCAGACTTAAGAAAATGGAAAATGCTACCTTTCTGGAGATCAATGTTTATATTGAACTATCTAGATCCCCACTCATTCGGCAGCTGTGTATGGTCTTAAAACACCAGAAGGGAGAGAGAGAGAGAACTCCTGGGGGTCCACTGGTTGCAAAGAGACTGCAAAACTGCGAAGTACAGGGAACCATGAGAGAGGCTGAGGAATCAGCAAAATTCACTTTGGAAGGAGACAACTGGGCCAAAAACTGATTGTTAAATTTTATTGAATAAAGAAAATAAAAAGAGCTACTTCTGGGAGCAACAGAGCTACTAAACTAAATATTTCTAATTGCCTTCATGGAGTAAAAAATTTCTTAGCTGAGATCACATTGGATACCTGCAGAAGTACTACTGTTTCTGATCCTTAGTTTCAAGAATCTGGAAATATGTATCTATCAGTTGGTCACACAAGTCATATAATCTTCTAAATAAAGATTTTAAATGTCACAGTGAAAGAAATTAACAGACAGTTAAACAACAAAAGAATTGCAGGTGATGATCAGGTGTTTACTATGACTTATTGTCCATATTTGTTTAACATTATTACAGCAGCAATTTATTGTCATAGATAGAGTTGTTCTATATAAACATTCTCTTTCATGGGTCCATATTTTGTACATAAAATGAAAATATTATACACAAGTGTAAGCCTTTAATTTCACATAGATCTGTGTTTTGTAGTAGGAAAGAACCTTCCATTTAAAAAATATTAGAAAATAGAAAATTAAATGTTCTTAATCCCTACCTCCCTGCCAAGTTTTCATTCCCCCCTGAGTAGGAAAGTTCATTTATTCAGTGACCATGAAATGTAAAAAATGTTTTCTTTAAGTCTTGAGGATTTTATCTGCCTCTTTGAACCACACACCCTGCCATCATTGTCAAAGAGTCAAAACAAAGAGATTTTCAAATTGCAGGAGCAGGTACCAAGGGAAAATGTAAACCTTTCATAATCCAAAAAAATCTCTCTTTTTTTCAAAGACACTCTGGTAATGTCAATATTTTTTCAGAAGTTCTCAGACCACCCACCAGCATCAGTAAAGATAGAGCGATACATACATGCATGTGTACATGAAGATGCAGAGTATAAAACAACCATTTTGAGAAATGTTTTTTGCTACTTCTATAAAATGAATAATTACACAAAACAAAGAAGAATGAGATCTGGAGTCCTTTAAAGTCACCAGACAATTGTGCAAATATACTTTTTAAATTGCATACAAATCCATGTCTTTGCTACAACAACTCAGATGTCTAAATTAGAGACAAACAAAACTGGAAATTGGTGACTCACTTTGCTTGTATACATGCCCAGTTGACCTGAATCCTTTCATGTCTCCTTTTCCTACTTTTTTCCCCACATTTAATTTACCTGTTTTGTGACCTTGCAGTGCACAACTTAGACCATCTTCCCAGAAAATTGCTGCCAGAAGATCCTTCCAAGGCGATGTTCTCCAAGTTTCACCTTAGGAATGAATTTGCCATCACCTGGGTTGTCACCATAAAGGCAAATAGATGTGTTCCCTTTCGAAATACAAAGATACTGAGAGCTCAGTTTATTTAGGTCCTTTGAGCAAAAAATCTCCATTGCAGTAGACTGATCTTCATCTCCATTCTCCAGTTCTCTTTGGTGAACCCATTTCAGGAACCAGGATCTTGAAAAAAGTTGGTCTCTGAGAAAGAGGATTATGTCGGATAATTCACACTTACCCCTACTATTTAGACAGGATCAAATCCTACAGCTGGATTGAGAGTAAGGAAAAACACCATGCCAAGAAACAAATGTGAATATTCTTCTCTCTAATGCTGCTTGTCAGGTAGATTTTTCTATTTGTCTTCCACCTCTTCCTGAACTATCTTTGCAAAGAGGTTTCAGCAACTAATTGAAGGGGGGGGGGGCGGGATGTGAGGTGGGTGAGGGTGAGGAGAGAAGTACCAAAAACTTTTCCTAGAGAATAATAGGGGAGAACACTTCTGGCATATGAGGTCCACTTGGTGCACAGTAACAGAAGCGTCATGAAGAAAGCTGGTTTTTAATCTTTAGTTTTTTCCTGATGTGAATCTAAACAATGCTTTGTCATATTCATATGGTGTTTGTTTGTGGAAGGTAGGATTCCTCTCACTTAGTGTTAGCCAGGTGAAACACAGGCCTCTAGTCTGAGCTAAGCTTGAGGGTTGTATTATGGATTGTGCTAAGAAGGAGGCCCCGCCAATAAGTCAGATACTTGTCTTAGGGCAAGATGGAGAGTCCTCCAGACATGCCCATCTTCCTCCATTGACTCCAGAAGGAGCTTAGGCGATTTTTTCAGATCAGATGACTAACCTTCATGTGGCTAGCTTCAGACCAGCCTCACCTTGCAGCATAGTACTCCAGATAAGGAATGGCAGGGCAGAAAAAGGCTTCATCCATTCTTCCAATACCAACCTGCTTTCAGTGTGCTCCTTCTGAGGGATGAGTCCTTTCCACATGTTTGGGAATCAAGGCATATTTTGGTGAGGAAGAAAGATGCAATCTGCTTTCTTTGTTCAATCAAAGTGCAATGAAACTCCACTCCTCAGTTAATAAAACAAAAAAACATGTGAGGAGGATTTTCCTTTTAAATAGCTAGTTGTAAACTCCCATGCCACTCTCACAATTTAGACTGTTCTGACAGCTGTCCCCATGTGAGATGGAAGTTACAGAAATCTTTATTCCAATTCCGTTAACAGCTTTTAGGGGAAAAAAAATTAAGAAGATTTCCAGAATATTTCTGTGTGAAGACTCTCTGTCCTCGCTACAGGACCATAGCTCCATTCAAATAACTCTATGAAATACCACATAAAAGCCAATGAAAATAAAGTGTGGAGCATTCAAAACTGTCCTATATTTAGATGTCTGTTATTTTATGTCACTACTAGTTAGCTTTCCCTGATTTTAATCCTCCACCCATATCAGTTCTATTTCCATCTAGGCTAACCATATAGCTATTCTTATAACTTTGCCATTCTTTCAAGTAAAGTCACTGTTTTTCTACTAAGACAGGCTATTGAATATTGATACAACACCATAGCTTGCAAGTATCATCAAAAGTGCTTAAAATACATTTGAAAGACTTATTTTTTTCATTTCATTTCACATGCTAAAAGTGCCACCATGTCTTACACATTAAGCAGTTGATTCCAGAGAAACTTTTGCAATTATTTCAGGTACACCAGAATTAAGTCAATTAAACTCACCGAAAATGGCATATTATTAACTCTCTCTCACATGATGGAGTACATTTATTGCACCATTTAAACTGCATGTGAATCATTTATAAGGTACAGAAGCAAAGTGAAAGAAAAATATCCTATCTTTTTAACAATTAGCTTTTGTTCTGAATGGTTATATTGAACTTTTTTTCACTGTGTGTTTAGAAACACATCTCTTATGATTATAAAAGATAAACAACAGGACGTCTTTACTCTATGCTGAATTACTTATTTCAGCATTGCCACAGTGGGATGATTTACAGCAGACCTCTTGACTAATGTATGAGTATACACCTCCTAAACGTGACAAACTGCAGGTATGAAAAATGGGCGGTGTCTTAAAAACATACAGCATTGTTTGGCCCACATTTAATATACTTTATCTACAAATGCTACAAGATTTACAGACCTAAAAACCTCCTACATTTTTGTAATTATTATAACAAATATACCAATTATAGTTGGTTATTGAGTTATTCATCTATGTCACTCTCTGGGTTTGGACTGGGGGCAAAGAAAAAGAATCATGAAGAATTTTCTAATGTGCATGGTGTAAGTCTTCTCCAGCATTTCCATGTAGAGTACCCTATACTCCTATAGCATAATATGTAACCCAAAATTGTGTAGCTTATCTTCCTGATTGCAACTATGGTACTTCAGTAAAGCAGAGTCCAGGTTTCTGAACTTATCTTAAAATCCCACACACTTATTTAAAGAATTTCTTGGAGTGTTGCAGAACAGGTAAAGGCGATGTAAAATATCTATGCCTAGTCTCAGGAAACTTTTATAGAAAACTGTTTTTCCTCACTTGGCACTGATCTAAAGAACACTTTGATATTAAGGTCAATGGACAGACACGGAGAGACTAAATTACATTCAAATTTGTCCTTTCAACATTTTAAACACTGAGACTACTTTGTCACATAAGTTCTTTTAATGTAGTTATAACTAAATTGTGTGGTTTAATATTATTTGCAGAGGAAACTGCACCTTTACCTACTGGCTGAAGGAAAACTTGGTGCATGACATTTTCTGTTCCTCTTTGCTTGTCAGACGGAGAACCTGCTGAGCAACTTCCACTTCTTCCATTCTTCATGTAATAGAAAGCAATAGTGACATTGGAAAGTCCTGTCCATGGTGTTCAGGACTGTTACAGCAGGATCTTGTCCTCACAGCTATACTAAATCCCAACACATTCAAGACTCCCTCACAGGCACATGAAGAATATGCATGGTACATGAAAGATACACAGCACAGTGCCAGAAGAATTTGACAAAATATTATAATATGGTATGAGTTTTCTCTTGAGCTGCACAGAAATTCTTTTCAGAATAAGAAAATAAGCTTCCAGGGATCTGGATTTTAATGAAAATAATTTTAGGTAAATTTAACTAATTAGCAAAATATCAAAATTCTTTTTCTCATTTGAAAAATGGTAAAAAGAATTAGCTCAGTATTTCTTAATCAAAATGCTTTATAATTTCTGTTCTCCAATGTGCTTTGGCCTTTTGTCCCTATTTGGAAAGTAAACAGGTGCTGAAATGAATAAATGTGACAGAAATGCCGATTCCATTCAGCTGTATTTGTTTCCATGTGCAGCACAGTCAAATTCTGGAATGTCTTTTGCACCATCCTCTACTCCAGAAAGAAGAACCAGGAGAAGTGGTTTTGGGAGCACTTTGTATCTCCAGCAAGCACTCTCTATTATGCCACTAATGGAAATGGCCCTTACAGAGATCAGAACTAATAACATATACAGAATTGATAACCACATGTCGACATACATTTCAGATGAATAGTTTCAGGTTTAATTTGGAAATGGCAATAAAAATAACAAATAGAAAAATCTTTTTAAAGTGCAGTGCATTCTCCTTTGCTTTGCCATTTCCTGATTTCCTGGCCCATTTCTTTCTTCATTTCTCATGCCATTTCCACCCCATGGATATACCTTTTAAAAACTGATTTAAAGAGAATGTAATACATAATATCTGTCTCTGAAATAGTTAGCTTAGGGGAGAGTTTAGTAGAGAGATGGGTTTAAGCCACGGACTTGGCACTGGATTTGATGGAAACTGTAGGGAGGAGGTTGCTGTTAATGAGAAAAACGCAGTTTTGTGAAAGCTCCATAGCGCTTTCCTCCCTGCTCTACAACGAGACATACTGCAGAGGTGTGCAGCACAAAGGGAAACAAGCTGGTACAAAGTTTCTTGCATTCAGCAGAACAAGCCCTGGTTGTGGGAAGCCAGTATTGGTTTTGAAAACAATCTTTGGAAGCAATATTTACTTCTCAGGAAGCTCTGCAGGTGGCCCTAGTGCTGAGCTTTCAAAAGCACAAAGGTTTTAGGCATCATCACAGAGATCTGCTTTATACTTGAGTCTGTTCTTAGAATGGATGAAAGGTGCCCTAAATACAAGGTTGTTATCATCATCATAATAATTAATTATAATAGCACTATTAACAAAAGCTGTGAACACTCTACGTTACGTGATCCTTAAAAGGGAAGCTTAAAAGCTAAAGTGTAGAAATAGCTTTTTATTGGTTTCTCCTTTCTGTGACACTCATGAGTCACAGGCTTGTCAAGAAAAAAAAAAATTAAAAATCTCAAATCTGCCTCCTTTTAATAGTTTAGCTGAAGTGGAAGAAAGATGATGCAAGCTGTTTCACCCACTGCTGACCGAGCTTCTTACTTGGGACACGATAGAACTTGACTGCAAAGTCAAGAATCCCTGTCAACGGCAGAATAAGAAAGGGGGTATCCCTGGAGGCTGCTCTGTCTTTCATTGCCAGCCTCTATAATTATACACTGCCTTTCAAAGCAACTTGTGAAAGCTGTCTTTGCAGCCTGCTTCTTTTTCCCAGGCCCTGGGGAAAGTGCATCATAGCTATTCCCTGCCAAATGCAAACACCTTACGATCAAGCATTTCTAAATATGGCTCTGCAGTAGAGCTGCTGGGAGAAAAAAAAAAAAAAAAGATCAAACTTTTTTTTTCCTTGAAAAATGGCATTTTGTTCAACCCATCAAGCTTTATGGAAATATCTAGATTGTGATGAATGTCTCACCTGGAAAGATTTCAGGTCTGGAATATTACTAAAGAGTGGCGACTCAAAAGGCTTTATAGTAGCTGATAGCCTTAACTCTCTGATATTTTTCTTTGCAATTCCAAGTCACTAGCTAAAACAAACTGTATTTGTTTGTATTTGGAAAAATCTTTTGAAGCCTTAAACCTCTTCATAAAGTGGAAGTCGTCTCAATCTAGCCCTAGTGTCGAAGACACTGTCAAAACCAAGCATAAAAAAAGTCTTTGTGCTATTACTAATAAATGCATACTTACAGCAGAGAAAACAAGGATAAACACATGTCCTCCTGCAGGTTATAGGCAGGGAAGAATAACTATTTTTCTCTCCATGGCCTCATGTGATAAGAAGTCAGATCATTCCAGTTATTCCATTCATGTTATTACATTCCATGGGAATATTCATGTACAATACTGCACTGCTTCCATGGTGCTAAGTGATAAGGATTGTAACTTCTTGACTTGGTCTGGTGAATATTTGCATGAACAGATTCAATTTCTTAAGTGAGTAAAAGCACACTGACATAGGTGTAGACCGCAGAGGCTACCTCTGGATAGGGGAAGGCAAACGTAGATGTGTCCTTCAGTTGCTCTTTTCTCAGCTGATTCAGGTTCCCAAAGCGAAACTTGTTATGTTATCCTTTCCAGTGACTGTGCACTTTGGAAGGATAAAGAACTATTTTAAGTTCTCATTTATATGGCGTGCTATAAAATAAGGCCCAAGATGGATGAACAGAGGCTCTGTTTTTTAACAACAGTGACTTAGAGATTTGCACATCAGCCATCTCTTCTGTAGAGTCAGACAGATTTACAGTGCCTGGAAGTATTTGCCAACAAAGATGTTATTGTAACTCCAGTGCCTGTTCAGGGAAGTTTATGAGGTAGAGTTAGAAACTGTTCATATTGTCTTCCTGCACTTGATGTATAGGAGAGACAATATGCCAAATGCATTGCTGAGTTAAAAGCAAAGCTACTGCAATGTTAGGATTGTATCTAACATCAAGTACCTCACTTTCTGGTCTGTTGCCTCCACCCTTCACCTAGAAAAGAACAGCCATATATAATCCTCCTTGCATGACTGTGGGCAATTCAATTATCTTTTCTGTGTTTTTGCTTGCACAACTGATAAATAGGGGCAATCTTGATTATCTGGCTTAAATTATTTACCTCTGTTCAATTATTTATGAGAAAGTTTCTTGGTCTTTCATATGATCGGTTGTGGTTTACAGTACTAATAACTAACTTTTTGCCCTCAGATGCCATCAAACATGTGTCATTGAAGTTACTAAATGACTGGTCAATTCTATAAGTGAGCATAAGTCCATTGGGATTCACAGCAACTGAACTTTTGTCTGGGTATTCTTTTCCTTTCCAAAATATGCTGGTGCTATTTATTATTTTTTTTCATATTGACTTCTTGGGTTGTCATTTTTGCTTATTCTAAACACCCGTCCACTGCTAATACAGTTACTCAAGGCAGCTCATAAATTTTTATCAAAGACAGTTCCATTTGCTAGTGCAGAATAAGACATAGCTCTGTTTCTTCTGCTTGTAATTCGTGGAGTGTACAAAAGTTTTGTATGTGTTTACAGGCGTAAAATGCAACTTAACTAAAACCCTCCTGTAGCTTTCAAACTGAATATTAACCAATTTGTTAATGAGCGAGATTTTAAATAAATTAGCTCCATTTTTTATTCCCTCGGAAGAAGTTAAGTAGGCTTCATAGTAAATATCCTCCTCAGGGAAGATTCCCTGCCTCATTTTTCTACACTTTGCACCGATTGTGTTAAGCTTATGCTCAAGAACCAATGCTTTCCTTTGAATACATCACTGACATTAGCTGCACATTCCTTGGATAGCAGCAAAGGATTCGGCTGTCTAGACACAGCCAAATAAGAGCACAAAGCTTACTTTGAGCAAATCACTAACAACTTCTGTTGGCCAACAATGGGCAGAAAGGTTCTCTGATCCCTTTAGCTGTGGTGCATGGGAGTAAGTCCAGGCTCTATGCGAACTAAGTCACTGCAATATTTTCTTCTCCATCATTTCCATTCTAGGAAGAAAATTATGGTCCAGAGAGACTATAAAGAAATGTGGAACACAGCCAGAGTAGTTGCTGCTAAATCTCTCATGTTGGTGTGGTCATTTTTTAATAGCTCAGGTGTAACATAATGTTGGAGGGATACACAACAGGCAGGCAGTACCTGGCCAATCGCTCTGTTGTTGGAATGATCCAGTTTCTCTCATGTTACTGTCCAATTCTGTGTTTGGAACATTACTTTGTTTGGGCTGAAAATTTAGCATTGACTATTTTTTCTACTTGTGGTGAAAGCAGATTTTCTCTTTGTGAGCTGTTTGGATTTAGAAGTTAAGTTTGAGAAGAGTTGTGTTTCTGTCTAATTCCTTGATTTTAGGAAATATTTGTCCAGAGAATCGACTCTTTAAAGTACCCAAGAGCCAGATTTAACCGTTATAAAGAACGAGAAAACTGTATACTGGTCAATACAGCAGATAAAAAAGACATGTTGAGAGAAGTTTCATTGAATATCTGAAGACATTTTCAGGCTTAAATGAAAACTGGAAGCACTATTTCCTGTGATTCTATTGTGATTTTCATTTGTTCATTAGAAACAAGTGGAATCCTATTTAATGAAAGTTTCAAAGTCATAGCACAACTGAATCATTTTTCAGTGCTATGTGTAGTAGATTAGACATAACAACACTCTTGATATCACAGAAACTGATCATTTAATTAATTCTGAATAGCACATTATAGATTGCCACAGCACAAAAAGTACATGTCATTAATGTTAACCAGAGAAGGTGACCTTGTGAGGTGTGTGGATTTGACATTTATTTTGTAAGTGATTTCTTTTTTAAAAAGAAGTTTCAATGATCTTTGTAGCAATAAGCTTTGAGATTAGCAGTAGTATTACAAACAGCACCTGTCTCATTTATTTTCTTTTGACATTAAAGTCGCTGCTTAATTCTAATTATATTCTAACCCAGTAAAGACCTAAGTGTTTGGATCTTCTCAGTTACGTTGGAAAAGAGATGCAGGAGGCCTTGTGAATTGTGTGCTTGGTACCAATAGGGCATGTAATACTTCAGCCTGTTCAAAGGTTTTAAGCTTGTGAAGGCTTGTGAGGAAATGACACATAATAAATTATTTACATTAAAATATGTTAAACAAGCAAGAACCAGAGCCAGTAAAATGAGTGTACTCATTCTGCTTTATGGATGTTCTGCTTGTCCCGCTGTGAGTAGCCAAGGCCCAGTGTTGCTTCACAGCTACAACGCACCATGCTGTAGAGCATTGTAGAGTGGGGAAAAAAGAGGTGCCAAAAGGGGTTAGAAATATTGCTCTCTCTCCATCCAAAATACTTTCCTTAGTCCACCAGATAGATCTAACAGAAGATCCTCTAAGTTTACACTCCTCTAGGTTGTGTTTTACAGTACTAATGCTGCTGTTGTCAGCTGTCCCCAGCTGGGCTGTGGGTACAGCAGCAGCAGAGGAAAAGCTTTTCTTTCAAACATCGTATTACTACTGCAGGATGCTGGTAACGGAGCAGCAGCAAGTGCTTTTTCAGGTGACTTTTCCTATTCTTCAAAATGGTATAACCAAAATGGTATATAATGGTCCATGCACAGCTAAAAATCTCCTGCATGTAAACTGGAATTAATAGAAATAACAGTCAACTTTCAGGGAATTAATTTTCCAAACTGCTTTAAGCACATTTGTAGTCTTTCTGCCCATTTGCAAAAAGCAAGTATTTATCTAGAAGCAGATGTCAATGACAGCCTAAGAACATGATCTTTATGCTTTTGCAGCCTCAGCTGGCCTTGCAAGGAGTGAAGTTCAAGGTCATCAACACGGAATGTTCCAGAATTGTCATATTTAGCACAAAATAGCACAGTCATCAATCATCTTTGTGAAGCAAACAGGATTTTGACAAATGGCATGTTTGTACAAAGTGGCTGAAACTATTGCTATTTCAGGACACTTTGCTCTATTGTCAAAGTAGAAAAGCCAAAGCTATTTCTCTTCTTCCTATAATAAAATCACCTGTTGAATTGTGGCACTACGGTGTCGTTGATCGTTGATAGTCAGCCCAAATAGTTCATATGTGCCTATTCCATTTGCTCTGCTGTAATGCATTCCACACATCACCCTCTATAACAATGGAGTAAATAGTGACCCTGTGTTCTCTTCAGCTGACTGAAGGCAGAATCCTGTTCTCCAAAGGTTTCACAGAGCTCTCTGTCAGCATGAGACCTCTTTCCTCAAACCCACCTGAGCCTGAAGAGTCATGTGCCTCAACTGTCCTTCTTACCAGCTTGCTTTCTCTTTGTCATAGAATCATAGGATGACCTGGATTGTAACAAACCTTAAAGATCGTCTTGTTCCAACCCCCCTGCCATGGGCAGAGACACCTCTCACTAGACCTTCCTCCTTCCTCTTTGGTATGCTAGACAACCATCTGATTTTCCTAGTCTTCTGCTCTTTTGTTACAAAGCCTTTATTTTTGCTTTTGCTGGTGCAATGTCCTTCAGCAGAACTTGTGGGTGTATACCTTGATAGGTGGAAGATCTGATAAAGACAATGACAGCAGTGAAGATTTTTGTCTCCAGATAGCCTCAGTCTCTTGGCTATCACAGGACAGTGACACAAATGAGAGACACAGGAAAAGAGCTTGAATGTGATAAACTAATACTCTGTCAGTGGCCATTGCCTTCACTTCTGAAATAAGGCAGTACATTTAGTAGCTTTCCTATTTTCTCCTTTTTTCTTTTTCCAATTTGTTTCAAATAGTGTTTTGTTATAAGTTCTAATAGTAATGTTATTCAAATTTTATTGTGCTTTCATCAGAGTCCCATGACTGTACTTTAGTAAATCAGCGTATTTTGTATCCCAAAGACCTCCAGTGGTATCAGTGTGATGATCTTCAGCATCCCGTGGTCTAAGCAGCAAATGTTATCTTTGAGTTCTTTATCAGACAGTTTTCCCTCTCTCTTACTCATCTCACAAATTAGATCAGAGGTTAACCTCAGCCCGATACCACCCATAGGCCCATGCATCTTGACTCTCTACTGTATCTCATCCCACAACTTCAGTCTGTTTGGCATATTGCATTTTCCATTCACTCTGTAAGTCCACGGAATGTTTGAAGGCATGTAGACACAGGGAATTCCCAAGGATTCCTATATTGTAGTTAGCATGGAAAATATACTGGCCCAAGCAAAATTATACGTATTTCCCTATCTGCCTGGCTTGCTTTCATTTTTAAGCAGCTGGGGGACATCCTTCATCTATCATATTGCTCTTTTTCTGTCTTTATTATTGTAGCTGATTCCTTCTCTGGTTCTTTGATAGGAGCATTTCCCTGTGGGAAGAGTGGCACTTCCTCTTCCTACCTTATGTCCATATTTCCTGTGCCCATGTATCCTTGCATTCACCTCTTTGGCCTTTCTGTTTTCAAAAGCCTCTACCAGAACGTTTTTCTCTGGCTCTGTCTCTGGAGAAATGCTAATGATGTAGACCCCAATGTGTCACAGAGGAGCTTTCCCCTAAGCTTCAGCTATCCTATTGTTTTGTCTGACCAAGTCTATTCACAAGATAATAACACTTAATGAGTCCCTCTCTCTCCCTTCTTCCCACAGACAGACTTGTAGACGCCACTCCTCAGCTTTTTAGCTTAAGAGTAGGAAGCAGTCACTACAAAGGCATGTCTATGTTGCAGGCAGAGCTATGATTGCATCACATGCAGACACACTTGGCTTACCTTTACAGTACTCCCAGTACCTTGCTGGGTTACTGGAAGCCATTGTGTCAGCCCCAGGAAACTGTGTGCTTACCTGTGTCCTTAACTTGTGCTAAGCTACAGCCTCCTGCAACTCTATTTCCGTTTGCAGCGGGGTTCCCCCAAGTATATTCTCACAGATGTGTATCCAGCAGACCTCTTGTCATAGTATAAATATTTTGAAAGGCTGTTGGATATCCAAATAACACCATTAATTTATAAAACTAATCTGGTGCCCAGTGCGAGGACAAGAGGAAATGGACACAAAGTAGTACATAAGAAATTCCATCTAAACATGAGGAGGAGTTTCTTCACTTTGAGGTTAGCAGAGCACTGGAACAGGTTGCCCAGAGAGGTGGTGCTTTCTCCATGTCTGGAGATATTCAAAACCTGCCTGGACAAGTTCCTGTGCAACATGCTCTGGGAGGACCTGCTTTGGCAGGGGAGTTGGACTAGATGATCTCCAGAGGTCCCTTCCAACTCCACATCATTCTGTGATTCTGTGGAAGCCATGCAGTTATCAAGGAAGTCTTTAGGTAGACTCATGAAAAAACAAGTTTAATGTAGTGCCTGGTAAGAAATATTATGTTACTGGTAAATATTTTCTGAAAAGGTGACTTTGGCCAATTTTATACTAAGAGTATCATGCCAACATAAGCACCAAAATGGCCTTAGCAGGCTTACAGCTATACTCCTACAGTGACGTCTGATGTCAGGGCAGTAAAGCCAGGTGCATATTTACTGAGCAGCAACTGGGAATGTATCTACTGGGGTGTTCCAGTGGCACACAGGCAATGCTGCGTGTCCTCTGTACTTACAGCCTTTAGTATAAGTACTCTGCTGGCACAACTCATACCTGTAAAACGTGCTGAGTGATCTGTTTCCATGAAGATTCTGTCTGAGGTCTCCTTCCTTGCATCATGGAGACAAATGTGCTGGCAGACATGCAAGAGTGTCCTGGCTGGATGCTTGACTGCCTACTCCCAGGAGAACCCTCATTTTTAGCTCATGGGTTTCTCACCTCAGCTGCTGAATGGTAAGCAGCTGCCTTCCCCCATCTTTCCTTCCTTGTTTTTCTACATCTGGCTAAGATCCCTGAGGAGCACCTTCTTCCTGGTTGTAGAGACAAGAGGGCTTTTGCAGGCAGCTGTTCCCCTGCAGAAGCCAGACAAATGATGAACTTTTCCCATCCTGAAAGTTTGCTCTGCAATTAAGCCCCATTTTTGCCGTTCCCGTTACTGCGTTTCCTAATGGTTATTAACTCATTTGGATTGCAATTGCTATTGTGTTAGTTATTGCAGCTATCTGCTTTGTCTGAAGTAGTATTTGCAGATTAGTGAGATCCATTATTTGAAAATTATATGTATGAAAAAAATGGGAACACAAAAGCAACTGCGAGGATGATCTGCAGGTGAGAGATGCAACTTGAGAAAATTAGCCCTGAATCTGTAAGGTCGAATGCTAAGATTGTTGCATCTTGCTTTTGCAGCCTGTATCTAATTGTGTTGTGAGTGCCAGCTGGTTACCTTTTTTGCATCACCAAATTGCAGTTGTGTAACTTTTTATATCATATCTGACATGCATGGCAATTTTAATTAAGATTTTTGAAAGTATCAGGGAATATTTTAGATCAAGATCTTGGCTGGTATAGTATCTAAAGTAACAGTTGTTACGTTTTCATTCAGAGTTCCTTGATACCATTCATAATATTAACATTGAGCTACTAAAGTTGCTGGCTTGCTGAACACTAGCTCTTTTGTTGCATTTTATGATCCTTAATTTCCTTACTAACAAGCTATGGGTCCTTAGTGTATTTAGCATGTTAGTCGCAATCTCAGCCAACACCGATCCATCCATTCTTTGAGTAGGATGTAAAAAAAGGCTGACAATGCACAGAAGATGCCTAAAGCAACTTGTTCCGCAATTAATTCAGCTGCACAAACGTGACTCAGAGCCTGCCTCTCTCTTTAAATGTAATTGCCCAACAAAGCTGACTCAACCAGCACACAAAACTCTGCCTATACAAAGAGCTCACCTATGCCATTTGACTTGGTTTTTGCTGCTTCATGCCAAGCATTCTCAAACTATTCTTGAAGGGTAAACCCCTCCTCACAGGACACTCTCCACCTCCCCACTGAAAGCACAAGATGTTTGCACCTTGCTTCAGTGGTATATAGAGCCTGTGATCATCCCTGTATTGATAGCAGTTCCCCAAAACAGTCCCCCTCCTACCATCATTTTCATTATCTGCTTCTTCTCCCACTTCATTTTCAGGGATGGACCTCCCAACTCTTCACTCATTGGAGTCCCAGGCTCTGGGACTACAACTTTAGGGATGGATGGGTTGAAAGGTATGAGGGATTTTCAAGGGGAGTGCCAAGGGACACCGAATAACCTTATTCACATGAAAGTGAAGTAGCCTGTGACCGCATGGTCCTCCTTCCACACAAAAAATTATAAGCATAGTGTAAGCATCATCTTCTGAGATAATCTAGTATTTGGATGCAGGGAACAAGCTTGATGCTGAAAAATGCAACCATTGCTCATACCGAGATGCGATGAGCTCTGTGCTGCTGTGTGTCTTGTCAGATACATTGCAAGGACACATATGTGATTCTCCATAGGATTTGTGTCAGAACAAAGCTAAGTCCATGATCATGTGAACATCCCCCTGCCCTGCTGATTAGACAGGACAACTCATGGACTTTGGTCAGAGAAGGAGGACTAGCAAGCAACATCATAAATACCAGAGAAGCAACTGTTCTATGAAGGAGAAACAAAAAAGGAAGTGTATGCTGGTAGGCATTTGGATGGCTGAGAAAAGAAAACCTATGGAAAATAGTTACAGATGTATATATTATCCAGTGTAACTTCAGTCACCAAGTGCTGCTCTGGTCTACCCACTATAACCCCTCCTTTTCATTTGCTCTTACTTTATATTCTCACTCCAGTTCACACAAATTAATCACAGATTTTTAAAATTACTAGTCATGGTTTTAAATTCACTCACCTGTCAGTTAGTTATATCACTATCTCCTTCCTATGCCCATGTTTTAAAAACTAATCTCTCCTGATTTTTCAGCCTTCACCTGCAGGGACTGTCCTCAAAGCTTCCTGACCATCTGCCCATAACTTCCTTACCATTCTATTTAATGGAAGCGTCCTTGTTTTTCCAAAATCCATTTGTATGTCCAGCGATTGTGCAAAGGAGAGCAGAAGTTTTCCTAGAAAGGAAAACCTAGGAAAATAATTTTGATAAGTATGCAATTATATTAATTAAGTCTGGGGAGGTAATAATTATGAGTTTTCTTTTCAAAACATCATCTAAAATTGATTTTGTAATGGTGTTACTTTAAAATACATTACTATAATACAAAAAATATTAAAGATCGAAATTTTCACTTTTCCAAAATATAACTTTTATTGAATGTTTCAGAAATGGTGGTGGTGGTGATTTTCTTCAGATTTTCCCTTCACTAATTGCAACAAAGTAGAAGAGATATAGAGATTTTCTTTGGTTTACATGAATAAAAAATTTTGAAATCATGACACCAACTACAAAAGCCCTTCTTCTGCACAGCTTTAAATAAAATAACTTACAATTTATTGTACATGTCAGACTACTTTCAAAAGTCAACAAATATGAGAATATTTGGGACAAGTTTGTTTCAAAATTTTTCTGGACTAATGGCTATCATACAGGTAAAATCAAGTTAAGCGTCCAATCCAATAGCTTTGAGAAGAGTTCCTGCCATTTTCTGGTTGCAAATATAGAAAAAACTCATGATTTGAAATGTTTCCAAGTCAAAGTATTCATAATCTAAATCTTCTTTCTTGCTATGCCTAGTCTATATACTCTTGAAAACTCTTCACCAGTGTGTACTATCATCTAAGGATAATACAAAATTATATGTAATGTCTGCCTTAAAAGATCTGTCAGTATTGCATTTTAAATACAAAAATATAACATGATTCCACTGTGAGTGTTATTAAAATCTATATAAAGATGATATTGTACCATTTTTTAAGATGTATTCCAATGCATTTCTAAAAAAAACTGAAAATAGGCCTGTGTGAATACTTCAACAAACCAATTCTTTCCTAAGTCAATCTAAAATTACAGAATCAGGTTGTATTTCAGTAAAATAAAAGTGTTTTGACATTACTCATAGGCCACATTTTTAAGGCAAACAGAGAAATTATTATCTGTTCCATGACACATTTGAGTAGCCACTTCTAAGTGGTTCCAGCTTTGAAATCTGAGCAATTTCCAGCCATGAAAAGCAAATACATTGTAATTCTGCTCCTCCTGACATCTATAATTGTGCATTAGTGAGAAAAAAATATTCTCACAGAAACTATTGAATACGTGAATTTTTTAAAATAATTACATGGTTTTCTATATGATAGAAGCAAAAAATGAAGCATCGGAGTTTACCAAATGCAAACTAACTCTGAATTTTAGAATAGTTTTAAAGTAGATTTTTCTACTAATTCTCTGTATCAGTTTAGTGAAATTAAGTTCCTCGAGACATACTTTATTCTAAGCTTATGATGATTCTTCTACAAATACAGTAGAGTAGTAAACCATATTGTGAGCTAGTATATTACGCCCAGGCAAAACTGCAGATTCCTATTTTTAAAAACAAAACAAAACCAACTCATGCATTTGAGAAAAGTCTTTGCACATTCTTTGAGGTTAATATACTGACAACAAAGAAAAAAATATAAATCTAAATCTACAGTAACAATAAATTACACAGATGAGAAAGTCACATATTAATCTCATTACTGGAAAAGAATCATAAACAATGGAGCATCGGATGTAAGGCTCAGGTTTTCCTTAACCCCTTCAAAAAGTGATACTGGATAAAATGTGGGATAGTGCAGGAATATTTGAGCAAACTGGCTCCATATGTGCACTGTGTGCCTGATCCAAGGTGACCAAGTCTGCCTGGAAAACCCTCACTGATTTCAGTGCTGTTCAGTGCTGGCTCTCAGAAAAGTGACTTCTCGGCCAAGTGCCACATTACCGGGTCGTTCCTGCACCGCTGTGCCAAATAGTCCTCCTTCTCTAGCAAACTGTCTTTAGTCTTTTGTGTAATGCTTCTGGTTGGTCAAGTCACAGCACTCCTGGGAAGGGATGGAAAAGCAGATGGAAAACTAAGAACAAAATAGGCGCTTAGACGAAACTTCCTTGGAGAGAAAGAGAGAACAACTGGGAGAGATCAGACAGAAGTTTTTGCCAGGATGTGTGAGTAAATGACATCAGGCATTTATGGAGGTTAAAGCAGTAACAGCCAAATTTCTCTCAACCTTGAGAGAACCCACTAAGGGCTCTGAAGCGGAGTGAAAGGAAGGGCAATCTGTCTAGTATGCCTGCTTGACGTATGTGTGTGTCCTGAACATCGTCTGTGCATAAGCCTCCAAAACCACAGCACTTTAGTATGCAAACTGGTCTTGTGATACAGAATCAACTTATATATCTCTTGCACTACCTTAGAAGGGACCATGAGATGATTTTCCAAAGATTTCTATAAAAGCTGTATACTTTCACTGGTGCAGAGAGAAAGTATCCATGCCAATGAAAGGAACACATGGTTTCCTGTTCAGGCTTTCAGCTTCTGTTGAAATCCAAATATGAAGCTAACCACAAATTTGTGGTGTTGAATAGCCAAACTCCATCAAAACTCACTGAATTGAACCCCACAACATGGCATATAGTTTTTCCCAGTGCCTCTATGCATTTTCGTTTTTTACACCCACGTCAAGATTTTTACACTAATCTCTAACTCTCCCAATAGACTCTCCAGTATAAACCATTATACAGATATTTTTCTTAAAGCAAGATGCATTTTTGGTACCAGTGGCAGTAGATCAATATAGACTGGCCAGCAGAGGGTGCCACTTGAATTTGAGAATAAAACTTATCAATAACCTTTAAGAAAAAACAGATTTCCAGAAGATTATGCTAATAACAGGGGTAGCCACCTTCTTCTGCCATTGGTGCTAAAGAAATAGAATGGTGCTATATTTTTTGTCAGAAATGCTTGTTTCAACTGGTAGTACAAAATGCTGAGGTGTGTTCTAAGTGAAGCTTTGGATTTAATCTCTGACAGCAGTCTAAATGGCAGTAGATAGTACTGTACAGGAACAACTATTTCACATGCAACCCAATACTCTTGGTTCACTTTGGCAGACTTCTCATTTTATATTTTCTCCACAGATAAATTGGAAAATAAGTTTCCACCCCAGGTTAGGTTTTACCTATTTGCCTTTTACCAGACCGAACCAATCTGCTTGAAATTTCATAAGTAAGTTATTCTGCCAAAGTAGAAGTTTAATGGAAAGTTTGAGGTAAATTCAACAAGATGTTTGGGAGACATGAGGGCTCAAAAAAGGAAGCAGTATCACCTCTTGAAAATTTTCCTAACATTTTTTTTGGCTTATAGTAACTGCAAAATGGCTTGGCTGAGAAACTAGAAATTTGTTTTAATCTTTTGTAGATGGTGATTTCTGTTTCCTTTGGCTTCTTTTGGGGTGCTTCAGGGGGCAATTATTTAGTCGCTAAAAGACGTTTATGCAAACATTTAGGGTTCCTAAATCCGCATGTCAGCTTTTATAGGGCTTATGAAATCCACAATAGTGGAATGTAGCTTTCCCAGACTGCACAGACTTTTTCACAGGGTAACTCTTGTGATCAGGGCAGGGCAAACTTCATTTCAGAAAAGACTTTAGTAGGTTTCAGCTGCCCTGTGAGAAGTTCTGAAAGGTCCCACCCACCACACCATCATGTCCTCTGAGAGCTGCTCGAGGCAAAGGCCATTCCCATAAAGGCATTTTACTTCCTTTTTGTCTCTACATCTGCTTAGAGCTCTCCTACTTGTCTCTGTTATCTGCACATATGTCTCTTGGCAGGATTTGAGGGAGAAGATATTTTTCCCCACAAATCTAAACTGGTTTTGTAAGCTACACCACTCCCAGTGTATGGCCAGAGGCAGGCCTGTATGTAAAGATTTACCCCAATGACACTCAGAAAACAAAATCAACTTTTACGTTCTCTTACTGGTTGGACAAATGTCCTGTATCTTTAAGTACAGTTGACAGTTTTTCAGTAGTTAACAAAACTCTCCATGGTGAGGTTTGAAGGTGTTCTGAATTTTTGCAGTATGTGATTTGTTAGTCTTATTGGCCCAACGTCTAAGGAGTGAAGTAATTCACTGGCAGTGTTTTTTGTAGAACAATACTAAGAAAAAGCCGAGGTTCCATAATGATTTATGAACAGAATATGGTCAGAATTAGCACCAACCTGATGAAAATACTGTTCCATTTTTGAGATTTTTGTGCTGCTCCCAATTTCTTGGATTTACCATGAATTATACCTTTTTCAATCCAAAAATACAGAAATAAAGAGATAGGATCCAGAAATTTAAGTCAGAAGAATCTGTGAAAGTTTGGAAAACTTGAAACTAGGCTGTCAGAAAGGAATGAGGGAGGTATGCAAAAAAATAAAAGAATTAATATTATACCTGCAGGCAGAATTATCTTTCAAAGTACAGAATATTTTCTGAAAACAAGTTAGTGTTATTGAAATGTTGACTAGAAGGAACAACGTATAAAGCCAGGCCTGAGACAGCTATTGTATTATACTGTATTATGAGTGAGATGTCCTCTCACCAAGCTTTCTTTTTCCCTGTTTCCTCTTTTCTCGTCCCCCCACACCCACTGTTACTGTAGAATCTCTTTTATGAAGCAAAAATATATTTTGAAGAAAGCTGTGATTATAGTCACCTATCAACCTTAGATATATGCAGTTATTGGCCCAGAGATTTATGTGTCAGTAAGACAGCTATAGTACAAAGAAGTAAAAATGTGGTACCTTAGAAGGTGGTATGCTAAATTTGCATTGGTTAAACTAATGAAATTCTGGTGAGTTCAAAGAGATATGGACTTGGTATGCTGAAAGACATGCTAACAAAAATGAAGTGAGGAATGAAGTAGAAGTGGCAGTTATCTCAAAATCAATTAAGAATTGAAATAAAAATCTAAAAACTACAGAGAAATGTTTATTTTTGGAAGGCAGAGGGAAAACAAGTAGAAAATTCTTTTTAATTAAAACCCTCATTATATATTAGCAAAATGGCCGTGATTTATAAGAATGCATCCTGTTTACAAAGACGTTGTAGCCTTCACTTTGCTAACCTCTTCTATAGAAGGAAAGTCTGCACTGGATGATTTTCAACTCATGTATTGTTTCTCTTTCATCAACAGAAATATTGAGAAAGCACTATGAACAAAAGATTAGAAATGGAAAAGAGAGCAGAAAAAGTCAATGCTATGACACTTCAAGGGCAACCCTGAATTTTGGCCCTTTTCAGATGGTTTCTCAGGAGGAGACATATTTCATTCTGTAAGCAATTATGAGGACCAGTCATCATCTAAAGGAAATGTCTTCATTAAAATCCATTTGTCTCTTAATTTCTCTGCTTGCAAATATGTGGGATTTTTTTTTCATCGAACAAGTCTATCACCTTTCCCATACTTGAAAGGGAAACTCTAATAGGGAATGCTTACAAGTTCATTATTTGGCTCAGTTATTTGCCAGATGTGAATGAGGCTCTGTTTTGGCTAGCCTGTATGGTCAAATGTAATATTAAACCAAATAAAAAATTAAATGGGGTCCAAGTGCAGACCTGCAGCTAAGAGAAACGTTTTATGAAAAAAAGGAAAATCTTGAAATTTTATCATCACTCTTGAGGTAATTAAATTATTTATGCCAAATCCATGAATAAAGTTCAGAATTAATTTAGAAATATGACAAAAATCCACCATTTCTTTTCAATCAAATTTATCTCTAGCAACTGCCATCTTGTTTTTCCTTCAAGATAACATTGCAATATCTAGAAGGACTGCTTATAAGGGATTGTGACCTCTGTTTCCAATATTCATCCTGAGAATTGGAGGTTATCTGCAATCCTGCCTTGCAAGTGTCTCAATTTATAATACTATAAAGAAATTCATTCCACCAAACATCCTTAAATGGCAAAATTGATGTTATATTTCTGTCTCACAGTTCACAACAGCATCTGAATTCTTAACAGCATCTGAATTCTTAACTTATCCACAACTGCCAAACAGCAGGTTAACTGCCAGGTTACAGCCTCATTGAAAACTGCAAAAAATTAAAAACATTGAATGAAAATTATTGGTAATTGATTTATTTTTTCTCTGTATGCCAAAGGATGGGTTTGGAAGGTTGATAACATGTTTACCATTTTGACTTCAAATTCTGCTTGCAAGATTGATCATTTCCCTCTTTATCTTTTCTATATTTATGAAAATTACTTTATATGCTTATATGACTTTATGTATTCATTTGCTATACAGGATAGATATCATAAAACTCTATCCTGAAGAGAAAAGGCATGAAATACATATTTAAGATGACAGAATCCATGTGAGGAATATCAATGAAAAAATCTAATTGCTGTTGCCACCTGATATCAGAGATCCCTGACACAAAGTCTGTTCTTTACTGGAGGATGTGTTTTTAGTATCTATCTGTTGAAAAACATTCTTTTTCATTTACTGTTTGCAACACTGAGCCCATACAGTTCCACAAAAGACCGGTTTTGATTGGGGTTTGGTTTTTTTTTTTTTTGGAAGATCCTACTTGACTTGAATGAGCTTTACATCAGTCCTCAGTTCTGTACTAGATAAAACTCTTCCATTGGAATTTTTCTGCCATCCATTGTTGACCAATTAGGAGGAACCAGGAAGCTATCTGAACCTTGAAGTGAGTGGATAATCATGAAAATTGCTTCTGGCTTGTCTGTAGAAAGGATGCAATAATTACCCTTGCAGTTGTTTGAAAACTCTCTAAACTATCACTCAAATAAGATTTGTTTAGTTTCTTGGAGCTGCTCTGGCAGCAGAAACAGAAAGATAGATACATGGATGGCCTAGAAAATAAAAGACTGGACAAATAAATGCTTTTTAGTCTATATGAAAAATACATATAACTTATATAGGCTAAATTCCATGTACCCACATTTGTCCTGAACCATACACATGTGGACAAATGTACAGATATATGAATGTTGGAACTTAAAGTGAGGAACAAACCAGAGTAAACTATCATCTTTTTAAAACAATATTGAATGTCTTAGTGCAAACTAACAGGAATGGAATGATGTTGAGACAGGTCTTTTGTTTAAAAGGCTTTTTTAGCTGTTTGAAATTTGGGCAAGAGAAGGCTTAGGCCTGTCTGGGTTTGTAGCATTTTGCCCCAGCAACTCCACTGCAGTTAATGAGTGTAGCAAAGCTTTGTGAAAGTTGTGGTTGAAATAGCTGTTTGTAGCAGAAATAAAATATACAAAATTTATTACTTACATTTCAAAGCAGCTGTGTTTAGCCATGAAAAATAAGCTCAGTAATTATCACAAACATGAATATCTTAAAATACTTCCAGCAAGAACCTAATTGTGATCACATTAAGGTCATTTGATACAAACCTCTAAATTAGCAACAAACTGTTAGCTTGGAAATCAAGCTGTAGTAGCTAGGAATTACTCTAGGTTTAAGCGAACATTATTCAGGATTTTATCTTCCATTTGTTATGGTTAACCCTTATTTGTCTTCCTCGGGGAAATGTAGATTGCCACATTATATTAGCTGTCCTCCCCCCGCCTTCTCTCCTCCTCCCTCCAGTTACTTCCACTTAAATGGTACCAACCTTGGGGAAACAAAGTATATCCTTAAATTCCTTGAAGCTGCAACTTGAGAATTCTTTCAAAACGTATGCTCTAAAGAGGAAATTATTATCTTCATATAAAAAGTATTTGGCAAAAAAAAGGATTTGGTTTCCATTTGTGCTTTTCCTTGAGTTAAATGGAGGTAAGTATACAGAAGCCATTATGAGACTCTCCATATACCCCCAAGGTCTTAGAGACACAAGAGCTTGCTGCCTAAATTGTGACTTTTTGTTACATTTAGTTTCTTGCTTGTCAGTGAGGCACATGTCCCCATTGAGCTGGGGCAAATTTGCACCTCTGAATTTTGCCTAGGTACTCTGCCTTGCTAGAGACCCATGTTCCTGCAGGGCCTCCCTGCCTGCCTGAGTCTTTGCTTCCGCAATCACAGCTTTCAACTGAGGAAAGAAGTGTCTCTGCCCCGGAATACCCTACACAACAAGGACCTCCTACTCTAAACTAACATACTCTCTGAGGGGGGTGGAAACTACGTTGTCCAATCCAGTGGGGCTTGACCAAAATCCAGGTGTTACAGTCACAGTTGTACTAGAAATAGACATCAACCTGTCTCTTTACGCAAGGTGCCTACAGATATTGAACTCAAACCCATCCAGAAATATTACATACTATTTGAACAAACAGAGAATTAAGAATATTCTGTTAAAGATTTTTGAATGAAACTAAGTAGAAAATAGTCACTTAATCATCTCAGGGGAGCAGCCACATTTCTGCACACATATGTTTTCAGAGAGCTACATGTGCTGGGGAGCTTCCATCAGAAAAGGTATCTGCATGTTTTGATGCATAAGAATGTGAGAGTGGTCTGACTGAGTCACACCACAGGTCCATCCAGCTCCAAGTGCTATTCACAAAAGAGTCAAAAAGAGAATTCCTCAGGAAGGTTGTAAGTGATGCTACTCAAGAATATTCATCCAGCATTCAACCATTGACTTTTTAAACCAGTTGTCTTACATAAAATAATTCTCAGTAGATTTTTCTTACATTAATTGTCTAGTTGCTTTTTGAAATCAGGTAAACCTTAAACATCTGAAACACCCTGTGATAAGGAATCCCACATCTTAACTTCATGTTGACACAGATGGATAAGGGCCAGCTTGTTTGAATCTCTCCCCTGGAACCTGAATTACACTCTGGGAACTTAAGTGCTATTTACAGTTCACTCTTATTCCCCTAAACTCATGATTTGGTTGAACAAAATCTGAAGCCAAATACCCACCAGTAGAACTAAAGCTTCAGCTTATTGTCTTGGAGTGACACCACCGTGCTGTGTCAGGACTGAAGTCTTAAAACTGGGCCATTTATTAGACCTGTTCACCCCTGTTTCTTCATATGAAGTACAATTTTATTTGCAAACATTTGCACTTCTNTTTTCATCAACACAAATACAATATGTTAATGACAAATACAACAGAAAGAAAAAGAAATATACATTTAAAAAAATCCAATCAGACTAAGGTTTTAGGACACCAAAATCCAGTTTGCCTTCTTAGAGGGAAATAAAAATTCTGTTCAGTTCTTGGAAAACAAGCAGCAAAGAAAGATTAAGTGTCACGTTAATTTTTGATGGAGAAATGGAAGCAAAGGTATTGCTGGTAGCAGTTTGAATCTTTAACTCGCATTGAACAATGAAAAACAAGAGAGAAAAAAAATTATTTGTATTACAAACATTTTGGTTTTGTCTCTTGTATCTGTTTTTTATCTGTGCACAAAGCCATCTATTTGTTTGACTATAATCCACAGGTCATTTTCTTGCCATTGTACATGCCATTCCAACTGTGGTATTACAGATAGGCAAAGCAGATAAACAGAAGAAGCAAATAAACAGTCTTCAGTGTGATGAATGCTATTTATAAACAACATGGACAAGGAAAAGATTCTAAGCAGAGGCTTAAAAAAATTACAGGTCCTGATGTTCAACTTATTTCTAAATTCATCTGTGAACCACTGATAAAATAGAATGAGAAATGTCTTTGTAAAGTAAATGATATATTATTACACAAAATAATAAGAATATGCAGTGCTGTAAGTATGAATTAGGCATTCTGTGGTTGATTTTACATCATATAAAAGTACTACTCATTCCAATGCTTAAAAAAGAGCTAGGAATTCAGTAACTAGTGTCCCTTGTCCAGATATTAGTGGCTACCAAAGATCCTTGGTATAAAAGACCCATATGGAACTACTCATTTGAGTAAGGTAAACTGCTAGAGCAAGCTATACATGATGAGTAATAATATATTAGCCAGAAATTGAGAGTATAAATATATGAAGCACAATGAAAGCTCACTGAATTCAATTAGATTTTTCTATTGGATGTGTTGGCATTGAATCACAATGGGAAAGGAAGAAGCCTAAAACAATATATGCAAGTACATCATTATTAGTCATGCTGCTAGTACATTGCATCTGTAGAGTGAAGGCCTAACAAAGAATTTCTGATATTAGGTTTGGTAATTTTTGAGATGGAAAAATTTCCTTTAGAACCTTAGAAAATTTCAATGAGCTTGAGCACTGACAATACATCAGGGTTGTTTTTTCCCCTTGTGTTGTGTGGATACGTGCTTAGGGAGATGATCATCCTGCTTACTAGTTTGGTTTAGCTGTCAGCAGCAGACATTGGGCTGTGTTCCTTAGAACATTAATCCATAAATACTCAGTATCATTTATTTCCAAGTCATTGCTGAGCCAGGAACAAATAACTTCATTTTGATGGAGTACCACTCACTCTCTCCATTTACTCAGATAGCCCCTTTCTGTGTTAAATTCTACAACTAATGATATTAACGCTCAAGTCATGAACGTCTCTCCAAACTTCATTAATATCAACTCAGTCAAATTAAGCCCATAAAGCCAGCAATTCTCATTTCTCTTGTTTATTACACTGGATCCTAGCACAGACAGATAATTAAAGACATTTCTTTTCTTCATGCTCCTTGTTGCCTTGATTAAGGATGTTCTTGACGGTGTGACATTCCACTAAGTGCACGTCTTTTATTCTTTTCCCCTCTTGCTGTAAATTTAACAGTCTTCCAATTAGTGCAGAGATCTGGTGAGACAGGGAACGTTTACCTTGAGTATTCACCTCTCTGCTTAGAAGGTGGACCACATTGCCTTCCACAAATGATAGCTTTGCAAAGGAAATCTTTCTTGTTACCATACTTGTCTTACCGGTACTGCTGCCTGCTTGCTCCTATTGCTACTAGGGAATGGCAGCAATGGAAGGTGCAGACCAACAACAAAGAAATACCATCAAGCTTATTAGTAGGAATCCTAGTAGCGCTACAGCCCCAGGATAACCCAATGAATCTACAGAGCTCCTTCATCGTTTAAGTTAGCCCACAGATCTTTCCTGCTGCTGGAGAATCCTATTGTTAAGATGGCCAACCTTCTAGCAATCTTCCCCCAGGAACATAATTCTTCATTCTTAGAGGTTCAGAAGAGAATATGATAATCTCTGAGCTCTAATGCAGTACAATATTTTGGGATCAGAATGGAATACAGTTTCTCACTGTCTTTTAGAGCACTGATATATTATAAAAACATAGTATGCAGATCCAAAACTGCAAATTCATATGTGGGTTACTATTACATCATTCCAAGAACAGTCATATGAATATAATGACTAGTTGATCTCCCAACAAACTTGGATTGCTGTGAGGCAAAGCATAGCATATAATTTCAGAATAGGTAATTTTTCATTTGTAAATGCTGAGCAAATCAAGTAAATTGGCAAATGAATCAAGTCTATGAAACAAACATAGTTCTAAGTGTACAGTCATTACGCATGGCTACCTCACAGATGCCTTTGTGATGTAATACATTTTGTGTTTAATACTGTGTTTTAGGCAAAACATTATTAGGGAAAGTAATAGGCACCAGCGGTATAAATAAGCAGAAATTAAGCTACTTTTCTATATATTATACATGGACTAAGCCTTTGGTCACAATACTATAATTGATTATTTTACAATAGAATTAAACCCAACATTTTCTCACTCTCAATAGTTTGCTAAATCATCTACATCTACATTTGTTATGGCTAACCAGATTGACATGCATTTAGTGAACCAGAACTTAAAATTATTTAAATACAGTTTTGTTGCTCTCTCAAAATTCCAGAGGAAAACTTCTGCCCACCAACAGACATGTACATGGAAAAAGTACTTCTGAAATCCTAGACCTAACATTTTCCTTTTAACCAGCATAAAACCCCTTAATATAAAAAACTGATCCCTAAATAAATTAGAGATTATGTAAACTCTGCAAAATGCTTTGTACAGGCAAGCACTAGTCCTGATGAAAAGCTTCTATGACTAGATTTATTTGCATCAATATTGCTTCCTCATTCAGGAGGAAGATCAGTACAGAAAGGAGTCCCTGGCACCTCCAGTAAAAAGTAGAAATTAAAGGACAAGGTAAATTCGAGTGACACTTTTAAAATGATGGTTTATGTGTGTTGTCTCAGCCAGTCCAAGCTTGTTTCAGGATGATTAGTAACTGTATTTTTAGAGTGTTAGAATAGGCAAGGATTTTATGTTTGCTAGTCAATGCATAGTCAACCTTGTTACAGCAAAGACATTGGCCAAACACACACAACCATTATACTAGTGCTCCTTAGTACTTGTACATCTTGCATTAGATATTGAAAGAAAAGAATTCAGATATAGAATACTTTTACAAATGAATTTTACAATTCCTTGCTATAGTCTTTATTCATAGAAGCCATATCATCAGCTGTACTGGTAGAACTACTTCCATGATTAAAGCCTTCTCCAATTTCTGATAGATGAAGATTCAGAGACATCATTAAAGATTATTTCTACTACTTTCAAATCTGGATCTTAAAAAAAAGAGTCGGAGAAAAGAACACAATTACACACTGAGGTTATTTTAACATCTTAAATCTATAGGCAGAAAAGAGTTTCCTCTCTCCACTCCAAGTATACATAAACTTCTGTTGCTCCACTATAGGTTAGTAAGAAATTATCTGAACACAGGTAAAAGCCATGTTAAACCTGAGATAACAAGCCTCGCTGAACAGAAAATAAGTTCCCTGAGAACTAAGGCTGCACTACACATGTTTACGTAGCTTCCGTACCAATTTATTATGTATATTTGATCTTCAGTCTTTGAGGACTATCTCTTTCCTGATGCCTTTTTTGAGGAAAGACAAGGTACAGAGGATGGAGGACTGTACCATCCAAAGAGGAATATGGTATAAATAACACTGGAGCAGGAGGCCTGTTCAACAAAGGCACTTAGTGCCTGAGTGCTGGAAACCCAGCGTACCAGATAGCTTCTGGCTTCAAGACTTGTGGTGCTTATGAAGCAGGTTCCCTACACCAGGTCTGGAATATATGTGAATGGGATCTGATCATGTCTGACATTTTGTAGTGACATAAGTACTCCCAGAGGCAACTGTCTGGTCCCAAAGAGAGACTTGAGTAACCTTGGGTTTTCTTTACACTGTCTCAGACATGCAGCATACCTAAAGCCCACACAGCATGACACAGACTTGAGGATGAGGGGTGGAAAACCAGAACAGCAAATTCTGCATGATATCTACTGGACAGGCAGGGGATCTAGATAAACTTGCTTGCATCTGATTTGCATTGCTTCAAATCTATTTCTACATCTGATTACACTCCCATAATGTCTCTTTATACTGAATTCCCATCCAGAAGCTCAAGGAGCTTTATCTGAATATTAAACAGTCTGGGATATCATTACAAAAAGAATTTGCAAAAATAATCAGGCAAATGTTTAGAAAAAATGACACTGCTTATACCCTCTCCTGTTAAAGCAAATGATTTTACTGTCAGGTATTTTCAAACAGAAAAGCTGAAGTACAGGCCGGTAATCATTAATGGTGTGCAGAATGCAAGTTCCAAACCAGGAACCTGGATTTAAGAAAAGACCCCAGCCAGTCAGAATGGAAGTGCACTGCATGACTTGTTTCTCCCACCTCACATAATCAAAACAACTCAAACTTCTCTTTTTGAATACATGACAGTCACAACACACCAATTACAGCTAATCTGCAGGCCAAGAATTATGCAGAACAATTCCACAGGAGAGATTCCAAAATCCATGTATTTGAGAAAGTTTCTATTTGTGGATTTTAAACTGGAAAAGTACAGGTGTTAAAAAATACAGTGCTATGCAAAGGATCTCCTAAACTTGNAATAGAATGTGCTTTCATTGAGCATTCAAATCCTTGCTCTTCCTCATATAGGCTACAGGCTTGATCCCAGATGACTTACTTTCTAAGTAAGTAACATGTATTTTCGTGTGAATTAATTTTCATTTTGTCAATAAATCCCATGTCATGGTCCTGGTACACATTTTTTGTGGAAAAATACCCTATCAGAAGTTCCCAGCTAGTTCTAATTGTAAGTTTGTTTCTGGAAAGGGAAAAATGAAAGGGAAGAAATATAACCATATTTGTTGGGTAAATCACATGCTAAATGCATCTTTCTGCTGGAACAAACAGATGTGTAATGACAGGCAGAGTGATCCAAAAAATCAGAGTTTGAGTTGGCCGTGGGAGATTTATGCTCTAGTCCTGGCTCTGTCACTGATGATTGGGCTTAACTTTCCAGCTCTTTGCCATTTTATATCCATTATGTGTATTGCCTATTTAACTTATAAAAACTTTGGCATAACAGCATTCCCTTAAAATCTGTAGCCGTTCAGTAAAACCCCGTGGTAGCAGTACCGCTGCATTAGCAATGTCAAGCTGTGGGGACCTGTCAGCCTAGATCTGAGTAGGCAAAAGAAAGAAGAGTTGCTGCAGCAGTGGGAATAAGAGCTTCTTAGGAGCAGTTCTTAAGGGCCAGTTGTAGCAAACCAGGCTGAGCTGCTTCCAGCACAGCTCTCAGCCTCTAGTTGCAAGCACAACCCTCCTATTCATCTCCATTGTCCAGGGAGTTTTCTGTCTGCTTGCATAAATTTAGAACTCTGACATGAAAAGGATGGTTTTTTTCTCATCCTCAGGAACTTTTCCAGTTAGGGACTGATACTGTTACTATTTACAACCAAAAGAACTTCTTTGATGCCATAGAGGAATACTAATGTAAGCCAAGGTCATAGTGATAAAATCAGCCCCTAGTGCAAAATATCAAACCTTTGAAACACTAGTACTTGACAGGTTGGTTGTTGGGTTTTTTTCCACTTGGCTGTCTGGAGTTTAGGCATTAGGGCAAACGCTGCTTTCACAACACCATGAGTCTGGAAGATGTGAAGTTAATATCAAAGAGAGCTAACTAGCACTGTGCCCACAACATTTATCCAGAAAAGTGTTGCACATATTACTAAATGCATAATTTATCCCCAGTGTTAAAATTATACATGGTATCTTTATAAAACTAGAAATATGTGTTCTTTAGTAATGTATTAACAGCTATGTCTGTGTTTTAAGGAACATTCCTTCGCATAAAAAGGGCTGATAGATTGTGACACAATCTAAGGTTTATTTCCTCCTCTTTTTTAATTTCAATTTTAGCCATTTAGGAGGTTGTGGGGTTTTTTCTATTTTTAGTTGCTTTGACACATGCTTGAATTTACTAAATTACTCTTCCCAAATGCTTACAGGGAGAGTCTTTTGAATTAATGGATAAAGCTAAACTCACTCCCGTTCTGCAACTAAATTAGTATATTACATGCAATTATTTGTGATTCATCCAAACTGGCTTCCCACGGCCCCATAAATCTTATAGAGTCAGAACATTGTGGCATCATCTCTGCTGATAGTCATTCTTTTGTCAGGCATAATACTCCTTGAATTGGAGAAAAACTGTTCCTACGCAGAGATGACCGGTTACACTGCTGGCGCTAACAAATTTTGGGAACTGTGTCCAGCCCGACAGAACAAAAGTAGGTATTTCCAACAGGACTAAGCACCTTCATCCAAAACTGCAGTCTTCTAAATTCCTGCTCATTTGTTGCCACACCCTGGAGGTGCTCAAGCTCCGCAGGCGCCAGCCTTTCACATTAAAATTCCCCAGACTCCTGAAATTCTGCTGTGGGCATGTCCAGAAATGCCTCTCATGTCATGGCACCGAGTTAGCTCACACCCCAGCACCATCTGATCCAGTGAACTCAGCTTTCCTGCACCTGCACCCATCTTGCTCTAGGGGTAGAGCCGGTGAATGTTCCCAAAACACAGAGCTGCCACTCCGCAAAGCACAGTGGCAGCAGTTGCTGTTTTCCTCTGCTGCGTTTGAGAGCTTCTTGGTCAGGGCTTTTACCCTAGATGTGGGAAAACTGGGTTTTACACCCTCCTGCGCCTGAGGAGATCAAAACCCACGCTCTCACCACAAGACCGGGGCTGTTCTGGGTGAAAGTGCTCTCCACCCTGCCCTTTGAAGCTCTTCCACCCTACAGGAGCAAACCACAGCTTTGCAACAGCTGTGGAGAACATGAGTGAGCATGATGCTTCAAGGGGTGATGGCCCTCGTGGGAGAAAGCAAGGGAGGTTTCGGTGCCGTTTCCCTCCCCTAAGGAGTTTCTGGGTATAATGTCCCAGGTTAAACATATAAATGGCCTTTTTGGAGCATATATGTGAAGGAGCTTCCGCAGTTCTGCTCAGTGGGATGCTGAGGAGGCTGGCAGCAATGTGTTTCACCCATACCCTCGTTACCCCTCCCTGGTCAACACTGCCATTAGCACCTCTGAGCATGGCTGCAGCAGTTCCTGGATGGCTCTCCTGAGGGACTCATGAAGGCTGATTTTCTGAACAACTCCTCTCCCCGGAGAAGCAAAACCATAACACCACCTGCTGCAGCATTTCAAGTATGTCCAACACCTGTCACACTCCACCTCCCAGCTGACCTGTGGTTCCACATGCAGCTGAAGCTGCAGTCACCCCACCAGAGGCAGCAGGCTCTCCCTGTGACCCCACAGCAGCCCTGCTGCCAGGTGACAGGGACACTGCGTGTCCTCATTTGCCATGGTCCAGGAACTCTGACCCTGCAGCTCGCTGAAGCTATTGTCTGACAAAAAGCTGAGGAAAACAGTGAACTGGGTCTCTTCTTTCAGGGGTTTTGGAGATGAGTTGCATATTTCTCTGTAATATGCATCTATCTGGGTGACAACCCTGCCAGCCCAGGGCTGCCCACTTCTGCTAGCAACCATTGTTTCCCAGGGTAATCTTCACAATGTGGTTGCAGCCCCTGGGAGCCCAGTTCACACTGAGCTTTTTGTTTTGCCTTGACTGTTGGAAGTCTCCAGTGACTCTCCAGTTTCTCACAGTGAAGTTATATGTGACACTCAAGTGCCCTTCAGTCTGTCCCCTTTTTCGTGTGATAGTTTAGATTCCTTGGCCCACAAAGTCAAATCACTACCTCACTTCATAAGCTTGAGCGAGTCCTTTGGCTAGCCAAGTGCATTGTTCAAAGATTAATTCTTGATCTTTAGTGCACTTCTTTGACTTCCTTAGGCACATTTCCAGTGGAAGTAGAACTTGCAACATCAGTCTGTCTACATATCTGTGCCATCCACAGTGCCTTTTGCCTCTTTTGTCTGATGTCAAACAAACCTGACAGGGAGATACAGGTTTGACAGGAGAGATGGGACCTGATCATTAGCAAGTTCTCCTTAACAAGAATTTCCAGGTGATTTGTGTAGTGAAATATTTATATATGTGATGCATGATAAATATATATCATTGCCAAAATGCTCTTCAGAAGCAGATTAGAGATATACAAAGATAAGAGAAAATTTCATTAAAATTAGTCAACTGACAGACAGAAAGAGGTAGGAAAGCAGCTTTCACTACTGTCCATACCCAGAGAATTAATTATTGCAGGGCTAGTGACGGAACTGCAGTTAGTGTTTGAGAGGGCAGGCACAGCATGACCAGGTTTACGAACACATCCTGTGCAGCTTACCAGGTGAAGACAAGGGGTGGGCCTGGCTGGAGGCAACTGTTTACAGCTACCTCAGGAATGGTTAGGAGTATATTACTAATGCCAGGGATCCATACTCACCCCATAAATAACCCCATAATGTAACATTGTTTGTGGAATTAACTTTGACCTGGTCTTTTCTAAGGGATGTGTTCATCCAACTTTAACCCTTTTACCTATGAAGCAACTGCAAGGCTGTCTCTCCAGCTTTGGTGCTCTCTAGTTGAGAACAACAGTCATACATGTTTTGTTTTTCTTGTGGTTTGCAATATTCATGACTTTTTTTGTCTGTTATAGAAGCTGACTACACCATAATCACTCCCAAAATACTCCCCCTGACAAGGATAAATCAGCCTATGCTGAGCGCTGGGCTGCTATGGCAAGATTGCTGCCAATATCAAAGCCTGTTTAAAGGTAGCCGGGGGATCTCAGTGCTGCTCTGCAGATACAGATGTTTAACATTTCATTACCAAAGTTTTATGCTAGCCTCCTCTACATGACTGAAGTGAAACCTTTTCAACATACCCAATGCTGTAGAACCAACTATCGTTGAAACAAGGCTATCTTCTGCATACCTTCTCCTGGGCTGGCAGGTCCTGATTCCTGCTGGCATATACAGTGAATTATTGTTTACCCCTCCTCCAGCAAACTCAAATACTTCCAGACTATTTCAGGCCTGGCAGGGCCTTTAGCAGCTCCAGCAGTCTGCGGCTCCTCTTTGTTTTACTCCTAGTGCCCCAGGTGGTTGAGTAACCACTAAGAGCCAAGAACCATGACCAGACAGTTTCTAGATGGTCAGTTCTGCAGAACACTGTCCTTGCAGGACCCTGTTGGGTGGAGAGGATGGCCTGGAAAAGCCCAGGCCAGCTCAATGCCATGGCTGGCACAGATCATGAAGCTGTGCTTCTTTATATACTACTCAGCTGTGCTTTTGTTATTTTCAAGTGCTAAGCAGCTGCACTTCTCGAGCTAGAGGGCCTTGTTGATACTTACAGATAGTAATAAAAGCAGTGAGTGGATCTTTGAGTTGAATCTCCCTGGTCATATATCACCAAAGAAATTTCATAAGATACTGGGGTTTTCATGTGTTTTTCCAGCCCGGTAAATATTTTTTGAATCATATCTTAGGCTGCATAGAAAGAAGCATGAAAAGCAGGTTGAGGGAGGTGATTCTCACATTCTGCTCTGACGAGACCCCATCTGCATCCAGCTCTGGGGTCCCCAGCACAAGAAAGAAATGGACCTCTTAAAAGAGGTCCAGAGGAGACTCACGAAAATGACCAGAGGTCTGGACACCTCTTCTATGAAGAGAAGCTGAGAGTTCGGGTTTTCAACCTGGAAAAGAGAAGGGTCCAGGGAAACCTTATTATGGTCTTTCAATATTTAAAGGGGGCATATAAGAAAGATGTCACAGGACAAGATGCAACTGTTTTAAACTAAAAGAGGGTAGGTTTAGATTGAACTCAAGGAAGACTTTTTTTTTTAAAATGAGTGTGACAGGAAAGTGGTACCTTGTAAGGCTTAAACTAAGTTTGTTGTTATTCTATTTGTTTGATATTTAGCAGCTGTTGTAATGTCACATCCTAGCTTTGGTAGTGACTAATTAAAATCACTGCTTCCTTTCTTCCAGCAAGATTACAGGCCAACTGATTTCAGTAACATCCTTCATGACACCCTGGGAGTTGAAATTTGTTGAGGTTCAACACAAAACTATAAATAAAACAGAAACACTAAGAGACAGTTTAAAATTACATCTGTAAGCTTTGCAAAGAGCCAACTAGAAGAACTGCTTGAATAATTTTAGATCATACAGTAATGAGATATCTTGTCCTTTAATTTTAGGAAACATTGTATTTACATGAGAAAAAATACATTTGCAATGGCGTCTGAAAAATGCAAAATTTCAGCTAAGGAAAGATCACTGTAGTTTCCAAAATCATTCAATTTTCATGAAATTTCCATCAGAAAAGACTATATTCAGTTCTTTAAACAAAGCTGTTTTCTCTTCAACACACTTTAGAACGCGCACCATTTCACATGGCAGCATATAATTTGGGATAAGACCTTAGGCAAACACAAATCAACAAGCCTATAGCAAAACCAGCAAGGATGAGATGGCTTAAATCAATTTAGAATATGGCCTATCAGTTGAATAAAAATGTTTTTTGTGAATGATAAAGTGAAAAAAACTTGGCTGGCTTTTATGAACTAATTAATCTGTGCTAACTGCTAACTGCTAATGGAGGCAAAAGGTCCTTCAGACACAGGAAAAAATATACTTCAGCTTTAGAATGAGGTGAAAATTTTACACAGCAACCCCTCCTAGTAGGACTGATTTTTGACATTTTCAGGTACAGGATTTAAGCCTTGAATATGTGTTGCATGAACAAGAATATACATGAAGAATTTTGAGACTGTTTTCACGGGAGATATATTTACAGCAGAAGAGTGAGTTTGGGGACTGCCCCTGTTTTATCCTGCAAGAATTCACATATAGTTTTCAAAGGAGGGTCTGTTTAAGTGTCAGTTTTGATCTCTGCTTCTTTCCCAGAGGGCACATGAAGGCTAGCCCCAGGGGAACACTGGCCTCCAGCTTAGGTCTGGGAGAGAACTTTTTACCACCATATATCTTCGGAGGAGAGCCAGGTACTTCTGAATGAGATCCAAAACAGCCAGCATGCTAAGCTTGAACCTGCCTAAAATCAGTACACTCAGCAGGCAGCTGCCGAAACCTACTTATTAGTGAGTGCTAAGGGCAGGGGACGGACTGAAACCCGCAGCTGGCACACAGCTGCAGGTGGCCACCTCTGCCTGCTGCTGCTGCTGCCCAGACTGCAAACAGCCCTTGAGAAAGCCGAGAGGTGAAACTCCTTCAAAGAACCAAACAGCTAAACAGCTTGTAACTGCCTTTAAGAAACAACTTTAAGAAACAACTGCTCACTACGCTGGGCTTTTGGTTTTATATTTCTTTTTTCCTTCCTTTCCTTTCCTTTCCTTTCCTTTCCTTTCCTTTCCTTTCCTTTCCTTTCCTTTCCTTTCCTTTCCTT
>VXBJ01007714.1:896471-1001523 GCA_013400055.1 Nycticryphes semicollaris | reverse complement strand
AATTAATTTACCTTCTCAGCCTGAGGGCTTCAAACCCGCAGCCCTCAGAAGAGCAGCCTGCATATCAACTTGTGGGATAGGAATAAAACTTTCCACCCACCCTCGCCGCTGAAACTGAGCCGCAACAACTGCAAAAAATTCAGGAGTCACTGGCTCAGAGCTGCTTGTTCCTGTCAAGACTGGGGCAGTTCTGGGCATGTATGGAGAAACCTTGTGCTCTGCATTTGAGGAGGTAGAGCCCCAGGGGCTTGAGAGATGGTAAAATTAAAAGTGGTGTCTAGAGGGGGAAAGTTCATCCAGGATTTTGTTGCTGGAAGGATCACAGCTCTTTGCTTTCATGCTTGTACTGGACGGTGCTTCCATGGTTCTCACTCATACTGCCAGCACCTGAGCCCTGATATGTGCAACCCCTCACTGCAGTACAGTGTCAGCATAAAGCATCTGCTGACCTCACTCTCTACCCCTCTGCCCTGTCTTTGCCTTTATGACCTCCTGCAACTCGCTTTTGAGAAAGGGACCACTCCCCTTACCGTCTTGCTTCTACCTCTGGACCGTTTTGTATCTTTTGTGTCTTCATGGCAATACTTTAACGCAAATAATAAAATTAAATGCAGGCCCTGCTTGTGTGGCTTAGGTCAGGGAAGCTGAATCTATTTACAGCAGCTGAGAAACTGCACAAATATATTTGTTTTCCTTCTTTGCTCAAGAAATCTGAACCCTTCATTTTCTGCTGCATGAAAAGACACCGCATAATGATTATTTTGGTGGATCATTTCCCATCCGTTCTGGGATGGCTTTTTGTTCTTTCTGAGTTTATGCTGATGTCTGGACAAAATCTTTTTAAAATGCTATATTTGCCTGTGAGCTGCATCCTAAGAAAAAGAAGGGAAAAACCACCACAATTCTTCATTTAACAAAAAAAGTTCTCAGGTGTGTTTTGGAGAGGAGGAGGAAACAGATTCCAAGACCAGTGGTGTGTCTGTGTAAACTTGTACAGGATATTTCATCAGAATTTGATAGTTTTTCAGCTTTAACCTGATGTCTAAATGAAACTACAAGAAGACTGAGATGATGGAAAACTTTTTTTGATGTTTGAATTCCTTGGCAAGAAAGGCACGTAGGTTGAAATAAATCAGTTTCTAGCTTTACTTCGTGTACCTGAAAGGTTATATTACTTCTACTGCACACATTATATTATATATACTGCCTAATTAGTTACTGACCAGTACAGTGATTCACAAATCTATCCCTGCCCAGAATGTATTTAAGTGTGTGCTTCTACGAACCTAAATAAACTCTTCTGTGTTTTTCAAGCAAGACGCCATATTTTCAAGAAGAGTGATGTGGTAGATATCATACCTAGTTTACACTGCTTTAAAACAGCTATAAATCATAGCACAGTAAAGATTAGACCCAAAAAATCAGAGGTCTGAACAGCCTGCCCTGTTTATGTAGACTTGGTGATAATGCTGGCACTTTAATTGCTCCTTAAAGTTGTCTCAGCTGATGCCCTAGTGCTCATTATTTTTGCAGTCACTTAGGGCTACTGTGTTTATCCTAGAATCCAAAATCCACCTCCTAAACTGTCTAGGTACTCAAACTTTCAGTTCTCTACTCCCCTTCCCTCCATCTCCAGTCTCTTAACAGTTAGATACCTAATGCATTTACAATACCAAAATGTTTGGAGAATACCACAAGTTTAATATAAAACATTAATAATATGGAAGCTCTTAAACTTTTTCATGTATACATCTTTCCCTACAGAATTCATTTTAATCTGTTTGGCATGAAAATTTACATGTGGTCAACCTCTATTCTCCAAGTACCCCTTTCAATATTTAAACACAGCACTTAACAAATACATTTAAACATTCAAATGTACTGTTGGTTGTCAGAGGGATATAAGTCCACAACACTGCCAACATGCAGTGCATCTTTTCTACCTCTTGTGTCTTTGTCTGCCTGACATCCCATCAAAAAAAACCAAGACACTAACTACAGGAGCTATTGCAGAACATCAGGAAAATTAGTAAGCCTGCTAACAACTGAAAAAAACCGCAAATATTAGAACCGATTTTGCCCATACAATTGGTCTTCCATATTAATTGCTATCTCAAATATTTTGGATGCAATAAAATGTCTCTGAACTGAGAAGGACTAATTCTTGAAGAGCCTGATTTTGAGATCTTAAACTAAACTCTATCTCGTTTTTAACATTGCCTGGTTCAACAGGGCTAATACGACCAAGGTTGTGCCCTTCAGAGTCATTGTACAGATCAGGGCTGTTAGGTTTAAAATTGTTCAGAAGCTGAAAGGCAGACAATGTGCTTTACATGATGAGAAAAAAGCCTTGATAAAAATAAATTCCACTGGAATTCTGAATACACCAAACTTGTGTTACATGATTCAGGGAGAGACGTTAGGTCCAAATAGTACAGAGTTTACAAAGTCTTCAGACAATTGTGCTTCATTCATGACTTTATCTTCTAAACCTCATATGTAAAAGCATGCAAAACACGAACTTGCTTCTGTTCTTATTTTTATGTATTTATTTGTGCCTATTTTGTATTTAAAACTGATCTCAGCCTCTTCAACTGTTCTATAAGGACTTTCCAAATCACAGAAATATAGCTCTCTTATTGTGTGCAGGGTAGGATTGTGCTATTTCTAAACTATAATCAAATGTGAAATCTTTTTTTTTTTTTTTTCACTTAAAACAATACTGTTTTTAAACAGGGCATTTTCATGAAGCTATGAATAACTCTGGCTCACACAGATTTTGGAAGAAAATATATCATTATCTCCATCAAAGGTCAGCCACAGATTATAACCCTCTTTTTGCTTGTTATGATGAATGCCTTTTCTGTGGATAATGATAAGATATGGCAAGAAATGTGTGAGAACAGAATCTTAAGCAGAATACATTGCCTTGGGTCCAAGAGCCTTTTCCCATTATTTTGCATTAGTTAGTTGCCTAATATTTAACTACCACACTTCAGATTAGTTCACTTTTTTTCTTTCAAAAGCATCTAGGGGAGCACTATGCATCAATTAAAGCTGATGGATGCTGATCCTTGGCTTCTGTGACTTTCAAGGCACTCAGAAAATGTTTGCAAGGGAAAACTCTTCCAAGAAACACTGATGGAAAAACAGACCATGAGAAGAAAACCTGAAAACCAGCCACATCGGTTTGAGGTCCATGGGACCCAGTTATAGAGCAGGATTGCTGAAATGGATGTCAGTTTAGAACCCAAATGTAACTGGTAACATTGCTTCAGAAAGAAAAGCATCCCTAGGCTGGATGTGTGCAGCAAAGCAGGAGCTACAACACGTGGCAAAAATTTAGAACGTCCAGAGATTTGCTCCTGTCATCGCAAAGCACAGGGAAAAGCTCTGAGGAATAACCAGACTGGACTGGAAGCCTGAAAGCTGAAGGAGACATGAGCTGAAGTACTCTGTGACCAGCCTTTAGCTCATCACATATAATAGCCAAGTGTTGCCTCAGACAGCTTAACTCCCACTTTGTATTTTGTAACTTCGTTCTACAGTGCTACAAGACAGAGGTCACGTCCAGCAGCCAGGGGCCATATGGCTGCGTATGCAACTGTGAAGCTGTGGAACAAGAGAACACAGGAACATTTGGGATGTGTCCACAGAAACAGGTCCATGCCTTGTTTTCAGACAAACTGGTAGAAGTTGGCCTAAAGTGTTAGGCTTCTGTAGGTTTTTTATTTTATTAGAGCATTTATTATTGAATTTCCTAAACTGTGAGAGCAGAGTACAAATGTGTTAAAGAAAGAAAAAAAAAAAAAAAAAAAAAGATAGAATGCAATCTCTCTCACACAAGCACCTATATCATATATTCACCGAATTCTTCTGATTACAGTATTTTGCCAATGAGTTTTCTTCATTAATTAGTCCATTTTCACATACTTTTATACACGAAGGTAGAACATGAGTCTGACATTCATAATTGTCTATCTCTAAAATATATTTTGATTTGTTAAAAAAAAAAGTAAGAAAATAAACTGGCCTCAATTTACTGACTCATACAATCAGTTCATTCTTCTGACTTGTTATAATACATTTTTCAAGTAGATGAAGAAAGCACTGCACAGTTATTACACAGGCAAAACTCCCCAGAACAATGAGGGAAATTTGGTACTAAAGGAAAAAAGTTATTTCCCACTGGGATAGCAGCAAAAGCATTATTATACGGCAGTCTCTTAGTACTATAGACAAAAGCTGTGGTCCTGCTGAAGAACATACCTTTGTGGAAATTTTGACTTCCTGACTTGAAACTAAATCCTGCAGTTTGCCCACTTTGCTACATTTCTCTCTCTTCGTGAGATCCTGCAATTCCACTGCTGTTATTTATTTGTTGATTCTCGTATAAGAAGGATCCCAACATAGAAAGGAAAACACTTCTTGCTACTCAGTTTTTTTGTAGGTGTATAGGCGGAGAGGGGAGCATGGCGCTGTGGAGTGTCTCCACCTGCACTGTCATTAGTAAGAACAATGGTATTTCTCCCACTAGGAAGAAGAGAAGAAGCACATTCTTTAAAAAAGAAAAAAAAAGTGAAGGTAACTTATCATTGGCTGGAGAGAGGCTGAGCCAGTAACAGTGCCATGGTGTGATTGATCTGTTTTTTCTAACACAGCCTGTGCAATATCAATGAGTTGAGAACACCCAGATGAAGGGAGAAAGATTAGGTAATTCTGATTGAATTTCCCACATTTTTTTTTTTTTCTCAAAAAAACATTTTCTTTGGAATAAATCACATTTGTCAGATTATAAACAGAGGAATATATTTTCCTGGTAAAGAGGATATTCTGCGGTTAAAGCATGAGCCTGGTAATAAGGGGTTTCTGTTCTATTCTCAGATATTTGTTACATGAGGCCACATTCAGCTCTGGCTATCACAGCAGCTCCCACTGACCTCAAGGAGAGCTCTATCTGCTTAAACCAGGTGTGCTGTTTCTGTCTGGGAATGGCACAGATTACTCAGTGTCTTTCCTTTCCCAAGTGTGTTTATGAAGATAACGTTCCCTCACATCTTTGAGCATTCTGTGGTGCTGCTGAAACACCAAACATTTTTATTATTTACCGTTAAGTTACAATCAGCAGTCCAAAAGGGCCAGCTGGCATCAGGCATTTTATTGTATGGTTTTATTATGATGAATTAAAAAAAATGCACTTGTCTTGTGTCTGGGTTCCTTCTCCCCTAAACCTAGAAGGATGCCAGGGAGACATTGTTTCCCTAGCCTTAAAAAGGAAGTATTATATATGTTCACAGATCATGAAAAAAAATTTTTTGAAAGTAAGCAATTCAACTCACCTTTCTCCCTCCATGCTAACTTAGACCTATCTGGTTATGGATCCCCATCAGAAATGGTAGCTCAGGTTTTTCAATAAATCCATTTTCATCAAAGCTCATTTAAAGAAGCTGAATTCATGTTATTGTTATGTCTCTTCTCAGTCTCCTGTTCTTCAGAGTTTAAAAAATCCAGTTTTCTCACATTTTCTTCTTCTTTCCTTAGAGCCCTTTTTGAGTGTAGTGCATGTATTCATGTACTTATGTATGTATGTGAAAATGAAGGTGTCCAGTCTAGGGGCAACAGTGCCAGTAAGGTACTGGATTCCACCTTTGTGGGTGTCAAGGTAGCCTGCTACCCCAGACTCTTCCTAGGCTGATGGTACAGAGCTTTTAGTGTTTATTCTATCTTTCAGTACCTCTACCATTGATTCAGTACCTCTTACTATTGATTCATGGAACTGGCTTAAGCTTACTCTGTGCTGGGTAAGACATTAACGGGGGACAATATGGACTGAAGTTATTCAATACTCATTTTGAGGTGCTTTACTATCATTCTTCAGCCTTCATTCAAACTGCTTCAATTTGTGGTGAATGATTACCATCTAAGAGCATCTCTGCTAACATTTTCCATCACATGACATTGCGGAGAAAATTGCAAATCCCATGAAAGACAGAAAAGAAACAAAACCACCCTACAAATCTGTGTTCAAGGACTTTGATTTGTTTACTTCAGTCTTCAAAGCACTATCTTGTTAGGAAAGTGAGAATTTGATAATATGGACAAGGTCGTGGGAAACATAAGTCTTATTTTGGAGGTTCTCATTCAACACAATCGTTTAAGCACTAGTGCTATTCAGCAAAACACTTGTGTTTACCTTTTCTTATCATCTTCTTAAGCAGGCAGGCTGAAAAAAACATCCAAGCCACAAAGATCTCCACTGAAGTTAGCAGCCATGCATGAGCATCTCTGAACTGAGTTGAACTCAGAACTGGCTGTTTTTATCCTGAAGCAATTTCTTGAGAAGCCTTATAATTGCAGTTTTGTACATATGCATAACTCCATCTAAAAGACACTCAGAGCCATCCTCACATGGCACAGAATAAGAAAATACACCATAATAAAGAGAAATCCTAATTTTCTTAGTACCTTAAATGCTGAAAGCAAGTTCTTGCCTGGAGCAGATCATATGTCCAAACATTCTCCAGTTTCTGGCCAAACCCAGGTCATCTTAGAGCTACCAAGCCCTCCCTGAGGTGACAGGTTTGGCTGCTCCATAGTCAATGGCTCTGATGCTGTCTGCAGGTTGGGGGCTGACCTGGAGAACAGCGGCATGGAAAAAGACCTGGGAGTGCTGGTGGACAACAGGATGACCACGAATCAGCAATGCGACCTTCTGGCCAAGAAGACATCCTTGTGTGCATCAAGAAGAGTATGGCCAGCAGGTTAAGGGAGGTTATCCTCCCCCTCTACTCTGCCCTGGTGAGGCCCCATCTGGAGTACTGTGTCCAGTTCTGGGCTCCCCAGTTCCAAGTAGGACAGGGAACTGCTGAAGCCCCTACAGCAAAGGCCTACAAATATGATTAGGGGATTAGAATGCCTCTGTAATGAGGACATGCTGAGGGACTTGTGTCTTTTTAGTTTGGAGAAGGGAAGACTGAGGGTGGATCTTATCAATGCTTATAAATACTTAAAGGATGAGTGTCAAGAGGATAGGGCCAGTCTTTTTTCAGTGGTGCCCAGTGACAGGACAAGAGGTAACAGGCACAAACTTGAACATAAGAAGTTCCATCTAAACACGAGGAGGAACTGCTTCACTTTGAGGGTGGCAGAGCACTGAACAAGCTGCCCAGAGAGATGGTGGAATCTCTGTCTTTGGGGACATTCAAAACCTGCCTGGCCAGGTTTTTGTGCAACCTGCTCTAGGTGGACCTGCTTTGGGAGGGGGATTGGACTAGATGATCTCCAGAGGTCCCTTCCAACCCCATATCATTCTGTGATTATGTGTTTCTGTGATTCATAGTTGTGAGAGCTGGGTCTGTAGAAACTAACAGTGCACCCTCTGTCCTGTGAGACCATAAAGGAGGTTTTGGAATGGAAAGCTGTATTAACAAATCAGCCTCCCTAACCCTACCAGTACCCTAATCTCCAATTAATCTCTCCAGATGAAAACTTTATAATGCCAATCAGCAAGAAATAAGCCATAACTGTGTGGTCAATTCAAGAAGTGAAATAGAAACATGTAAAGCTCTGCAAATTAATCTCACAAAAAATACACAGATCAGTGAACACAGAAACTAATCCCAGCCTCTTCTTTACACAGATCCCATTAAATCTTCACAGACTGCTTCCTTAAGAGCACTAAACCCTCAACAAACAACTCATTTGGAAAGCGGTTAACCCGTTTCTCTACTGCTTAAAACACATTAAACAAAGTGTGGCAATAACCGCATTTATATTGATTGAGAATGAAGCCTTGTCTACAAACTGCAATCAATTTTCTTTGGCAACAAGGAATATAACTATGCTCAGCCCTTTCCATGCCCACCCAGGGTGGAGTGAGGCATAGAACTTATGGTTCTCTTAGATCTCCGCCACCCGTGTGGGATAGTTCCTGCAGCTCCACAGGTAGCCTCCTTCCCTTCACTCCAAAACACAGACTGGCAACAAGCTGAAAACTAGTGAGATTTCTACTTCTGAATCATTTTGTCTTATTTCCTATTATATTTTTAATAGCCCACTCTGAATATGAAGCATGACATTAACTGTGAAAATACCAGAGTTCTTAGTCATTTTCCTTCATCAAGACCAGTGTCAGTGAAGAAGTAAAACACAGGTACAGCATTTGGCATAAATCACGGTATGCTGTAGCTGAAAATTTGCAGTATCATTCTCCTGCACTTGGCACAAGTCCCACTTGCTGAAAGTGCGATGTCATAGAAATGCAGTTATCATGCCACTGCCAGCATTTGCATAACAGATGCTCATTAAAGGGAGGCTATAGAAACAGTTATTTAGGGAACATCAGCCTCAGTTAAGGAGAGTTATTTAGGGAACATCAGCCTCAGTTAAGGAGAACCACTCTGGCCAGAAACTTATAAACACTTGGAAAGTGAAATGACTGATGAATAGTAGGTAAATTTATCTACTTTGCTTGTCATTTTGATTTCTTTTTCACTCTACTAGATTCTTATCGTAATTTAAGCTTAACAATTTCCAAATACAAAAAAGTGTTTAAAACACTGGAAAAACAATACTAGATCCTCTTCCAAAATAATCTGCCAGTCCAAGAGAAGTGGCGCCGCACAAAATGCAGCATAAAACAAGTAAAGTTATACAAAGTCATGCAGCTGCACAAATTTGAATTAGATCATCATAAATCTAGTCTGTGGCTCAGAGCGGCCACCTGACAGTGCTCCCAACAAACCAGTCTTATACCAATGCTTTGACTAGCTTAATTGCTCTGCCCAAGAGGCTTTATGTAATGCCTCAGACGACAGCATCACGAACTGATCAAAAGCAGAGTAGCCTTCTGTTCTTCACTGGGAACTCACACATCAGTGAGTGGTGAATTATGTCATTCGCAGCACATCAGGAGAGTTCCAGCATATGACAGCGTCTCTCCTAACTCCAGATTAATTGCTGGGAAAAACATAAAATTTAGGATGGCATATTAGCTGCAGTGCGCGTGTGTGCACGAACACACATGTGCACACCCATGAGTTTCTTACCATTTGCATTGGGTTGTTTAGTCCAATACTTCTTTGCCCTAAATTCACATCGTCCCTCTGTAGTGCCATTACAGCACAGCACCTGGCCCACATTATCATAGCAAAATCCATTTCAGTCATCACATTAATTCACTTCAGCTGAAGACCTCAGTGAAGTTTACTGACTTCAGTCAGGCCAGTAAGTTCAATCTTGATCTTTCATAACATATGTGATCACAGTGGTGCCCATGTTACGTTTCTGTGGTGCTAAGGAAGAGCCAGTATTGGTATGCAAGAGGTCTCCCAAACTGGGCTTTGACTTCCATAGTGATAACATGCTCTCCCAAAAGCCTATTTCATTTTTTAACAAATATTGTCCAGCAATCTGAAAAAGGTCATGGCCACCTTATATCACACATCAGTGTATTTTGTATCTTATCAGACCAACACTTTGTTTGTGCCAGTCTTGAAAGGGAATATATGTCTTATGAAATCTATTCACCAGTAGTAATGTAAAACCACAAAAAAGTCAGTAGCTAAAACATGCCTGTAAAAATGTATAAGCAAACTATTATTTTGTATCTATAAAGAATAGCTTAACTAATAGACAATTATATTTCTTTATTTTTTTCTTAATAGGCCTTTACAAACAATTGCAGGAATTTTTCCTATCAATTGAATTTTGAGATTATCTTTCAATATAATATGTTATTGTTATAACATTATATACACTAAACTGTTAGAACTGAGATCTTACTTTTTAGATTTATTGCGCTATTTAAATATATGCATATCACTATAAGAGAACAGAGCCATAGGAATTCCAAACAAACTATATTTCTGTGTAAAGGGTTCTTTGCTCTAGTTTATATATATGTAGCTTTTAATATAAATATACTGCATTAAAAATCATAAGAAAACTTGGCATTCAAAGTTTCCTTAAGTAGTTGAAAAATTCTTAGCTTGAAATTGTCATTTATCTGCCATTTTTGAAAGGTCATTATAACCATAATATAAACCACAACATTAAAAATAAAGGCACTAAACATTTATAATAGAATATGCAATCCCTCTTTACATTAATCATAGTGTTGATGTGCGTGTTTTATGCTGTAATTCTCTTTAGCTTTGCTTATATTTATTTCATATAATTGTTTCTATTAATTGTTAAAATTACTTCACTGTAGTTGCTATTTTTGTTAATGTTTATCCATTATTTACTTGCACAGTTGCTTTAAAGCATTTAAAGTGAAGATTCTTTCTTGTAAAACAATTCTTGAATGCTTTCTTGTAAAGGAAACTGCTAAAGTACACAATTCTAATTAGCTGATACCTTGAGATCCTGCAGTCTTCTTCTATTCTATTCATTTAAAGAAATAAGAATAGCAAGAGGCATGTAGATGTTCTCTTTTAATGTTTCACCCACTGATTAGAAGTGACTCCAACTTCAGGTTTGCTCAGGCACTGGCGCCTCTGGAGAGGTTGCCAGTGGAAAAGGTGTTTTTGAAAAACTACACACTTTTGTGTGGGAGAGCACTGGGATAAGGAGCACCAACTTTCTCCCACTAGGCAACTGCTGATGGCAGGTAATGACTTCAGCAGTGCCTGACATGGCTGAATTCACTGGTATGAAGGAGTTTTTAAAATACTGCCAGTCCCAGTCACTGTACTGAAACAGAGTGCTCTTTACTCAGTAACATTTCTTTGACCTTTGTGGAAGGCTTTGAACAAACCAAATTCTTCACATCTTTTCATTTCTACCTCTGGAGGAGTCTGCTTCCATCAATTCCTCCACTCTGGTTCATGCCCAGCATCAGCATTCCCCCTAAACTCAGAGGTAGATTATTCAGTTACCTTAGGGGGACAAACCCACATTATGTACCCTGTGCTTACTAATTACTGCTGCATATTTAATGAGAAACCTCTTCTTTCCTTGCTGTATATATAACTGCCAAGGATATTTTTGCTCTTGCTCCAGTTTTCTTTGCAGTTGAGCTTATTTCAGCTTCTAGCAACCCTCATTTTTTCCTTGACATTCCTCAACCTTCAAAACACCAGATTTTTTTCCACTAAAACCTTTTGTAATTCTACCTCTAGTACCTTTCTGAATCTGGTTCTTCAGTTAGGGTAGGAACCTTTCTCTGTAAGCCTTTGTCTCTAGCATGGACTGGTGAATCAGCATAGCTCCTGGTCTACCAGATGCAAAGACATTCCAGCCTGCTCACACATTGACGTCCTTGAATTTTTAGGTTTGCTGACATCTTTAACAAATTCAAGTTTTTGCAAAAATGGGCTTTTAGGCGTTTCCACATATGCACCAAATGATGAACACTTCTCATGTGGACAGCCACATCATGTAGTTTATTGCTCGCTTGGAGTATTTCTTATCCTTAGTCTTTTTATTGTCTGGAGATTTTTCCTCACTTGCTTGTGTGCCATAGGCTTGATGCTTTTATTGGAGACCTTTGTCTGCATTTCTGTTTCTGATAGCTGTCTGCTATAGGAAAATTCTTTTGAAAGTATCTGGTCAGACAGTAGCCTTTTCCCTACTTGTTTTTTACAGCTCAAATTTTACTTATACTTGGTTTTCAATGAAGAACCTGCTTTAAAATGCCTTTTGGCATTTGGATTTTTAATTGGTTTCTCTCGTGAAAAAATCTCACTGTCTTCAAGTCCCTTACCTTTTTTTTTTTTGTTTGTTTCTGCATTAAATAAAACACAAAACCTTTGTAACTTTTTTGTTCTCTGAATGTAATGATACTCTGACTCTTTTGCTGCTTCTCCAAAGGTTTTTTCTCCTTTTTTGTTATCCTGAGTATGAAATCTCCTGTATCTGCCCAGTGCTTCTGTACCAAACCACTATCCCAAGTAGTGCCATTTTTAGCTCATACTCACATCTGTGGATTTCCTGTACAGTTCAAATTGCTTTTTGAAACTATTTCCAGGTCTGCAAATATAAATTGAAACTGCCACCAGTGCATTTGTTTTCCAGTAACTTTTGTGCCAGTAAAACTCAATCATTAGAGTACTTATGAAAAGTGGTCTTGAAAAGGATGGAAGACAAGTCCTCTCATTCACTGGGCACACAGTGACTCTCTCTAAAAAATTATAGGGGATTACTAATCTGATTTTCTTAAAACGGCTCTCTGTTGAGTCCAGGGATTTGACCTGTGGCTTTTGAGATCTCTGAGTCCAAGTGGAAACAATATAGGTAAACTTCTGACTTAATCTTTAAAAATAAATAAATGATTGCAGATATAATTTGTACTGTTATTTCAACACTAATGAATTTTTACCAAGCTTGTCATTTTTTCCCACTTTCTGAGCAAAAAGCAAAGACAGGAAAAAAAACCATTTTTTTTTTCTGAAGAAGTAGTTTATATGCTACTTTTTTTCCTACAGAATGGCAAGAAGGCCAAGAGTCCCAAATAGGCCTTCTTAACGCAAGTTTGGGTTTAGTCTTCTTCCTCAATCAAAATGTCCTTCAGAGAGCAAAACTTGATTTTTGGGACATTGCCAAAACCAACAAGTTCCACAGTTTCATAATTCCAAAGAAATCTTTATGATTTCTTGTGAAATCCAACTTGTTGGACCTATCTAACCTATAGGTTATCCAGCCTATGGTAACAATAATTCTCCCTTTCTGATTTTTGTCCCAGCCACAAACTCTGAGTGTGACTCACCAACTATGCTCTTTCCTGACTTCTGGGTTGTTTGTTTGGTTTGGGTTTTTTTAATCTATGTGCCACAGAGTTAAAGTGCCAGCTGTGGTTTCTGCCTGGCCCTCCTTTTCATTTGCCACTGCCTGTACATGTAGTTACTTCTTAATAAATGAAAAGAGTTCTTACAAGGCACCCTTATTAACAGCGTACATGCTGTGTTGCACAGAGCAGGTATGCCTTGGTTGAAGAGACTTCATTCCAGCTGGAGACCTGGTGCTTCAAAGCACGTTGTCATACATCAGCCATCCGGCAAAACAAGCACAGCAATGAGATTGCCAGCCTTGCTGCAGGCACAAATGATGTTGTAGTGACTCTTTTCAAGGTGAACATAACTTCTTCCCAAGTACAGTACGCTGCAGTAAATATGCTGAAAGTTGCTGGAAGTCCCAGCAACAGGAAAGTCACTGTGACAAGGTTGCCAGTCACGTAGCTCTAGCACTTCTGCCATTCACCAACAAAACCAACATGCTTCTGCAAATCCATAAAGATGATAACTACAGCTGGTTATCTGACAGAGCAGAGCTCCCTATGGTGAGAAATGCTATGGCTAGTTCTGCCAAATATTTTTCATTTCCTGAAATTATTGCCGCTATTTTTCTCCCTGTGAGTTTTAGCCAGTTGACCTTTACGAATGTGTTAATTTCAGCCAGGCATTCAGGCCTCTGGATTATCAGCACTGGGAGGGAATAAGATTCGCAACTGAGGGTACCTGCATGCTGTTAACCACCTAGATGTTTCATGATTTCCTTCAGGGTACGCAAACAGTAGTTGAACAAGATAAGCAACAGTAAAAGGCACATTGGATTCATTCTAATTACAGTCATTAGTTTGAGTAAAAAAGAATAGCAACTAGAAGTCTTAATGGGATCTCTAGATGAACAGAAAAGTAGGAAACATGGAAATCCCTTTATTCTTGTGCTTGTTACAGGGTTTTTACAGCCATTAGAGGTCACCACAAACTCCAGTGAGGTTCTCTACGAGATAGGCAGACAGCTCATCTGAGCACATCATGCTTTTCAGGGTTAATGTGAAACAGTAGTGAATGATTATATGATTTACTCAGCTGAAAAATGGTGGAAAAATAATTTGGACATGGAAAAATGACCAAGCAGGATGCAAGAATTATCTGTTGAAGGGGGCAAAATAACCAGCAAAGGCCATAAAAAGAAAAATAGAAAGTCTTAGGGAGTACTTAAAAGGCATAGAGTCAGAGTGACTGAACCGATAAGAAAATGAGAGCTGGATCTGTCAGTGTTAAAAGAAAATGAAGAAATGCCTAATGATCATAATCCAAGTTTGGGAGTAACTTTGTTTGTTGTACTTGTTAAAAAACATGTTATGTTGCAATGGAAAACAGAAACCTGGAGATGTTAGAGATTACTGCATGACTTGTCTGTAAGTTCCAGTCATTGACCAAGACCCTATTGTGCTGGATGGGGAAACATAAATGGCTCCTTCCTCAATACATTCATAACCTGAAATGGGGGAGGGGAGTTGGGGTGGGAAAAGGAGGTTGATACGGACTTTCAGTACAAAAGAGAGTAGAAGAAACTATTAAAAAGTATTCTCAACAGTGCTAGAACACCATCAGTCTACTTGCTGGGGTAGCAAAATTTGATTTTGCCTACTCTGCTGAGAAACCTTGAGCTGGGAATGTGCAAGTACATGCCTGAAAATCTAGGATGTGGGTGGGGAAAGCTGGCCAACACAGACAACGGAACTCGTGGCTAGGGAGGATGGCAGCAAGCCATGAGGCAGCCTGAGAAGAGAAGGGGTAGTTTGTTTGATGTGGCACAGAAGGAGGAGCTAGCAGAAGAGCAGAAAGGGGAGAGGGCCATAGGAACAGGCAAATAAGCACTGCAGAAGCTTCCTGGAAAGATATGATGAGCAGGGCAGCATTGCACTAGCCAAAGAAAGAGACATGAATGTTGCAGTATAAAGGTTCATGGTGCATTAATAAAGATCCCAGAGGATAACTCTGGATTGCCAGGAAAATTTTCTCTTAAAGGTGTTACAAAGGAGAGTTCAAGCATAGCCTGGATTTGTAGAACTAAAGGATACCATGTGGATAATACTGAGAGCACAAATGAGAATGACAGCCAACAGTGTGGTGTGTGAGGCACTACTGTACATACATCAGGTAAACTCTGACCTGAAAAGTTTGCAATATCTCAGATACAAGGCAGGTGTTTAAGACAAGCAGTGGCCAGTTAAAGTGGAGAGGTGAAATGTGCTTGTAATGCTTCATGGAGCTGTAGCAACAACCACAAGTCACAATTTACATAAGATGTTATTGCACAGCAGGTTCCTTTTAGGCATTACAGCACAGATGTATTTTAAAGTGGCATTTGAAGTAAGATGAGTTGAGACACTGGCATGTCCAGACATGTGGAAAGCAGCAAAGACTCTGCTTCTGTGCTAGTACCTAGGTCTGGAGCCAGGAAAGGACTGAAGGGAACTCAGTCTTCTGGCTCTACATCTGGTTTGGGGTTGTACAGCCTTGACTACTTGCTACTAAATAGTCAGCTAACTATTCACTTGCTTGCATTATAACAACCAGACTAATATTAATATTTTCCTTTTAAACTCTTATCAGTATATTACATATTCCTAAATGTAGGAATGTTTTTTTCATATTACACAAGATGGGAAAGTGAGCAATAAAACCAAACTGAGAGAGTGATAGTAGCATATGTGTTGCCATGAGTTCTGGGGAGCAGTTTGAGAAAGAAAAGAGGATACTAAAATCATGGAAACTGGGTAAATAAGTCCGTTGAATCTCAGAGAATTACTGCTAGGAGACAGAAACTTTATGTCACAAGTTGAAATCCAGCAGGAACTTCTTTTCTCATAAGAAAGCCAAATGACAGAAAGCACAGACACACTGTCAGACAGAATTTCTCTCTCCCTGCTTTGAGGCATCATCCTTGGTCCTTTGGACAATGCTGGAGAAACATCTTACCCCTGTACAGGACTGTCTTGTGCAGCAGATTCCACAAGCTCTGACGGGAACCATCACTGTCTTTCAATTTACTGCTTTTTCTCAGTAATGAAGAAAAGTCTTTTCACTGCAAATTAAATCAACACCTTCTTACTGATCGTCTGTGGATATGGAGAATAGCTAACAGGAAGGCTGCTGTCACATTGTTCTCATCCTCTCTCTCTAGACTAAACAGAACCAATTCTCTTGACCTTTCCTCATGCGGCATGTTTTCCATACCACTTATCATTCTTGTTCTTCTCCTCTGGACTCTCTCCAGTTTGTCTCTACTGCTTTTAATGTGTGGTGCCCAAAACAGGACAAAGTACTTGAGCTGAGCCTCCCCAGTACCAGCGGACTAAAACAGAAGAGCCATCCACATTTTACATAAGATACTCTTGCTAATACGCACTACAGTGAGACTTGTCTTTCCTCAGCTGTACAATGCAGCTCCTTCTTATTCAGTTTATGGGCTGTGTAGTCTTCAGATTTCTTTCCTACCTTTCATCCCACACAAATATTTCCCATTTTGCTTTCACGCAGTTGATATTTGTGGCAAATTACACTTGTCTGGTTTTCTGAATTCATACTACTCATATCAGATTGTCTCTCCAGGCTCTAATACAGTCCTCCAAAGTGCTGGCACTTCCTATCTGCTGATGTAACTTGAAGACGCACTGTGTCATCTTCCAAGTCATTCATAAAAATATTAAGTAGAACTAGACCAGTAAGAGGCATCTGTTCCATGTATACCTTTCAGTGAACTCATCTAACACTATATTTTCCTAGTTTACCTTTGAGAAAAGCATGTAGGACCACGTGGAAACCATTCTTAAAATAAGGATCTAGGGAGTCTACTGCTTCATTCTTACCCCCTTGACCAATCGCTCTGTCAAATAAAAATGAGATGGATTTGTTTCTGATAAATACACGAAGCACTTTGTTGTCATTGTATAATATTCAAAGTATTCACAAAGTGATTGTATGCTGTAGTATTGTAGTGTTTGTCTGGTAGGAGGATTACCTTAATAGGCATCTACAGTTTATTAGGCTCCCATTTTTAAAGGTAGTTGTTATAGGAGACATTGTCTCACTCCGGTATCTTCCATGGTGTTCCATATTTTCTTTAAAATACATGATGATTTTTCAGTGATTGCTTTTGGCTAGCTGATTAAGTGTTGTAAATCGCATATGCCTGCCTGTTAAAGTTAACAAAGTGTTGGTGTTTGATGACTATATGGTTTGATACACCTTACTAGAAAAAGGTGTCCACATCACACACTGAGAACTGAAACCTCCCAGGACTTGAAGGAATATAGTGACATGAGAAACAATCTGTACTTTCTGGTCCCTACTAATGGTTCCCTAGAAGAGTACTGAGGATATTTACTCAGTCAATATAAGGAAACTTGCAGCTGCAACAGCGGAGGGGAAGGGAATTCTGTTTCAGGGGTTCAGTAGTCATTTTGGTTATGTCAGGACTAATGCTAACAAATATGAAGGTGAATTTTTAGGGATGTGTATGATAGCCAGCAGTTAATTATTACCCAAGAAGAATAACTTAATATATTTTCCTCACCCTCTTTGTAATTTCTTTGATCACTGCTTAACATAATATAACATCTAAAACTGTGATTACAGTTTATCTTGCTAGTTAGTTTAAGGATTAGCAATATTTCCTCTCTGTTGGTTATCCCACCTTTCTCATTGTAATATATTGCCATCTATCCCCAAAAGATTGAGAAGAGCAATTTTAATATATTTTAATAAGTTTAATAAATGCTTTGCATTGTCACTGCTACCTCTTGGAGTAACAGAAAGCATTACTTTGGGTTGAATGTTCCTGCTCACTTGTCTTAAAGGTTATTTAATTAAAACATGAGCAAAAGAAGAATGTCCCTGCTCTAGCCAAACATAAAACACCATCCTAAAAATAGAACTAATATCCTCACTTTGATGTGACAATGCTCAGATCCAGCTCACAAGTTAGTGAAAAACTTTGTGTTGAGCACAGAGGAACCGTGAGTATCTCAGTGAAAATACATTTGTTGCATTATTCCTCAGCCTTTTCTGCTGGCTAAGAGACGTGAACAGACTTTTCTCAGTCTGAGGGCTAGCTGAGCATCGCTGGCACATAAAAACGTGCAGAAAGCTGAGCAATACCTCGCCACCACTCCGAAAGCTGGGGCTTTCGGCAGTGTTGTCAGGAGTGATGGTAAATAGAAAGTGCGGATTTGTATATGGACAAAAGAAAAACTAGACACTTGAGCAAGTTATAAAAATTAATTCTCTAGGCCTGATTCTTCATATATGTCTCTATATCAAAAGAAACACTTCAGAGACAGTCAGAATTATGTCAGAGTGAAGGATTTGAAGGTGGAACAAGAATAAAGAAGAAGATAGCATCAGTAAAAATGGTATGCTGTAAAACACATAAGTCCTGTGAAGTGATGTTTCTAGTTTTGTTGGCGTTTATATTTCCATTTCAAACATATGGTGGGGCAAGGGGAACATTGTTTTGGAGCACAAAGTCTTTAAAACTAACTTTACTGTAACCCCAAAGTGTGGCTTAGTTTGTGAGGATGTGTATAGAGTGAGTATCAAAATAAACTACTGGTGTTAACCTTCTGCATCTATTCAAAATGAAAATTTCGGGGAAATTTGCCAGCTATAAAAAAATAAACATTGCTGGTTAATGTCCCTGGACCAGAACGAGCTCAGCATGAATAGATTTTATTTACATAAGTGCAGAAGCAGGTTCCATTTGCTATTAGATCTTCTAAGGTAAACTTTCTTATATAAACTATGGAATCTCCCACTAAAATAGTACAGTGAAAGAAAGCCAAAATTTTGGGTTAAAAAAAAAAAAAGTTGTATTTGTTCTCTGTAACACACGAAAAAACCTCATATTTTTGCTGCTCTGTTCATCCAAGGATCACAAAGGCAACCATCCATTATAACAATGTCTGTGTCTCCATTATATATTGTGGCACAGTAGGAGTGGACATGCAGAGCAAAACAGTATCAAGGACCCAATTTCTCCAATACCAAATGTTTTAAAGGTTTTAGTTTGGACTAGCTTTAACTCATTCCTCTTGATTAGACTGTATTAGATGATATGCAGCTGGAGTATGTCCTCCACCTGAGTACAAAGAGAGGAAAGACCCAGCTAGCATGTGGTGAGACTGCTCCACAATGTGAGCCAAAGGGTGGCAACCAGAGAGGATGAAGTCCACTTCAAAAGCATGTCCTGGTCTGAAATAAAGAACTAGTAGAGACACACCCAGGGAATTAAGCCATACCCAGCAGCTTGGTGTGTAAGGCAGATTTTATTAAACCCATTCCATGGCGGCAGATGGAGATACAGCAGATTGACATGAAAAGGAAGTGGCTGAACCATGACAAGGCTGAATAATTACTGTCCAGAGACACTGGGCATTGTGGGATACTACATTTCCTGTGAACGGATAAGGCACAGTGGTGGAGTAGTGAACTAATGCAGATAATCTGTACCAGGAAAAACAAAGCACTAACAGAAATTAGAGGATCTGTCTTCATTAAATGATTTGTGAATGATCTCCTTCAGTCTTACCATTGTTAGTGATAAGAAGGGTAACAATTAGATTGGCTGTGATGAATTGCAATTTAGGAAGAAACCCTGAGAAGTGAAAAAGATGAGGGCAAAGGAGATTTCAGCCTCTGACTTGGCATTGTCAGATGTAGCACATTCTCTTAGTCATTGGATGAAGAAAATGTCACCCCACTAGCAGCTTATCCACATCCATGATAGTTACATCCAGGAATAGCTATATTCAACACAAGAGCTTCCAGAGGAATTCACAGAACCCAATTAGAAGGACTCCATCGCTATCAGTTCTGTGATTTCACTACCACAGAAATGTGTATGTTATTTTAACCAGCAGTAAGAGCCAATAATGTCTTATTTTGTATGATGCATTCTGTGGTTAACATACAAAGCAGAATTTGCCATTGCTATTTTAGTATGTTATTCTGCTATTTAATAACTGATATACAGCTATCCAGACCGGGTATGATATCAGCTAGGTATTTAATTATTATGTGGCTGAACTGGAAAGTGATGTCAGAAAATATAGACACCCCAGATGTGCCAGTGTTGATTTTGGGCTTTGCCCACATTTTTTACCAGTGAAGAAGTTTCATAAGTACATTAAAGACATAATTCTGGAGGACTCTAAAGCAAAGAGTTACCACAAAATCACTGGGCATGGATAATGGCACAATTAATTGGTAAACTCATAATAAGGGAAGCAGCCTGAGTAGAAAAAGGTCTCAGATATTTCTCACTCACAGCAGAAGGCAGCAGAAAGGACTTGTCATGAGATAGGCACTCAACAGTAATGACTCCAAAACAGTCACTGAGTAGATGTAAAAATATCTGTGAATGAAAAGGTATGCTTTTATCTGCCTTTCATGAGTCCAAACGTACTGCACCTAAAATGATAATTGCTTTAAGGTTTCCATAAAAGATCTTATTTTTTTCTCTCCTAAGTGATTTTAGGAGGAAGAAGTCTTGAATACTATGCCTCTATTTGTTTTCTAAGTGTGCATTTAAAATTATTTGATAATTATATTAAGATGGTTGGATATGAGAGAAGGGTTTTTTTTGTAAATGTTGTATAACTACCCTTTAAAATATTAGCATCTGATTCTTGCCAAAAAGTTGTGCAGAATCCATTGCTGATCTATAAAAAAATCAACACTCCGATTCCTCTCTCAATCTCCATTTCCACCAGAGTTCATGTACAATTGCTATACTGTTCAATACGAACATGAGATGTAATTTTTTCAAAAATTGCACCAACTCTACTTGAAGGATTGAGCAGAATGTCCTGCCACAACAGTCAGAGGCACTGCAATTCCCTCTGGAAATTCTCTTCTTCCCTTCATCTCTACAGCCAAGTTACAGAGTGTGATGCTGTTGAGTCATAAATATGCAAGTCAACAAAATATGAAGACATATCAAGATGCTGCATTTATAGGAACTGTGGCATGACTATAAATTAGCCTTTCCCTGTCTTATATGTCCCAAATTCTCTTTCATACTCCTTAGCACATTCTTTTAGGAGACACTTCATTTTAAAGACTTTGGTAAAGCACTAATATGCAATGATAAATAGTGACCAAATGGTACCATTCAAAATTGGAAGAAGGTAAGTTGATGAAAAGGCAGAACCTCATCATGAAGACCAGGAACACATTATATGGTATTTTAGAAGTTGGAAAGAAAATTGTTTCAAGGTTTTCATAGAAAATCTTTCAGCAGTGTCATTTTCCTTTTACTCTATTTATATCTACAGGTGGGTGAGTTGAGCTTGTGGAAACTGGCAGCCCTTAGCCAGTTTCTAAATTGTCTGTCATCTTCAGACTCCTGCCTATCTGTCCTCTTCTGTTCATTACACAACTTACTCAAGAATCAAGAGTGAAAGACAGTGGCATGCTGCATGGGCAGCCCTAATATGACTTTGTGAATATGTCTTATGTCTTGTTCCAGTAAATTTTAAATTAGGAATGCTTTTTTTTTTTTTTTTTCTAATTATCTATACGTTGTAGCTAACAAGATCATAAAGCTGGTCATTCAGTACATTTCTTCACATTGTTTTAATTTTTTAACCTGGAGAATTTGGACAGCTGATTCATACTTTATATGCTTATGCAAAGAGTTTAATTGTTGTTTTTAAAAACTTTAAAATCACTTAAGCTCTACGTTGTGAAGCAACAATCCCAAGCTAAGATTTTAGAAAGACATCCTACACACCCAAAAAAAAAATTAAAAAAAGAAAAAAAAAAGGTAGATTTAATTTTTTTTTTTGAGTTACAAAACCTTGAGAACAAAATGTTTACTTCTCCTAATTCTTCTGTTTGTTTTCATTTCTAGACAGTCAGATTTTTTTGAGTTCTGCGTCAACCTCAACACAAGTGTTTAAGAAATTTCTTTGGATATTACCTTAGGTACTTTGTGCCTAGAATTATGATAACGTTTGGAACCTGCACTACCTATGGACTCCCAAAGACTATCGCATTGTCTTCCCACAGTATTTCTGTAAGGTTTAATATCTTTCAAAGCCATTTGTCTGTTGTCAGGCTTGCATAGCATTGCTGCACATTGCTAGGATACAGTAAATGTTTTTAAAAGTGAAAGACCTCCCCTTTTTCCTATTGCTATCTAGAAAATAAGACCAGATTTACCCTCTGATACGCGAGTGCAACTCCCTGTGGAATAAATGGGGTCATACATGTGTAGAAAGGCAGACTTTGGCCTTAAAGATTTATAGACCTATAAAAATACAAATAGATAGCTTAGATGATGTTTTCTGGAAGTTAGGGCTGAATCTACATCCCTAACAAAAGTTTCATCTCAAAATGGCATTGGAATATGGTTTTGGATTATTATTATGCTCTTGTAGGTCTTTGGATCCATTTGACCCTCAGTCTGATCTGTCAAAGTCAAAATTTACATTTGCACACCCAACTAGCACAATTCCCTTCCATCTCCCTCTCTTTCCTATCACCTGGTTTCACAGGTGGGGCAATATAGGAGAGAAGTCAGGAGCAGCAATGCGGTACCGGCTAACTCAATATCTCCTGGAAATTGCAATAGAGATTCTCCCACTGTCCAGGAGAAGGGAGGTGAGCTGGGAGTGGAGCTGCGTGGTTTGGAATAGCACCAGAGGCAGTGACCTAGAAACATTATGTAGGAGGGAGACAACAGAGACTGTGAGCTGCAATAGTAAATTACTTGGGCTTTGCGCAAGTGGGTGAATCTCATTCTTTTTCTGACTTGTCATGGTGTCCCAGAATATTCTTACCACCTTCTTTCATTGGTGAAAATAATTTTCCTATCTCCTAGACACACACTGAGGAACCCTCCATTAGCCTTTTGAGAACTGTGTAGCATAATGTATTTATCATAGGCCTCCTTTTTATTTATAGTCTGTTTTTTCCATTCTCAAAACAGAATTATCCCAAAATAAACACCAGACAATGAGAATCAAAAGCATGTGTAATAGCCGTGCCATTTCGTAACTACTTGCTACATCTTTCTTTGGCACACTGGACTTTGTTTAGCAGAAACATGGTGGTATCACAAGGTCAGAGTCTCCACAACTTAATCCATCCCTAACAAAGTCTGGGATTCATACGGCACAGACTTCTGTACAAAAGTTTCAACTAAAGTTAAAAGTGAGTCCCCTAAAAATGGTGAACAAAGTGTAAAGAAGGGAAAAAAACCTGAAAAATACCTCTCTCCATAGTCTCCTCAATTAGCTCACCTTTACTTTTTCCAAAATGAACACCTTCACAATGCAAGATGCAGTTGTTTTTTCTCTACGCTACACGACCTCAGCTGTGATCATGCTGGATCTCATAAACTAAGCAACTAAGCAGGGATAAACCTGCTCAGCAAAAGTACTCATTGGGGAGTTCTCCAAGACAAGCACAGATGCTTGCAGGGCTTGCAAGCAGTGTTTTAATAATAGTGGAAGTAGCGCTCCTCTCAGCCACGCTGCATCTTAGGAACAGTTCTGCTACGAGAAAAATTACTGCAAGTAGTGTCTAAATTAAGTAGTGGTGAAAGATGTTACTCTGTAACTCATAGGTGCAGCCATACATGTATATATGGATCACCTGGAAAAGTAAGAACTGGAGAGAAAATCACACTTCTTTTCCCATGATGCTCACTTTGCTATTTTGCAAGGCAGAGCTAACTCTAACATCTCCCTCGTAGCTCAATGACACCCAAAGGTCCTCTAACAACTCTTCCACTTTAATAATATGTACTGAATTGAAGTGCATGAAACATCACTTCTCTTCTAAACTTCACTGTGACCCAGGACCATTCAGGATCTTTTGTATTCCCTAGAGTAATTCCACTGCTTTCATGCACTTACATTCCTCTTCAGCTGCGCAAAATTCAACAGACTTGTGACCAAAAGTACAAGAGAGTAAAAGTAGCACAAATACGTTCTTTTAACTAACCCTGCAGAAGCTCTTCCCAGCTCTATGTCTCCTCCTTGTTTGTGGAGGGCTATTGCTGTTGCAAGACCAAGAATTGGGAATTGCATGTCTAATGACAGTGGGAATTCATATGCTAAAACTAGTCTAGTAATTGAAACTAGGGATCATTTTCTGTCCTCAAAAGCAAATGTGAGGTCATGATTTGCACGCTTTCTGTTTGGTTTCCTCTGCCTCCCTGCCACCCTAGGACGTTACCTTCAGCCACACAGTTTACTGACAGCAGTCAATAGCAGGTGACTGGCTATGCTTCTTCTCTAACCATGTCTAGGACACATCTGAAGTGTAAGGGTCAAAACCATGCCAGAAAGTAAGTTAAAAACTAAACAATGCAGATAGTTATGGGAGAGTAATCAAGCCTGTGTCTTTTGTATTACAGTAAGGATGCAACCTAAGGTCTGCAAAATGAGCATGTGTCTGGAAATTAGAATATTACTGATAGGGGAATAAGAGATCTTATTATTAGTGCTTTAATCACTATGAACAAGCCAATTGTCTTTTTAATTAGCTTAGTACATACCAGCCACTAAAACTAAATTTGTAAAGATTGTCATATGCAATAGTAACAGACTGTAACAGACGGTAGTGTTCTTCACTCTTATGTCCAAATGATGCAAAAAAATTACCACTTAGTAAGCAGAAATAATAGAGTTTAAGATAATACATTTACCTCTTGTCCCCCACCACTACACCTTGAAGTGGTTGCAAATACATTTGAAAGTTTTATTTTTTTTTTTTTAATGCTTCTTTTAACTTGGTGGCTATATTCAAATAGGAGTGGGATATAGCTCACTGGGGCCTGTATAACATGTGTCTCACAAAATAATACCTTTGGTCTTTTCCCCATGAGAGTGATGCTGACACCTTTCTCCCTTGGAGGCTGAGTGGCAATACATTGCCTTGGAGCCACCGATCAGAAGGTGTGTATTTCCTGACTGGGCAAACAACCAGCTGTGGGTACGTGTGTACGCTTCTGACTGAGCCTAGAAAAAATATGCATGCTGGCCTGCTGGATGCAGCCAAGAGGTCTAGACTGCTTTTCAAGATCTCAAGCAAGCCTAACAGGATGTGTCTGCTCCCCAGTGCAACTGGTTTGGTATTAGTAATTACTAGTGATGGGGAGGAGGCAGAAAAAGCGAGACATTTGCAATAGGAAGAAGACTTGCGTTGACCAGGAAGAAGAGAGAGACATGGTTTAATCTAATAAAATTGAATCTTTACTGGTTTACCCATTCATTTATATCAATATTTGATCCATGAAGAGCAAAACTGAGCTAGCAGTCAGTTACTTCAATACATGAAATTAACTTGATAATTCTCTTTCAGTTGTAGTAATTTTAAGTGTTACTTGAAACCATTGCAGGTAGCGTCTCCAAGCAGCTGAATACCTGAAAGATTTTTTCTTTTCAAATGATATAGACCTGGTCAGCTCATACCAAGTGTTAAGTGAACGTGCTGTATTCAACAGCATAGACAACTTCATCTTTGTTCAGGCTTGGTGATACAGCAAGGCTTGGTTGCTCTTCAAACTGAATTCACTAGAATTACTTACTTATTGTTATTACAAAATTGTTATCTGTGTTCCCACATACTACAGGAGATTTCTCTGACAAGCATACAAAAATCTTTGTTTAACACAGCCTATAGTAACACCCTTTACAAACAGCAGTGAATAGGGAGATGGGAAATTCAGATTAAGAGAACAGGTACATTTGCATTTCAATAACACTTTCTACTGAACCACTTTAAAGCAAATGGCAAAATTCCCACTGAGGTCAATGGGAGGCTTGATCTGACCCTAATTCATGAGTGGCCAGATTTTCATACTTTGACTCACACTGAATAAACAGTTCGGTCTGTGCAATTCCACTTATTTTTGAAGTAAAGTACTACTCAGTCTCAGTGTCTGCCATGAAGCTCATAATACTCCTTTGAGGTTTATCAGTAAAATTGAAGGATTTATTCTTAGCAAAGAAACTGTATTAGTAGTGCATACCATCTAACTAGTCTTTAAGTAGTTATTTAACATTTAAGTTAATATATTTGTAATTTTGATGTTTAGATGACCTGATGGTTTTATGACCTTTCTATGACTCTTCACTATTTTGTGAGATTAGCCAACTAAATCACATGCATAGTTGATTTTGCTGACTGCATGTTAACATTTTAAGCATAGCTCCTTAGTAACTGCAAAGAACACGTTTTTGGTATGGTTATTCATAGCAGTTGCTAAAATTTGTGTAACTACTTTCCTGATTGGCTGAAAATTGTCCAAGTACTCTTAATAAGCCAAATTAGAACCTGTAAACAGAATTCAATGTTTGGTTTTGTTGTTGTTATTGTTGGGATTTTAGGTTTTTTTCCACAAAAATAACTGTATGCATTTACATTCTTAGGTGATATAGAGTATTTTGAAAGCAGAAGGGCTAATTCACACTTGACCTTGACTATCAGTGAAGATCACTAAGAGTTGAACACAAATCATACTTGTCTTTTAGAAACTTCTTCATATACTAATTTCTATATTTACTTACATTGTACATGTTGTACAGAACATTAAATAATATTTCAAGGCTGGGGTAGTTTGTTATATGTAAGATAATGCTCTCCCATCTCTAAACTATGTTTTGACCTCTGTTCTTTTGTCCATAAAGGACACATCTCTTTCTGGCACCACTTGCCTACCAAAGAGGTTAGGGAGCAGTGGCTAAAGCAAAGTTTCTGGAAAATTCAGAAATCCTTACTTAGGACACTGTAACTGTTAGCCTTGGAGGGAGGGGAAGATACTGAACACAACCATTCAGCATGTGTGATGCTGGCAGAGGGTGCATATTCACTGCCACAGCTTCTTTATATAGTTATACATACCTAAGCTGGATCTTTATGCAAACTTTTAATAAAATAGTTAAGATTCTTTTTTTTATTATTATTATTATTTTCAGTATGAAATCAGAACACTGAGAAAAAGGAGAAAAAAGCGTGCTTCAATTGTCATAATAAACAACAGAAAAGGACAGAAATCTCACGAGGTAGCGCATACCTACAATTAAAAAAAAAATATTAAAAAAAAGGACTCAGATAACCCAAAGAATTATGAGGTAAAACCAAACTCAAACTTTCAAATATCATCTAACCCTCATATTAACAAAATATGATCAATAATCTTATCATTACAAATGTAGTTTATAATAGAATAGTGAACAGCAGAGACTAGAATAAACTAGCTGTGACTATTTGGACAGTTATGTAACTTTCTGGTTACAACTTAGCAGGAATTATTTTAGTTTCAGCAAATATTGATAATAAATACAGAATTGTCGGAAAACAATCTGCTCCAATACTCCTTTCATAATCAATTTATTTTAATAGAAAGCACCAAGATTTGTTCAAGGTTGAAAGAAAATACAAACATTGTTCAAGCTTAAACAACAAATGCCAGGTTATATTCTTATTGTTAATACTGTAGTCACAAGGATTGCACAAGACAGCACGTCAAATACATCAAAATCAATGGAATTCAAAATCCAAAGTCACATCAGTTCTGCAGTTGTGTTAAGATTCTTGCTTTTTTAAAAAAATATGTTTTCATCTGCTTTGTTTTTTGAATTGTAGTATTGTTTCAGTATAAATCCTCAGCTTTGTCTTCACTGAGATAAAGGGATACTGAGATTAACATGGACAAGTTGTACTCCTCTGTGGGCTAAAATCTGCCGAAGTCTGTTAAAATCTCACAGTAATCGTTGAACCGCTCTCAGAAATCTTTGATCGATCATGGTGATTGGGAGAAGCGTCAGAAAACTGAAGGAAAGGATATGTTGCTCCATTGTTCAAGAAGGACACCCCAGGGAACTACAAGCTGGTCAGCCTCACCTTCATCTCTGGGAAGGTGATGGAGCAGCTAGTCTTGGAAACCATAGCCAGGGACATGAAAGACAAGAAGGTGATCAGGAATAGTCAGCATGGATTCACAAAGGAAAAGTCGTACTTGACCAACCTGATAACTTCTGAGGATAAAATGACTGGCTTTGTAGACAAGGGGACAGCAGTGGGTACTGTCTATCTTGACATCAGTAAGGCTTTTGGCACTGTCTCCCGTAAAATTCTCATAGAGAAGCTGATGAAGTATAGGCTAGATGAGCAGACAGGGAGGTGGATTGAAAACTGGCTGAACTGCCAGGTCCAGAGGGTGGTCATCAGTGGCAGAAAGTCTAGTTGGAGGCCATTAACTAATAGGGTAACCCAGGGGTCAACATTGTGTCTGATCTTATTTAATATCTTCAATAATGACCAGAATAGTACAGTACAGTGTAACCCCAGCAAGTCTGCAGATGACACAAAGATGTGTCAAGAGGTATGGCTGGTACTGTTGTAGAAATACCTGAAGGGAGCATGCGAAGAGGATGGAGCCACACTATTACTTTCAGTGGTGCCCAGTGACAGGACTAGAGGCAGTGAACACACACTGAAACACAGGATTTTCCCTCTGAACATTAGGAAATAGCTTGTCACTGCGAGAGTGATCAAGCACTGACAGTTGCCCAGAGAGGTTGTGGAGTCTCCATTCCTGGAGACAGTCAAAAGCCATCCGGACATGGTCTTGGGACAATGGTTCCAGGAGACCTTGCTTAAACATAGGGGGTTGAGTCAAATGTCTACCAGAGGTCCTCTTGACCATGTAGTGATTCTATGAAAAATGTGTCTGGTTTTGAACTGAGACTGGATCCAGCTGGGAGCATCTGTCGCTGAACTTGAGCTCTGCAACAATTTGCCCTCTAGCAGAATGTGAAGCACTGGTAATTGTTAAAAAAAGTCTTACATGGACTGACACAGGCTAGCCCAAGGAATATCTTTTATCTCATATCATACCTGCAGGCCGTAGCCTTACTCCATTTTGCTCCTAGAGAGAAGCAACTAGCAGGCCAGGTTCAGTTCAGGTTCTGGAATTTGTAAAACACGTGTAAAACAGTCCGAACATAATGATACCTGTAACATGCTCTGAGACTTTAAAGTGAGCATTTTTTAAGTTGTTTTTTTTTTCCTTTTCCCCTTAGATGAAGAACTGGAAAATAGTTTGAGATATGGCTCCTTCTGAGGAGATTGTAACACAGCTAGTGAGATGTGGCTGTAGAGTCAGCAGCTTGCTAGACACCTGCACCATGAGTAGGTATTAGGATTTAAATCAGTGATACAGGTTCGTTGCTATGTGGTAATAATTATCGGGTAAAACTCTAGGCCATGTCTCATGAAATTGCAGATCCAGTTTTAAGGTTCCTGATATTTACCATATGGTCCAAAACACTCATCTGATATCAATTCATGGTGCCAGATGAACCATATTAAAAAATAATGACCAATCAACTTCACACTGGCAGGTATTGTACTGGTTTGGTCCACATGTACTGCCCTTCCTGTGGTACTCCATATGCTTCTGTCTCTGCCTTCATCTCTGTCCTTTTATGTCCAGAGATCAATGCCCCAGGTGTTCCTACATCACGTTTGCTGAGATGTGACTGCACTCTTTTTATGCAGTGCCTTCACACGTGAAAGTACACACTGTCTGTCTCCATTACATGGCAAAATGACTTCAAGCTTCAAAGGAAAGAAAACACCTTCCTTTTATTATGGTCAATGGTTGCAAATACATAGTATTTTATACCTGTGCAATTCAGCTTTTTACGCATATAAGAATAGATAATATATATAAAAACATTTTAGATAAACAGACTTGATTCCAGAGAAAGGAACAGATACTGATGGAATGTGCTATGTTACTTATTTTCCACTGTGTAAATATTTGGCACATAAACAGCAGTGCTGGGGTCTTTCCTCAGGATTAGAACTACCTTATGCTGAAAATCCTGGACAGGCAGAACAGAAATCTTCTTGTACAGTATTCATAGGTGGTAAATCTGGGTGCCATTAAATACAAGATCCCATTAAAGTGATAACACTATACAGAGACTATCCCTGTATGTGGAAGTCATAATATCAGCAGTGTTCAGTTCTGCTGTGAAGACCTCAAATACTAATACAAATATCAGAAGAAAGTTTGCATTGAAGTAGAAATATAAGACAAAGATGCATTCAAGACTGTTTGCTTCAGTATTTTTCAAATAGGTTTTGGAACCAGTCATAGGAAATCAGTTATCTTTGTGAAGGTGGCACCTGCAACTTTTGTTATAGTATCTAGAGCTGGTATACCATTATCCAGCAATACCTACCATGAAACTCAGTTTTCAGGTACATATGATGCTACAGATGTTAATTATACAAAATCTCTGGTGGCCTCTTGAGCTGCAGTAAATAAAGCTTTACTTACAGGATCCCTACCAATGTCAGAAGGTGAAAATGTGTAGCGAATGGCACCAAGGAGTGCAGAAGTAGTTTCTTCTTCAAGATGGACATTTGCTTGGGAAACTAGGCTCTCCTCATGTGTTTCTACTGTTTTATTTTTAAAAGTTGAACAAATCACTCACCATTTGGGAGATAATTAGTAGCTCTCTTCATCTTTTGATGAATAATATAATGTGATTTAGGAAACTGCTGAGCTCTTTCAGCTGTAAATAACATTAAGGGGAGCTGTGCATAAATATACATCATGCCAGATAACATAAACCACTTAAAAATTAGGTCTTAGATATCTTTACTAAGGTGCATAAAATTAGAGATTATTCTAGCTTAATCTGTCCATGTTCGAGTTCCTTATCTCTAAATGGAAATAAATCCAGTTTATTTCACATCAGTCTGACAACGATACACATTAATTAGTTCCTGAATCTCTCTAATACCACCACAAGCACCACAGCAAAGCCTATGAGGAAATTAGTAATTCTAATTTTAGAAAGGAATGCAGTAAATAAGGCATCCAGACACTCATTGAACAAAAAGAATGCACCTGAACATTATTTAGTATGTGACATGAGTGCAACCTATCAGATGCAGTGAATTAGGCAAGGATCCTCTTACAAAGATGATATGCGATCACATAATCGAAAATGAAATTATAATGTATATGTAAGATAATTAATTCAGCCTTATTTCCTGGCATTACTGTTTCACTTGACAGCCTTAATCATCTACCTCTTTTAACATAGTTTTTGTATTTAATCACTGATGCTACCACTCTGCTCCTCTAGAAAGTTCTTGTTCCAAGGGACTCCACCACAGTTCAAGAACTGACAACAAAAGCTAGCATGACTGGTTGAGCCTTACCTTGTACACTGTCAGAGCCCCAAAAAGTTTAAAAAAGATATCACAGATGTTTTCTAGGGGTAGTAGAAAGCACTGCTATATTCTATTCCTCTGCCATATCCTCTTTATGCAACTTGGAACTATCTGGGAGATTGTATGAAGAGATTTAGATCTTCAATTGAAGAAATCAGGCAGGGGAAACAGAAGAGGGTTGAGACTGGCTTAGGGAGCATCCATTCATCTACCACTCAGTCAGTAATGAAAACCTTCTGATACTCCTCCCCACATGTTTTGGGAGAGAATAGCATCTGCTTTATCTGGTCAGGTTTCACTCAACATATATTGGGAGGCTTTAATTCCTACCTGCAAGAAGATGAAAAGGCAAGGGATAATAATTTGCAGTCATTTATCACACATGATCAAGAGAAATTGCAGAGAGCTCCAAACTCTTTGCCCTATGTCCCAGCTTCCCCACCTTGTGCCACTCTGACTCCCCACAGATGCGAATCTCCCAGTTACACCACACCATGTCTTATACTTCTCATGTTCAATCAGAGGTAGCCTTTGGCCCTCTTAGTTTAGTACTGAAGAGCCATGATATAAAATGTGAAAAGGACTTACTAGGCTTCTTCCTGTGAGATGATTTTCCATGTTGAAATAAAATACTGTACTGGCTACTTCAGTTTTGGTTCAGTATTGTACCAGTGCTATTTCATTTGCATCCAATTGAAAGTTGCCTTATACCCTGCAAATCCAAGGCAATCCAAGCACAAAGAGATGGAATAGGCTCAGAATGATGTGCACAGTATGGAAAACTGGACTTTGCTTTAGAAGAATACGGCTGTCAGGCTGAAAGGTACTTGAAGAACATTCATCAGCCTTCAAAAAAATCCATCTGACCACACATTTCTACTTCATTCTGGATCTAAAACTATTGTGCTGTTCTCTGACTGCTACCCTTGCTGAACAATATTTTGCAATGCCTGTCTCCATGTAGGATTTTATTTCGGTGTGAGATATTCTAGATCACAAATTTTATAACTAAACCTATTATTTTAAAAAATCAGAATGGCCATGTATGTTCCATTCTGAGGACATGATTCATAAAAGATCTTTCATACTTAACTTTTAAACACTTTACCAGTTTCATCATTCAAACTCCAACCTAAGACAGAACACTTACAGCTATCTGTGATAAACATGAAATTAAAATGACAAAGAGAAATATAGAATTAATGCACTAAGGTAAAAAGTCCATTCCATTTGCAAGGAAGGATTAGCTTCTTCTGTTTTGTTTTGGTTTTTAATGTTTTAAATAATTTTCTTACCTGTTTTAAAGTACACCCACTGTTGATTAAAAAGAAAGATTTTGTTTCTGTAAAATAATAGGCTCACACTCCGACTGAAAAATTAGACCTTTTCTGTATTTTGTCTTTGAAAATGAAAGGTCTACAAAAGAAGGAAAATTATTTCTTCTGCCACAGCACATCACTGAATGTAGGATTTTTGCCTGCCTTAGAAGTAGGATGGTTGATGAGGAAGAGGAAAAGATAACTCCACTAAGGTAATTATTCTGCCTTCTTCCTGCTTCAACCATGGCCATTTAAGACAGAGTTTCTGCAGTAGAGTTCATCACTGTGTGGAGCTCCCTCTCTACAAACATCACCCTTAACACTCACAAGCATTGCACACTGTCACTTGTGTCCCTGCTGCAGTGATATCTGCCATCACAGGACTTCTGAGGTTCAGCTGTAAATCACACAACATCAGCTAGATATAGATTATCCCAGGATCTCTTGGGAGCTTTCCTGCTTCCACTGTCTGGACCCCCCCACCACAAGTCTCCATTGATCTGGCCAGGGTTGCTTAGAACCCCTGTCATTCAAGTGGCAGGAGGGCAGTTTAGGGGCAGTTTAATGAAATCAGTAGGTGTCTTGTCTCACTCCTCCTTCACTTCATAGACCTGATGTTAGTTCTCTCCTTTCCTCTGGTGCTGGGATGGCCTAGAAGTGAGTGTCTCTGGTCTTGTCCCAAAGGCTTATACACTTCCACTTGAGAGGACTGTGCTGCTCTCTGCCCTTGGGTCAAATAACAGTATCTTTAACAAATCACTTCAGATACTTTACTATCCCCTTCCCTCTCACTATTGCTATCAATGATCCTGCCCTTCTGTTCAGGTTCAGCATGAGTGGACAGACCATGAATTTTGCTTTGGAATGTCTCCAGTTATTTCAAAAACCTTTGAATTCAGTATGAATCTTTTATACACTTCAATTCTTCAACAGATTATTTGATCAAGATGAAAAAACATTCTGAAAATAAAAGTCTGAATAATAATGGTACAATATTTAAAAGGAAAAAAAAAAACCAAGGAAAAAGCCAAACTGAAAATTTGCAGTCCCTACAGCTCTACATATTGACATTCTTTCTCTTGAATATTGTATGATGTCTAGAAAATGCGACAGTTAATTGTCATACCACTACAGGTGAAATACAGAGATAAAGGTTAAAAAAAATTATAAAGGGCTTTTTTCCCCTCAACATTAAAATAAATAAAAAACTTAGCAATTTGTTATATATAACACAGTAGCAGAATAATTAGCCCATAAGATCACAAAAACTGCCCCAAAATTCTCAGTATCTGCCTCTCCACTCAGGAGCATGGTGCTATCAGGTTTTCTGTCCTATAATTGACAAGAGGTTTTATTGTTTCTCTGATCCACTCCAGTCTGCAGGGAGCAGTGTGATTAAGATGCTATCTTTAATGGACAACTTTCCAAGTTACACTACTCACATTAGAAAAATGCTCTGAGATATAGAGAGAAGCAGTAAAGGAGTAGACTGTTGTGAATTTTTCCTCTTGTTCTTTCCTTTTTCCCTTTTGTTGTAAAGTATTTTAATTACTGAGTTGGCTCAATGGGCTACATATCTGCCAAAGGAGACACATGTCGTCTATTATGCAATGTGGGGACTACCATCCTTTGCTGCTGAATATACTGAAAATATCATGTATGATATAAACATATAAATATCTTGAATTTATCTATTCTTTTACCAGCTCCAGCTAATACCATGTCAATGTACTGTGACTTGGGAAGTCACAGAATCAGTTCTATTGATTGTCCTGGGGAAAAAAAGGACAGTATTTTTTCCAAGCCTAGGCTACCAGGACTTTATAATATGCTCTGTACTCCAGATCACACACTAAATGCCCTTCTTCCTCTTTCATCACCTGGTCCTGTAATAACAAAATAACAAATTATTTTGAAACAAAAAAAATAAACTATAAACTATATCAAATGCACACTTACATTATATAAAGACATTCATGCACATGTATACATATAGTCAATAAAAATAAATGCATTTGCATACTCATATACACTCTTATGATGCAAATAAAGATCAGATACAGATTCAGATAGTAAAACGCACAATTCACTAACTTTATAAAAGAACCAACTATATAAGTCATTCTTTTACCTCATTAATATTAAAATATTATATTTTCCATACTTTCTTCCACAAGCTCCCTTAAAGGACACACTATTGATGTAGCATCAGCCCTTCCCATCTACTGTTTTCCTTACCATTTAGAGTTATATTTGGGGTCATTGCTGATAAGGAGTTGTATGAAGAATGCACAGCGATAATCTGTGGTAATGATTGGTGCTTGCCTTAAAATAAAGAGGAGTAGCCTTTTAAGGTCAACATCAGTTGCATGTTTGGATTGTTTCTACTATTTGGAAGGGGTTGACATGTTTTAAATTACTAAGTAATGTGAAAATACATTACTAGAACAAGACTGTTGTCTGTGTAAATATTTTATGGGCAGAGTCACCCGCCATTCGTTAATAAGACAACACAGATTCAAAGCTATTTATGTTGACTCATATTTTTAAGATGAGGAATTTAAAAACAAGAAAATGTCACAGAGTTGGTCAGGATGTAAGACAGTGGCTCACAGACAGACTCTGTCTTGCATGTCATGAATAGCTCTTTAAAATTACTTGTTGAAAAGAGATGTAACATTGTCCATGTGAAATACATTAAATGAATAATACGAGTCACCTAATTTAACCTAAGTTAAATAGCTATAATTCTTGGCTTTGCAGAGATGGAAGGAAAAGATACTGATAGGCTTAGCTTCTCCTGGGTCAACTATTCTGCTAAAAAAAGGAACTATCCTCTATGTGTACATGACATCAAATGCCATAGGAAACATGCTTCTATCATATGTGAACATGAATGCTCTCACCCTGGAGTTAACAGTATGATTATGGAGTGAGTGCAGCTTATGGACTCAACCTGCAACAGTCTCCCCCTTGCTGCTCCCTGATCTGCCTTCACTCACAGGCTTCCATCCATTGCTCAGTTGAGACCTCCTTGCTGCCTGGGCTGGTGCAGGTGGTCTTTCTCACTGCTCTTGTCTGATCTTTGTCACACAAGACCAAACAGAAGGGTAGCTCATGCTGCCCCAGTGCCACTGTGGGAAGGTCCCACAGTCCATGAAACAGTGAGATGGGGACATGCAGCGATGTTGTACAGGCTTGCCTGGTGCAGAGCCCATCAGAGATGCGTCATGGTAGTTAGTGGCCAGCAGATTTCTGGAAGACTTCTTCCTCTCCGTGCTTGCATCAGAAGAGAGAAATCCTGTTCCACCCTTTATTCTGAGCAATGTCTTAAGAAGCCTGCCTTAGTCTTTTGCAAGGGGCTTGGGGATAACAAAACACATACAGGTATTGCAGCTGATTTTACAGAGCTGCACAATGATGAACTCCAGTGTGCCATTTCTGTGCAGAACAGTCTTTCAAGTTTATTGTAAGGTAAACATTTCTATCAGCTGATCACAAAATTCATCAGAGCCATGAAGACTTTGACCTAAAGTCTCTCCTGTACTCTCAGGCCAATACAAAATGCATGCCTTTGCTTAAATACTGGACCATATGGTCTAATTAATATGCGTTTGAAGTGTTTACAAATCAGCTAGTTCCAGGGAGGTCCTCAGGCAGCAATTTATTTTCATTTTATAAGTTGGTCTCCTGCAGTTTTACTGTGTTTCATTACTTTTTGGACCAAAAAAGTCTGACATTGAACATACATTGTGCACACTAAGGCAGGGTGATAGCTCCTCAGAAAGAAGCTGCTTCAGAGCATTGACTGTTTCATGATGGTAAGTGTACAGAGGCAGATAATTCTCATGTTCAGAATAATCTGGCAACATGATACATTAGGATTTAAGCCACAGGATATCAAGGCATCATCCAGACCTATAGCCAAACTAGAGGTTCCTGTTCTTTTACCATTGGGACCTCATCTCTGAATGTCCTCACTCCTGTATAGCTGGTACCAAGATGATTTGCTGATACTTGCAGGAGCCTGAAGTAGTTCATCCAGCCCTCCCTTACAGACAGGAAAACACTTTTAGCGTGTGTCAGCACTTTCAAGGCATTTATCATTCAAATCCAACAGTTAGAATGATATCCTTAAGTACCCCTTCTACCATGATCCATCGTTCACCCACACTTAGCCACAGAGCCAAAGTGTTACCCTGTTAATCTTAGAAGAATAAGAATGTGTGAAGAATGCACATAATGAATTTGAAAGAAGGTGGCTACAAAACCAGGTTTCTGATATAGAAGATCCATCCAAGCAAGAGCTGTGGAGAGCCCAAAGTTTGGTGGAAATACAAGATAGCAATTGTAGGGAAAGTGTTTCTGAACCTGTAAAGAAGGAGATATGTATGTTTTCCTGAGAAGTCAGGGTACGCCCTGGGCAATGTCCTTGCTGACCTATTCCTAGGAAGCGAACTCATACAGGTGTGAGAAGACACCTGTCTGTCCTGGGTGGCACCATACGTCACTTTCCATAGGCCAGATCAGAGCTACATAAGCAGTGAAATTATTTTTATTAAATTTTAGTCAGTCTAAACTTAGGATAGGCATACTCAGACCCTCACACGTGACTATTGCACATGCACACAATTGCAGAGGCACAGACATCCACTAATCTTGAAGCAGGCACAGACATCCACTAACCTTGAAGCAGCTGAAGACGAAAACAAAAAATCCAAAAAAAAACCCTCAACCCTTGTGTTCACAGTTTGGTGCTGTGAATCCTCACATGGGAATGATCTGTTTCTGGGCTGCTAAAATAAAATCCCTGAGAAATGAGGTTTATGATGTGTGAAATAATGTACATGGACAGCACACCCTTCCCCCTGCTCCTCAAAACAACCCCTGTGCTCCTCATGTACACTCAATTGATCTTCCTCTCTGAGGCCACAGCCCAGGGGAGCCTCATCCCTTCCACCCTTCATCCCCCCCTTCAGCTTACGCAATAGATTATAAGCAACGCGTGATATTTGGAAGCCACATCCTGCTGTAGGCAGGGCTGGCTGTACTCCCTAACACAACGCTTGGGGATGACTCTCCTTCCAGCAAGTGGAGGCGATGTGCTGGATGTAGTTTAATTGGTGCCAGCTTTGTCCTATTAACAAGTGTCAGCTTTCTTCACTTGATGCATCAAGTGGTGATGTTCTGCAGGTTATAAGACCCTTATGCATTAAAGCCTTTTGTATATGTTGCTGCCTGATTAGACAGGAAATAGTGCATGGCACTAGGGGATAATTCACGTGAGTAAAGTTACTTGCATGCATATGCATGTGCAAAACTGGGGCTCCAGATGCGAAATACATCTTTTTCTAATCCCTGAGCTATTCTCTCTGTGTATGTCTATATACACATTGCATGCTTATTACTTTTTATTACTTTTAAAACTTAAAAATAAAATTGGCTTGAAGTTAGTTTGAGGATTGGCACCAATCCAGAACATTTCTTGTTTTAACTGAAACAGTTTGCCCACTGCTAATTTTAACACAAGCGATTTATTTTATTAACATGGATGCAAATGGTAAGCACGCTCTCCCTTCCTACCAGGAAGTCTTGGAAGGTTAGCACAAAACCTCAGAAATAGCAAAGACACAGATCTGGGAAGATGCTGTCTTTGAGTGAACACATAGAGGACCTGGATCCATTATGGCAGATGATGGATGAGACTGTAAGGACTACACCTTCAACTAGGAGCAGGGAGGGAAAAAGCAAGGGGTAGTTGCTATGTATAGAAAGAGCAGTCATTGAGAGACCTTTCACCTGTTTATCTTTCCTTAATAAAGTTTTTGCAATCTGTGAAAGAATGACTCTGTTATTCCTCACCAAGCTTCGGCACATGATACAGCTTTTTCTACCATTCAAGGAATGTAATTTAAACTAGATTTAGACTCCTCTGTGTGGCTGAGTGTGATGCCCACTGGAATGTTCAGCTCATGCGGAATTGTTTGGTTTGGTTTAAATAAATAAATAGCATTAAAATCTAATCATGGAAAGTGTAGCTGTTAAAAATAGACTGAGGTAGTGCTCACCCAAAGCGTCAAGAAAAGGTATGTACAGGAGGCATTCTGAGAAGTGATTCATCAAGTGCAGGAGCAACCAGACGACCAATGCTGGCGATATTTCAGGCACGTAAGCATCACCGCTGAGTCTCCCCACCCTGCAACAGGAGTTCCCAGCAGGAGTTAGACCTGTTTCCTTTTTTTGCACTTCAGCCACCTGCTTTCCCTTCAATCAGATTCTCTGTGGGGACACAAGACCTACCTGTGGGAAGCCTGGCACCCAGCATGAAAATCATCATGTGGAATGAAATATTCTCTACCTAGGAGCAGCTGTATAAAATAAAGCAATATTAGAAAGAATTTTATGTTTGGGTTTTTGTTTTGCTGCTGGTTTTGTAGCTTTTGATGCTGCATTTTTTTTCTCTGTGCCACAGTAAAACCTCAGAAAGCAAAACATGTCATGAATCCACATGGCAAAGACAGTTTCTGTCTCAATTGTTTCACCTTTAGCTTCTTTATGCTTACTTTCAGTCATCGGCCTTAAACATGAAAGTGTTGTCATTCTTGACTAGGACATACAAGTTAATCAGGGAATTTAATGACAAAAACTTGCATGTCATTTTACATATCAGTTTCCATGATCAGGTTGGGTTTTGAGTATTTGTGGATATTGATGAATGGAAAAAAATATTCCCTCTGGTGCAACATATTTTGAATTTTCCAGGATGCACCATGGGAAGACAAGAGGGCCATGGCCTTGTGGTGCATCATGGGACCCTTAAAGTAGCCTATAACCCAGCCAGGAGAGCTTAGCCCAGACAGCAGCTGCTGCAAAGACCTAGGGTAGCTTTTCCAAATGAGCATGTTCCCTTTTTCACTAACATTTTCAGTTGGAATTCCATTTTCCTCTTTGCTCCTACAAAATCAAATACCTATGGAAAACAGAAAGCTTTCTGATCAACTGTATTCAAGTGTACTTGAGGTTTTTGGTGGCTGAATTTTTGTCTGTACACTTTTGACAGACAAACGATGGTGCTGTCAGTAGGGCTGGCAGACAAGGCGCTCAGCCTCCTGCTCCATCTGCATTGCACAAAGAACAGACCAATAAATGCATTCTCTCCTGAGCCACTGAGTTACAGTGAGATTTGGTATAAATTATTACTTATTAGAATTTGGTTTAGAACACTGATTTATACATGGAATCTATGCAGGAACTGATTGATCAATGGGCCAGGTCTTCCTGCAGCAAGGACAAGGTGGACAGTGCAGAGCAATGGCTATATCTCTTCTCCAATGGTGAGCTCTCCCTGTGTCTCAGGTAAACCTACTTCTGCATAGCACTAGTCATCTCTTTGTCCTCAGATCTTACAATTTGCATACAAAAAGGCTGACAAAGGATGGGAGTACAAACAGCATTTTTCAGAAAGGAAATCCATCACTCAAGGTCATTCAGTCACAGACTGCAGATTTCCTGAGTCTTCTTCCAGTGAACTGCAGCCACCAGTTCAGATCTTGTGTCATGGGTAATACCAAGTCACCTTGAGAAATTCACTAAAAACTTTAGAAAATGTATGTCAGTTTTAAGTTTTTCAAGAGTGAATGAGATAAAAAAATCTCTGAGAAGTACGTACATTCATCATGAATGTTGCCTAGAGAAAGCTACATAAAACTTCCAGTTTATTCACTTGTAAATTTATTAAAGGGCCCAAGAGCATGCAGGTACCAAAAGAATCATTTCTCTGACTCTCTGGTTCTGAAAACCTGCAAAATGAATCTTCCTTCTTTATCCCATACACCTAACCATTAACAGACAGATTACTCAATTCACATGCTGCTGCAAATGGCCAATTTCCATTTGATAGGGAATGCCTAAAAAGCTCACAGCTTGAAAAGCTTGACTGAGTATGGCCCAGAGCAATGGAAAACAGAGTAAAGAAGAGAAGATCTAATGGCATTTAAGGGAGAGATGCCACAGGGTGCAAATGGGATCCAAGAGCGTTAAGTAAAACCTAAGCGAAGAAGGAGGGTGGAAGAAGATGTCCAGTAGGTCTGCTGGGTGCAGCAGCTGGGTACTGTTCTCTGAGATTGCCCATCTCTAAACCAGCAGCAGCATGGGCTGGTGCCTCCTGGTGACTCAGCTCAGCAGGGTGTGACAGATCTCAAAGCCACTCTTCGGTGGCACTCAGCCCCAGATCTAGTAACATCAGCTTCTCTGTTGGACACACTGAATCAGCCACAGCGTCGCTAGGATGTGGAAATATTGCCCCTGGCCCTAGGGCTGGCTGGCTGACCTCTGGGTGTTTGTACCATACTCAGCCATGCAGGGTACACCTGACCACTGAGTGGAGGAAGAAAAGGAGTCAATGACAGATAAATAATAAACAAAGCAGCTAAACAGGGGTCCAACAGGGTGTGGCAGTGGGAAAACACAACTGTACAAAGGGGTTTGAAAATTAGCAGTCTGAGTCTGGGGAAAAAAATGGAGTATCCTCCTCATACCCTTGAGCTGGACAGCATGCTTCAGTCTGGCTGTATACTGCTCAGTAGAACTGTGAAGCAAACTACATTTAGCTACTGAGATATGTATTCAACATATGTTTCAGAAGAGTGCACTGTCAGACCCAGAGAAACTTCATGAGTTCCTGGAGACTCTTAAGCTCCAAGTTTCTCACCTCCAACACCTTCCACACTGTAATCTCAAATTCAAAGTTCCTTTATTGTTGCATATGGGAAGATCACAGAACAGCTACTGTAGTGCAACTCTCTTTTCAAACATCCGTTTCCTGGTTGTCAACTTTTTTTCCTACACCACCTCTCATGTGGCTGTGCCTAGTCACTCCCTTTCCTTCCTCCTGCTCTGAGACCTGCAGCTCCACCACTGTAAAAATAGCTGGTGTGGAAGTCTAACTTCTCTTACTAGAGAACTGAGACAGCTGTGGTTGCTTGAAATGTGGAAGGACTACCCAAATGATTCATCTTGCTGCTCTCCCCTAGCCCTTTTCTTGTGTTGCTGCTTTTCCAAAACATTATTTCTTACTTCCAAATAACTGATTGTTGTGGGCATGCTCATGAAACTGGCCTGATGCACCATGGAAAAGAGCAAATGAGGCTTCAAGAGGTATATCTCATACTCTTGAGGTCATCTGCTGACTTTTCCTTAAGTAGCCCAGGACTAGCTAAAAATAAGCTGAATATAACATAGAGAGAGAATCTATTTCACCTAAGGCAAATTGAATAAGGAGTAAAAATAAAAGCCAAGAGATGAGTCCAAACCATCGCTCATCAGTAAAAAACTCATTCTGACATATGGTTATGTTTATGGTTTTGTGTGATATTTATATATAAAAGCAAAGAACACCAGTTTATAAAAAAACAAACAAACCCACTGATCTTAAGGTGGAGCAAAATTCAAAGCATGTGGATGCATGTGTCCATTAACTGCATGGGAAGCACAGTCGCTTCTGCGCGATCACAATTTTTGAAATCTAGTCTCACAACTATTCTTCTGATGATCATTAATACATACTACTATTTAAAAGGGTATCCACTTTCCCTATTAAATCTCTATAGGGAAAAAATATGTGGAAAAGGCAAATGAAGTACATAAGTGTTTCTGCTGAGAAAATACATGCCAATCAGCGTATAACTCTAGGGAAGAGAGAAATTATTAAATTTCAGAAATACTCCAAGTTTTCTTTATCCAAAATATTCTGTTGCTCTGCATTTTTATGTTTGCCAGGTTGAATGGGCTGCTACTCCTCCTTCTTCTCTTAATGGTGTAGTTTTGAAAAGGCTGTTTGCAAATTTATGTTGGGATGGTAATCTCTAGCAAACGCTAAACTGATTTAAATAGCAAGCTCCTAAACGTTCACAAGAACCTGTTGTAAGCATGCTGGAAATACCTGGAAAATACTATAAATTGAGCTCAGCTGGATGGTGAATTGTTGATAGTTTACTCCAGATAAGTTACTCCCCTGGAGTCTCACTAAAGTCTCTAGAAATCTATTTAATATTATATTTATTATATCTGCACCCGTTTTGGCTCCATCAAATTAAATCTTTTTAAGAAAAAAAAAAAAAAGATGGATGTATCCTGGTCGCATGAAGATGAAGACTCTGTGTAATGAGCTAATCTACCTGTGATCTGCTGCCAGCTTGACTGAGACACAGTACAAGGTAAAATGTGTTTAGAGATCTGAAGTAGTAGATTACCAGAAAAGAAAACATTCCTGTTTCCTTATCTTAGGGAGGCTGGCTTCCTGCTAGTTGTGGATCCTCCTCCTGCGTGAAGTACCAAAATACCCCTGTTCAGCATTTTCTATTTCATCTTGTAGTGATCATGGCGGCTATGTATAACCTTTGTGGCTGTTCAGATTCCCTTTTTGGCTCTCATAGTGGGTAGTATTGGAATTCACGTAGTATCATAATGGATGACTCCATAGCACACTAATTATATAGGATTTTCAAAGTACTTTGAAGATGAAAATTGCTGTATCAGTACAACTCCAGGTATTATTATTATTTATATAGCATACATAATCATTAGTTGAAGCCTAGCTTTAAGTCCCTTTGGGAGTAAGGTGGGAGGAAGATTTGGACAAATTCCATGTCCTTGCACTTTCACTGCATCTGGTTTAGGTAGATAACTAGCATCCTGAATCGCTCTGCTGTCTTCCTTAATTATAAAAAACTATGAAAAAGAAAGTGATTGAAGCAAATGTGGACTCCTATGAGATGAGATAAAAAATTACTTTCTAAGCTGTCAGCCAGAACTCAGTTAGAGTTGTTAACACCTGCGAGATTAATTTTTAATTAAATTAATAGAACGAATTCATTCATTCTGAATAAATGAAATAGGAGAAACACTAGCTTGTTAATTAATAGACATTTAAAGGAGTAGAATACTCTAAGATATTTGAGTGCTTCTTACCAGGTGACACAGGGAAAAAAATCATCAGTACAGAAAGCTTTTTCATACAAAACATGAAATATCTGTTGCATAAGTGATATGCAGAAAAGAAGGGGGTTGTGAGAGAAGACAGCCACACAGGAAGAGTGGTGGAGAAAATGAGGTAGATGATTAACAGGTTTTTACAGTTCCCAGCTGAAGGCCGAGGCAGGATGAAAGAGGGATGAATTTCTACAGTTATCAGTAGCACTCATGCAGAAATCGCTTCACGCCTTTTCAGCTAGACTTTTCAGGACAAGGAACGTGATTGACTAGTTTGCCTTGATTCTACAAGAAATCCTATGGGAAACAATCCAGACCCACTTTTGCTACTCGCACACCCTTTGACAGCACTAACTGAATATCCATCCTACCACTGAGGGACTGAGTGCCATAGTCAGTCCAAAGTCCACAGAGCTGGGGGTGCCAACAACAAAAACGGAGGCAGAAGATTTCCTCAGAGATTGTTCTAGACCTCAGCCAATTACACAAGGCCCATGGATTCATGGTTGCATCCTCTATGCGCTCCTGAAATAAAACGACAGAGACCTGAAGAAAAGACGGTACTAAGTAAAGCTCAGAGCAGGGTTTTCATCTCGTGTCACTCAACAGAAACTCCTTGTCCACAACAGAAGTACACCAGGTCAGACCAGGTAGGATTCTTGCCTGAGTAATACTTTTTCGCCTCCACACACAAAAGCCAGGTGACAATCTTACAGTTGGCTATATATTCATCTTTCAAACAGCTATGATGAGTCTCCCAAATATATGGCAGAGTACTCCCAGCGAAACACTTTGAAGTAATGATGCATAGATAATTTTGAATATTCCTTTTTGAATAGGGAAATTCAAAGTGTAAGCAGAGCTTGTGTTTTGAAGAGGCCTCCCTGTGGAGGGTGTCCTATTATATGTAAATACCACTGAGAATAGCATGCAAATACGGTCATTAGTGAAGGTTTGAACTTTTCCAGAACAACTTCAATTTTGAGCCAAGCTACTTCAACCTTCAAAGGCAGCAAACTCTATGACTCAGCAGAAGCCGAGACTGAAAAAGCCTGTTTCAGCAAGGACCGGTGGTTTTAAGATGCTAAAGTATCCTGAGGCTTTTCTAATCCCTTAAGCTATTTTCCATGCTGTTTTCCTACTCAGTTAGTTGCAGATGTGTAAAAGAGAACTACTGCATATTCCACAATCACACTGTTTTGCTATCAACTGCAATTGTATTTCTGTACATATTTGGGGCTGTTTATGGATTCCCCTCCAGAGCTATATTGTGGATCAACAAAGGAAGAAGAGGAGGATGCAAAGACTTCTACCCAGGTAAAGCTTACAAAAGTGCTACTGAGAACAGAGGCACGTTTAGCAGCATGGAAAAATTGCTCAGGAGTCTGGGATATGAAAAACCTTCTAACAAGGATGAGGAGTGCCCAACCCAGCAGAGTTAGATGTATGTTACAGAGTACCCTACACTCCCATATGTAGTCCTGTGTAAATTTGACATGGACATCACATAAATATATTTCATTAAATATACAGAGTTCATGTCTGTTTGTAAAAAAAAAAGCAAACCTTTAGATTACTTTCCATAAACTTCCATCTGCACTGAGTTATGGTAAAAAGAAAGTTGTGTGGAAATAGTATGATTACACATATTCAAGTGGTCACCATTCAGGACTTAGTAGGTTATACCCATAAGCTTTCCCTTTGCAGTTATAGCAATGAAAATTAGATGTCATAATATATCTTTCTGGATCCAATCTGTTTATGTCTGAAACCGAGAGGAACTTTTACACTGATTTAAATGACTGAAACCCTGGAACTCATGTGAGCATTTTCTGTCAGTTCTAAGGAGAAGTATGCGACTGCGGTCTAGGCCTGTTTCAAGGAGTAATTTAAATGTCTGAACATTTTCCCTTTTATGCTGGTCTAAGCTCACATGTCTCATTTTGTTATGCACATTTCCTCAACATAGTAGCAGAGAACCTGTCTTTTCAAGTGATGAGAGTCTGCAGTCACCAGAAACGTAGTACTTCTGACCACTTGACTCCCTTGATTATTACTAACCCAGTACACCCTGTCCCAGATCCTCTGCCTCTACCAGCTAGCACTATGCTTCTTTAGCACTTAAAAGGAGTTAACGCAAAATGACCACTGTAAAAACATGTCTGTCTTTGCTCAAGGTGTCTTTGCATTACAAATTCCAGCAAGCCAGTTAGGCAGATGCAGCATTTTGGTTTCCATGAGAAGAGAGTGCGGGCAGCCATTTTGGAGGCAGTTGGTTTTACCAGATTATTAAGCAGCTGTACCTATTTAAAAAAATTCTAGACACTCTACCCATAGATAATGCTTACCATGTATACATGCATAGTGACTGTATTGCTTCACAGGGTCTCCTGGTAGTGCTGGATGTTAGGAAGTATTTAGGACAAGTTTAAGACAAGCATTCTTTTTTTTTGTATCTATCAAAATACCTTTTAAATAAGTACAGGAACCAATAAGCTCTTCCTGTTTCAGGCTAGTGATGTGCTAGCATCGTGTAATTTACTTCTGACACACTTTCCAGGACTGACAGAGTCTGGGTGTGAATATGTCCTTGGGCACAGTTGAAAGCATATGGTTTAAGCCAGGGAAAGGCAGTCATCTCTTTGCAGAGCTGATCTTATAGCCCCGTGTTTCCTGAACACAGGAATTGGAATAAACTGGAGTGAAAACAGAGGACCCTCAGATAGTTTCAAGGGACTGAGACAGAATATTTCTAGATAGTGATTTCTCAGACACAACTTATACTTCTGACTTTATTGTCTGTGTTGGAGGTAGAAATGAAAGTATTGTGGGAGTAATGTCTGAGTAGCTTCAACAGCTCTATACAATCCAAGGATTGGGTTTTTTGACAGAGAAATCCTTAAGGGCCTTGCACGCCACCTCAGTCATCTGAGTCCTCTGGCAGATCTAACTACAAGTCGCTGGAGTGAATAGAATGAGATGGAAAGGAAGGCTTCGAGGAGATTATGGTGAATCAGACCATTTGTATAACTCTCTGCATTAAAAAAAAATAAAAAAATATTGTATATTGGGGATAGTTTATGAGCTCGGCAGAAGATTCAGTCCCACCAGGTTTGGAGTAGCAGTAAATAGAGAGAAAAAGTTCTATGAGGGAGGAAGGTAAATCCTATTTTCTGCCCTACCTTATTTAAATTCTAGGAAAAGGAGCAATGGTAATCATTGAGGAATTACAAGAAAACTTAAAAGTAGCCCTCACCCAGTCAGGTAGAAACATCCACCACCCAAACTGGAGGAGGCCTGGAGGTTTTGACTTGACATACCCAGAACTACCCATTAACCAGTCAAAGTAACTTCAGATCTGGATCGACTCCCAGGTCCAAGTTGCAAAGCTCTACCCCTTGGATCACTACTGTTATTTTTTTCTTTTCTTGAATCAATAACAAGCTGCAGAGAAGTTGCGAGGGAAATGCCAGCCTGGTGGTAACACACAGTCCAGCTGGTTATGTAGCGCAGCGCATCAGGCACACCACAGCAGGCAGCCGTGGTTCTGGAATGGTGAGACAAGTACATCATTTAAAGATGACCGATCTCGGGGAGTGTGACGAGTACACTCACAGTTTGTTCCGGTTCTCAAACTATTACTGTAGTTTCCACTTTAAATATGGAAATTTCTTTTCTAAATTAGGAAATAACCTTTATTGTGCGTTCACTGTATTTAAAACATCTTGAAATTACATGATCTGCATATAGAATTAGGCTGTCTGTAACTTGCCCTTCTAACTTTACTTTTTACAAACATTTCAAATTAGTGGGGCAGGGTTGGAGCCTTAGGATGATTTTGCCTTTTTTCAAAATACTTCTATGCAAAACATCAAAACAAATTTTAAATACTTAACAGGTTTTGAATTTGGGTTTTCTTGCTGTTTTCTTTGTAACCCTGCCCTGGTGTTAGTTACCTTCAGAGATGTGTACTTTTAAAACATCTTTTCCAGTTTGAATTCAATATCTAACATACCCTTCTATGGAGGTAGCACTAACATTGTATCACATAATATTTTTTGCCAGCTGCAGACAATGCACCTATTGCTGCAGAGATGCACTGAGAGAAAGCATATATAGAATTGAGTGCATAGCACACAAAATTATGTCACTGTGATGACTTTGAAGAGTGTAATAAATACACTCCACAGAAATAAATCTAGGTGGGAGAAATGTCCCGTGAAATGTCTTTACACAAGCACACACAAGTATTGCCACCAAAAAAATCACTTGAAGAGCCTTGGCACTGAAGCACTAATTTATATCAGTTGTCCAAGATGCTCCAAGGAAACGAGTCCTTAACCTGGGACATAGCTGACCATCAGCCTGTCTAGGAGACACTAGATTTTGTCTCAGGGTGAGCCCTTCTCTGGATGTTTCTGTATCCACCTTTCCAAGGGCACGATCCTCACAAAATGCTTGGAATGCCCTTCCCTTTGTACAGAAGAACTAGGACAAGCCACCTTAAATATGACTCATTGTTATTACTTAAGGAATACTTCAAGGAGCCATTCCTTGTGCTGGTGTTTGCGTAGTATCCCTCAAAGCTGTAAATCCACACCCGCTGTCCTGATTATTTTTCCCTTTCTTTACAAATAGGTGGGGGAAAAATTTGGACTTAAAATTACAAGCAAATTTGAAAGTAGAAAGCTTATATTTCGAGTTTTTCAAATAAAAAATGAGTTGAACCATCTTTGCTGTAGAGTTCAATGCTGGAAAGTGAAGCACTGTATGTTTGTCTTAGTGACAGGAACCTAAATGGTGAAGCAGTCGACAGTATGCAAAACCCTAGTGTTAACAAAATCAGTACCTTTCTCCCATTGACTCTGAAGAAATGAGGATCTAATTCCAGAAACTGAAACTGACTGACAGTCGAGTAATCTGATTACCTGGGGAAATTTAAACTAGAGGCTATGATTTCATAATGGTGAATATAGGTCATAGAAAAAAAAATTGTTTGAAAAATTACGTGACAGTATCACACTACTATCTTTTTTACAATAGTTTGCAAATAAGTATATATTTTCTGAGGTTCATGGGAAGACTTGAATTACAGCAGTTCAGGCTGAGTGTGACTTTGTTCCAAGAGTGGCACAAACAGTGCTTGTTTTTCCAGTGTTGTGAGAGTATCTGAATCTGGTCCTGTGAAATTTCAGTTCAAGGTAAATCCAGATGGATTAAATCAAGCATACTGCTGAAATGCAGAGTGACTGGGGAAAAATGAAGAGGGAAGGAAGGAGGTTGGATTGTAAGACTGAATCAAAGGATATATGAACATATAAAGCAGTAAAAGACAATTAGAAAATACATTTATACTAAATTAAAACTTTATTGACTAATGTTCTCCAGACAACATGATCCAACGGACTATGGTTGCATACATGCAATGAAGTTGAACACAACAGTAGTTTAACATGGAATGTCAAACAAATTAATATAATGTATTAAATGAAACAATTTATGTGTGTTGCTGCAAAATGAAACCAAGCTATGTGTTTCCTTGGTCAATCTGTGTTCAGCTAAGAGGCTATGCATTTGAAGAAACTGGTAGATTTCTTTAGCGTATATTTCAAATAAATTAGCTAGAATTGTATTCTTTAAAAATCCTTTCAACTTCACTTGCATTTCAAACAAAATCTAAGTGTAAACACTAAAGTTGCTAGAGCCATCTAGAAAGACCTAACTGTCAAAACTTGGAGTGGACATTACAGTTCAGTAAATGTGAAAATTTAGAACAAGAAAAATACCAGTTACTGCAAAAGTCACGTAGGCTTTTTGTTATTAATCCAGCACAAAGCATTTCTTCTAAGTTTCTCACATAAAAGACTAAAGCTTGCTTACAGTACTACTTCGTCTATCTTTCAAGCATCATTATTACCTATCAGGGAGATTGACTAGATGACCTAATGGGTCTTTTCCACCCCTAACTTCTACAAAAGAAAATCATTCATGCCAGCAAGAACATGGTTCGCTACATCCTGGGCTTGATCCTGTAGCCTTCATTCAGGCAAAACTCCCAGTGACTTAAAGAGAGATTTTCCAGAGCAAGACATCCAGGATTAGGCCCTTTTTATTTTTTATTTTTAAAAAAGCATCCATTTAGGATACATGGAAAATATTCTATAGAATTAAAAAAATATAATGACATGTGCTTCACTTGCATTGAAGGAATCAGAGAATGTAAACACCATAGTGGCCCACGTCTTCACAAGATCCATGAAAAAGTGTCAACTGCAAGTAATCTCTGTGCGTTTTTTTCTCAACGTATGCTTCTAAGGGTGTTCTGTGTATACCCTTACCTCCACATCCACACACATATGTACACCCTTAATATAGATAAAGGTGTGATAAAATTCACTAAAGGCAGTTGCTTGCCTGTCTTAATGCTTAAATCTGCAAGTGGCAGCAAACTGGGTTTTATATGATGCTAATGAGATTGTACGTGAGCAGCAGGACATGAGTATCACTGTGAGCAAGAGTGTGGTTGCCGGTTCTACGAGTGTGGAGCCATCCCGCCTACGCACATCACAAAATCTACCTGCGTGAAGGGCTGGAAAGGCAGGTGAGCAAAGTTATTTCTTGGTGGGCCATGTCTGAAATCTGAGTTGAATGACTCAAAGGCTGTAGATTGTCCTCACAGGAGCCTTTCAGCAACCTGGAGGACCACGTAGGAAAGTTTACCTTCAAAGTGCACTTTCTAAGAATGGAATGTTCTTGACAGGGAAATGATCAGAGGCAATCCTGGACTTTTTTGCTTGTTGAATAGGAAAAATGTTTTCATCTTCAGGCAGCACTTCACCCTGACAAATGTGAGTTCAGTTATTATTGGGTTTTAGTATTACAGAAGATTCTTTAGAAACAAACACAATAGTACACACATACACATACACTCAGATATTTACAGCCTTTCTAGAAAAAACAACCCCCTACCTTAGTATTGACTACCTTTTTCCATTTTTTAATTTTTTTTTAGTATTTAAATTCTTTAAACCAGCTACATTAAATACCAATGTGTACTGTACCACCCCACACCAACCCCACATCCCCCCCAAAAAACCAGCAAGCATTTGAAAAGTTTGTTCACTCATTTGTTTGTTTTTATGATTGTTAAAATCTCCTGCTTGAGACTGTTAAGTACCACCTCCACTGGAACAAGATCAGCACTGACTGCATCTTCCAATGCACGTCGTTTCATAGCAGAGCAAGTACTGCAGATAGAAGCTTAGATCTCCAGGTCGTCAGCTCGAGGCCTGCTGCTGGCTCGGCTGCTGGCTCTGCTGGGAGGCCTCTGGTCCACAATGGTGAGGGGTTGCAACTCGTGTCCCGACGCCAGTTTTTTAGTGTTCTGGTGCTCATCGGGGAAGTCGAAGGGTTGGGCGTGTGAGTTGGAGATGGTGCTGCCAGCCTGTCCCATTCTGTTCTGCTCTGCGCTGTAATTGGCCCAGTTTTGCTCGCTGGCTTGCTTATTGTAGTTACGACAGGAGGAATTGTTCCTGTCTCCAGTAACAAGCTTGTACCCTGGGGGAGACATGGGAGACAAGGGGGCGGTCGGTGAAGAGCAGCCATTGTAATAAGCATATTTGGGGGAGCCACAGTCCTTGGAAGGGCTCATGGCACCACTGTGAGAGTAGGGGTCGGTTTTCCCTTTCACACGATCCTTGACACCCTTGAAGAACACGTAGAAAAGCTCGATGATGTTCAAGGCAAGAGACACCAAGGACACGACCAGCATGAAAAGGATGAAGATGGTTTTCTCAGTTGGACGGGAGAGGAAACAGTCCACTCTATGCGGGCATGGCTCTCGCTCACAGGTGTAGATGGCATTCAGGCTAAACCCATAAATGTACCACTGTATCAGCAAGAAAGCAACCTCAAAGACAGATTTAAACAGGATGCTGATGATGTAAGTACGGAGCAGTCCCCCACGCATCTTCACTTTGCCGTGCTCTTCAATCCCATACTTGAATTTTTTAATTTCTATTTGCTTGAGGTGCATATCCACATTCACACCATCATTTTGGACAACCTTGAGCTCTTCTTCTCTTTTGTTCAGCTTCTCTTCTTTCCTCATTACGTAGAACACATGTGCCAGGTACAAAAGGGTAGGTACAGACACAAATATGATCTGCAGAACCCAGAAGCGCACATGGGAGATAGGGAAGGACTTGTCATAGCAGACGTTCTCGCAACCAGGTTGTTGAGTGTTGCACCGGAAAGCAGACTGTTCATCTCCCCACGCAGATTCAACTGCTGTTCCCAGTAGCAAGATACGGAAAATAAAGAGGACAGACAGCCACACTTTCCCTCCTGCAGTAGAATAGGCTTGAACCTTGTCAAGAAGTTTTCCTAAGGCACTCCAATCACCCATCTTCACAGGATGCTGGCTAAAGAAGGACACAAATAGAAAAAAATAGTGATGGTTAAGACAGAGCTTTAATACCTTTGATACACTGAATCAGGTCAATGCTAATAGAGCAGTGACGTCAGCTTTGATTTAATCCATGTGTTTTACACAATTTGAAGAGAAACCTGAGTTTTAGTTAGCCTGCAGGTGGAGGGGGAAGTCAGGGAAACTGAAAAGAGAAAGTAACATGTAACATCTCAGAGCACAATGAAAAGAAAGGTTTCCAATTTCACTCCAGTTTTCAAGAGGACCATGACAACCCTCAGTTGCCACCACGGTTGGCTCAGCTTCTGCAGTGACAGCCTCAGTTCAATGATCTACACCTGCCCCAAGTAGAAAATAGCTGTGACACACCACAGGGTGTGGAAGTATATAGTGGCACTCCCTTAATACACTAGGAATACATGAAAGATTTCTCTCTTTCAGTGGGGATCATTCACAATAATTTTTATGTTCACTCTTTAAGGGCATAAGAAAGCAAACCAGCATATAACCTAAATACAAAAGGTTATACTAAATTAATGTTAGGGTCGGTTACCTAAAATTTTATCATTGCAGAATTCACTATTTTTCCTACAGCAAAATTAAACTGAGCTTTTGCCTATCACTACATTGCGTGTAATACATTTAAAACTATAGTTCCCAATGATGCCAAGTTTCTAATATACTCACCTTCAGAAAAAAAATTGCTACCTAAATAAAGTCTGTACATTAGTATTTCCAGCACAAAGATCAAGGTTAGTGCTCTTTACCTATAGTTTATGAAGGAATCAAAAATAGCAAATATATGAAGCACAGCTAAGCTCATGTCACCATATCGGAGGAACTGGTTTCCTGTTTATCCGTGGCTCACTTAATTTATTGTAGTTTCAGCTTTGTATTTGCATCTTTTGTATTTAGATTCCTTCACTTTGTTTTGAAAGGAAAAAAGATTTAGCAAGAAAAAAAGGTAAATGAGCTCTTGCTGTTTTGAAAGCAACTCCTGGAGCGCAGTTTGCATTCCAAGTGTCGCACACTGCAAAGTTAAATTGTCTCTCTCTCAACTTGAGTTTTAAAGTGCGCATTTCTGGGACAAGGGCAGCTTCTGGGGACGTCTGGAAATACATAGCATGATGTTAAAAAACTGAAGTGGTTTACTTGATGGTTTAGATTCCTAGGAAAAACAAAGTTTACTATGGGATTTTAATCAACTAGAGAATGGCAGTCTTTTCTGCATAAAAACTTACATTTTAACTTGCCCTACATGAACAAGCATGTGAAATCAGGCACTTAAAAGGAAAAATAATCACAAAGTTTCCCTTTTAAAATAGACGCTGCTGGGTATAGATATTTGTTCCGTGCACGCTGAGTAATGCCTTCCTGGTATTAATAGCTTTGATAACGTCAAAATTATTTCCTCCCCATCGCATCATGGATATATTCCCTAAGTCATTTATAGAAAAGGCCCTTTCTGGACAATTCATAAAATAGGAAATTTTAGCACCTAGGAGATTTTCTCTCAAGAAGCAGTGAGTCACTGGAAACACAAGATTCTAAGTCTGGCAAACTCAATCATAACAATAGATGCCAAGTAAAAAAACCACACCACTTCTGCCATCAGAAAGAGTCTGAGACAGTAATGGGAGACAAGTGTTTAAAGTACTCCCTCCTATAGCTCCCAGGTATCACTTGTGTTTGAACCCCTGAAGAATATCACAGGGCTATTCCCTCAGTCCGCTCAGCTGCCTTGCTCTGAAGTTTACCCACTGCAGTGTGCAGACCCTTCCTCATGTCAGTCCTTGTGCTCATGACTGAAGCCCCATCAAAGGATCAGGCCTGCTTCAGATTTTTCCTGATCTGGAAGCCTCCGCTGGGAGGAGTACACAGTATGTTTATCTCGGACGCGTCCCTTCAGCCTTCCCCAGCTTTAGTCCTTCCCGGGAAAGGGCTACTTTGTCTTTACCGGCTCGGGGTGGCAGAGAAGGAGTCGAGCACAGAAGCGCAGAGGTCTCTGGAAAGGCTGGAATGAAATGTGACCACGTTCCTCCTCAGGCTGGGATTGTTAAAACAGAGAACAGCCTGTAACTATACAGCACGTGAAGTTTGTTTTAAAAGCAAGCTATTTGCTCCATGTCCTAGAAGTGGAAGGGGACAGAAGGAGCCTTTTTCAAGTAACAGCTTCTTGATTTAATTAGGCAGCTTTCCGATGATTCGAAACTACTGCATTAACAGACTTTCCTCAGACTCAACGTATTTTTTTACTGTCTAAATGTTATTTCAGATTGAAAGTTTGATTAAGAAAACAGAGGACGTGTTATTTCTAGGCAGTTATGTGCTGTTTGTTTTTTAATTACGCTCCACTCCGGTCCATTAATGCAATGTGATTTACTTCAGGTTTGACCTACTTAATCCCACACCTGCAATATTTTGAGAACTTAATACCTATTTTTTTAATTCGCTTCAGCATGCAAAATTGCTAAGTTTCATTTATGTCCTCTGGCAATATAAACTCCAGGAGGAAACATTCCATGCTTGAATTACTCATACATAGTTTTGAAAAGCGACTTTTTTGTAAAGAGATCAGTTACACACTAGCCTTTGCCAGTGATAAAAAACACCACATCAATTCAAAACATTGTACTGTTAATCAGATAACCTTGTGGTGGCACAAATATATTATTCCTTTGCTTAAGTGGATTCTATTGCTTTATGAAACACAGTACTTTGTTTTGGTGTGCAGAAAATTCATTCATCAGCTCTAACTTGTTTATTTTCAGGTCACTGAATGACCATTTTTTTTTTAACTGATTACAGTATCTGTTTACTAGGTATTGTAGGTATTTACTAGGTTTTGTATCAAACAGTTATTTAAGTATTCTAGCTTTGTAAATAGTTTGAAATGGGTGGACGATAATCTTTAAAAGTAGTTCTTCAGCATTCACCAAACCTCTTTTAACACTTCCAAACACCTTAAATGAGTCCACTGAAAGACACATTGACAGGTTGATCTGATCTATTGATACAATTTCAGTACTTCAGGAATTTAAGGATATGGCTGATGATGAGCCCATGCGTTTCATCAGTTCTTACTGATTACTACTTTACAGGATCATAACCTATTTCTGAGGCAGACTAATACTGGCCTAGTAAACTCTTTAAAAGATGGACTTCTTCCAGGTCCTACTGTGTGTTGGTAAAGATAGGAAAAAAAGCCATAGAGCAGCAGGAGATATGACAGCATTCATCTCCATGAGTTTTGGATGACCACATATATAAGAAATGTGATTTGTAAGCCACAATTAAGAAACTCTAGAACTATTTTTTGTGGACAGTATTCATCATGTCATCTGGTTCATATTTTCCAGGAGGAATAGTGCAAACTCAGTGCTGTGCTGACGTGCCCAGGTCTGACTACAGTGTTGGAAGGTCACACGCTTGTGGATGGAAGAGCAGTAAGGGTTAGTGTGGGATCTAAATATGGGATTTTGCAGCTGAAGCTGTTGGGAAACAGGCCAAAGTTTTGGTTTTCCTACCTTTCCTGTGCTTTTCTGTGTGCTCACGCAGACATAAACAGCCAACAAAAGATTCTGTACCCCAAATGTCAATCAGCTTGAGTAGTTCCCAAAAGCAACCTACATTACAGAGTAAGCGGCCGATATGTACAACTGATGGGATTTGGATGGGTTGGAATAGGGAAAGCTAGTTTTCTGAAATCTTACAAAAATCATCAAAATCCTTCCAGACTCTTCCCTGGAAAGATGGGATTCATTTGTAGGTCTGCAGATGAGTTTCAGTTCATTTCATCCACTGGACAAATATTACGCACTAAATTGTTGTGCTAACTAGAATTTAAAGTGTCAAACTCTTGTGGTTTTTTGTTTGCTAGTGTTGTTGGTGATCAGCCACTAGTGGATGTACCCCATAACCTCTTCCTCTCCTGTGTTGTACCCTCTCCACCTAATTTAATTCTAAAGCACAGTTTCAAAAGGACGCAAAGCAACCATAAGCACTTTTTTAGACATTTGCTAATAGTACAAGTCAGGTCTACCCTCTGTGTTACTGCCCAGATTCATCCCTCTCCTGACTCACTTGGAATTAAGAGAAGAAACATTGAATTCCCTGAGGGGACCTTGGGCCCTCTGCACTTGCTACTTGTGGATTTTGAAATCTGGATTTCTAAAACATATGTGTGACCTAAACAACAGACCAGGTGCCTCAATGTGAGATAAATTCAGTGGGTAACACAGGGAGGAGACACCAGAGACCAGGGGAAAGAGAGCAACTTATCTGACGAAACAGATACATTGCTCAATGTCATCTAACCTTCCTCATGCCCACAGGAATCCTTGGCCTAAACCAACCTTCATTTCAGAGACAAATAAAATTAATCTTTCGGGCTTGCATAATATGAGAGCTGAGATAACTTTATAGTTTGCGCTCCTGAGTGTAGAAGCATTCAAAATTATATTGCAAATCAAATCCCTCACGTCCTTCTCTTCCCTCTTCTGAACTCAGCCTGCTGCTCACCCCTCTCCCTTTTATATGCTTGTTAGGTATCATGGGTCAGTGCCAGTGTTTGGCTTTGAAGTTTCTGAAGGAAACACTTCAGTAAACATCCCAAAGACTAGAGGCTTAAATTCTGCAGTGGAGTGTGCTGTCCAGATGTTAAAAATGGTAGGATGAAAGCTTCATGCAAGTCCTCCAACTCGCTCCCTGTGCGCACACGGACACACACACACACACAGAAGTCAGGCTCAAGGTGTCCATAGCCCATTTTTGTCGCCATTACCAGGGGGTTTGTCATAAATCTCACATACAAAAATCAAAAGGAACTCTGCAGACAAAATATTCCACTTCCTGAGACTTGCTGGTTATCTCAAGGCAAAACGTGAGGACACAAATAAGCACACTATATTCTTGTTTAAGAGGAGAACGTGTTACTCGATAAGATAGACGCTGTGCTTCGTCTGCCTTTCAGCGAAGGCTCTTTTTCCTGCCTCCTCGTGTTGCTCTTTAACTACTGGCAAGCAGCAGGCAACAATCGCTATGAGGACCCACTCCAAGTCTCGCAATGTAAAAAGATTTCTAGTTCTCCAAGAGATGCTGCTCACGTATTTTTTTTTTTTTTTCTCTGCGTTTTGGTATTTAAGCCTTCAAGGTAATACACAGGGAATGTGTCATATTGGGATTATGACACATATTGTGGGGATTCTTGCACAGTTGCTCTTAGACAACTTTCATTTATATCCACCCAAGACTTTCACAGACATTGCCAACGTGGTAAAGGCATATCATGATATCTCACATTCCTTCTCTAAAATCCCTCACCGAGGTTGCTAAAACAGAGTAACTATATACAAACCAGGTTAAAAATCCATAACCCACGTCTGGATTTTATCACATCTATTTTAGAAGAAAAGGGGAAAACTTATCAGGAAGACCACGTGAAAGTCACCGCTCTGGTAGCTGCAGCATTTAACAAAGCACCTAATTAAGAACCTTGCTCTGCACAAACTATTAGGCATCAATCAGGATTTCCATACGAAAGCAAAATGTGTGGGGCAGAAAGGGGGACGCACTCGGGACAAGGTCTCTCTGTTACTAACTTCTGATGCAATTTCAGTACAACAGAAGAGACCTAAAGGCACCTCGTTGTTTGGGGTTTTGTGGTGTTTTTTTTTTCCTTTTCTGTAAAAGAGCTCATTCAGTCACAAGCAAGAACACAGAGTAGCGATTTCACACAAACACTAGCAACAAGTCTGCAACTCTGCCCGACAGTCACAACTTCATCGCAGTTTCTCTCTCAGGGGCGCAAGGTTAGAAGTTGTAGAAGTGTAATTATCTGTAGAAACGTATAGAAATATGACCAAAGAATTCCTGCAAGTTTGAACTTAGCACTTTAAGAGAAGTTACGCTTTTACAGATGTCTATTTTTAAACAGGTTCAATCATCAGCGCAGTAACGCAGAATTCTTAGGAGGGAAAAAAAAAAAGTGTTTGCAGAAAAAGTGATACACAAAAAGGTGAAAAAGGAAAACTTTCAACTTACCCTTGCTGATCAGCAGTGAAACTGGATCAGAGTACTTCTTTGGAGGGTTAAAGTAAAATGGAAGAGCACGTTCAGGCACTCAGACCTGTCTATTTAAACTTTAAAAGTCTACTGCTGTTTTGTATTTTTCATCCTTCCTTCCCCACTAATGAAAGAAAAGTGCTGATACCTCGTAAAAGTTTTTTTCTAACTTGGAACACTGGGAGAGCTTTTAACAAGTTTTTAAGCCTCTGACTGAAAGAGGAGGGGAGAAGGAGGGGTGGCAGCCCAGGAGGAGGGGCGCGCTGCAAATGGAGAGGAGGAAGGTGGGGGAGGAGGGAAAGAACTGAAGGCACAGCAAAAAACCAGCCCGCGGAAAAGGAGGGAGCGAAGGCGTGAAGGTCCACTCTTGCTGATGTAACAAAACAAATACAAGGGCAAGCAGCAGCCACCCCACAGCCCCCTCCTTACCCCCCAACCCCCGCCGCCGTCACTGAGGGCACCTGGGTGGCACTTTATCCAGATCTGGGCTTGCCCGGGACAGATGAAACAACTTAGGTCTCTGGTGTGCACCAGGAGTTTCACTATAAGGAAAGGGAAAAATGCGTGAAAGGGATTAATGGGTAACCAGCGTGAGCCTCCTGGATGCTGGGGCTGGACCGCCTAGCTGCAGCCTCCGTTCCCTCCTTACCACCACGTAAGAGAAGCCCTCTCAAGCCCCCTCGACTTTTTGTTGTGAACACAGCTTTGTTTGCTTAGGACTATTTCCTTTACGTGCACACATAAAAGTACACACCAGGAGCAGTGTGTTTGTTTCTACAGGAGATACGCATCACACATTTTTTCGTTATTATTTGTGCGTGTGTGTGTGTGTGTGTGTGTCCATCCCATGGGAGAAATGAAGAAATGATCTCACATTTCAGGAAACTCTTTCCAGGAAACTTCAGAAAATACAGAATTAGTCTTCAATAGTGAGAAGAAATGCTCCTGATATTTTTTGAGCACATTTTACAGAATAAAAGTGTGGTCCAAAACTGATCTATTAAATTAGAATAAAACTAGTTTGGCTTTGCTCCTGACCAGTCTGTAGTTAAACACTCCTTGAAAAATACCTTCTCTGTAGAACAAAGGTTAATTTATTTCTCTGCCTGTGTTAATCTCCTCACATATGGAGTCCAAGCGGCATTAGGAATTGGTTTTGTACTTGTTCATGTCATGGGGTATTAGCTCCTCTGTGGAACTGCTTAAGAGATAGCAGTTTCACACTTTGGGTTGTACCAGGCTCATTTGGGTTTCAAGTCATGTTATTCTTGTAGTCTGTTTCTGGGCTAATTAGCATGGGTGAGCGTTTTTTTTGCTCTTTAAAGGTATAAAGGAGGGGAGAAGTCCAGTCATGGCCATTGAGAGGTTGCTAAATACAGGTCCTCTTTACACTTTCTTCTTGAAATAAAGAATATTATACTCTACAGCACAACCTAGATGTTACTGCTTATTTCTTACAATCCTTACCTACTTCTTTTCACCCAGAACTCTCCAGAGAAGAGAACTAAGACAAGATCTTTGTAGAAAGAGACTCAGCAGGGAGCTTTGAAGCTGGGAAGGTCCTGGTTCTTGCTCTAGAGCTGTTTGTAGCAGACCACACTGCCTCCTGTTTGAGAAAAAGAGCTAGTGCACTACAACTGTAGACCTTCCATCCTCCTTCCTCTGACTAGGGCTGAAGATGGCTGGTTTACCTCGCTTGCTCCTCTTTTCTTTGATACTGGCTGTTAGTTTTGACAGCTTGTTTAGTTATTACATTTGTCCAAGCCATATGGCAGAAAAAGTGTTGTTTTAAGGTTGTTTTTTCTCTTCACAGCAAGGGAAAAATAGAGCTTGTACTTAACAGGCTGTGGGCCCTTCTTCAGAATGAAAAAAATTGTAATATACAAACCATAGCATTCCACTGCCTTCATGACTATGGTATAGACAGTGAGCAGAATACACATAATGCTCCTGATACTGCTCCATAAAACATTGGTTATTCTAGAGCAAAGTACAAAATTGCACTAACATGGTATGTGTATGTGGTGCTGAGACAATGAGGAGATTTGGGATATCATATATGTAGGTGCTGAAAAAACTGCCCCTTAAGAAAGAAGAATTATGCCAGGAGAAAAGCCTTGGATTATAGCATGCTAGAATACGATGCTATCCTTCCCTGTAAAAACTGGCAGGATCACACAGGGTTCAGCTTACCTGATCTTGCATTTTTCCATGTATCTTTTTGTGTAGGCTTTGAGTTTTTCAAGCATTCTGTTTTTAAAACACGGACCATGAAGTATTTCTACACTTAAATAAACAAACAGTGTTTGTGAGAAGCTCAACACTTAAAATCCACTTTGCAAAACTAAAATGCATATGTTTGTAAAAAGGGAAGGATAATTTTGCAGCAATAATACACATAACACTTGCCTTTGCTATGGCATTATCCACATGAAAAGGGAAAGTATTTCAAGTCATCAGTGTGACACTGTGTAGAATTCAGAAGAATTATTATTATTTCCAATAAAAATGCCTTGGAAATGTCTTTTGGAGTTGGGACATAAGTGTCCATGATCACGTTTCAGAGCCTGTTACCATAACATATTCAGCTTCAGATGTTGCAATGATTTACCATTTTACAAGTTTACCAGAAAGTCTTACACTCATTTGCATCACAAAGAAAATAAGCTATTCAGATTGAACAAGTGTCTTCACATACAACCCCTCTTCAGTTCAAGCTGTGTTCCACAGGAAAGCATGGTGGGGTCAGACCTGAGATGTTTGCAAGCCTATTCTTAATTACGGACTAAAAGGCGGGTAAGATGATCACAGTTAGACTTGAAGCCTTGTACTATGAAACACAGACTCTTTTACACCACAGAACTGAAGATTTTGGATCCCAGAGCTCTTTGGAACCTATAGTCTCCCTCTCTGGAGACTTTCAAAACCCACCTGGACGCATTCCTGTGTGACCTGATCTAGATGTTCCTGCTCTAGCAGGGGGATTGGACTAGATGATCTTTCAAGGTCCCTTCCAATCCCTGATATTCTGTGATTCTGTGATATTGCCATCCATTGACATTTTTCCTTTTGGAGCAACAGAGCTGCCTTGTGAAGCAATCTTTTAGCGTGGCAGTGCTGGGACTGCAGAACCTGTTTCTCTTTGGTTTGGCAAGATACAGCACAGTCAGTAAGGGCACGTTTACACCACGACCCAGTGCTGGAGCACAGGCTCTGCCAAGTGCGTCTCCAGGACTGAACCACGGGGTGACTTCCACTCGCTCCGGAATCCTCAGCTGAATTTGTGAAGTAGTTCAGAGCTCAAAGTATCACTGCTGCTTTTCTACACATATTTATCTCAAGGAACCATAAACTGGATTATTTAGTATTTACAGCCTTAGACACAGATTCACAGTTAATAGAACTCGGTCTACTGTTTTCTTCTATTTATTACCTGAACATAATTACAGAACTCTATACAGAAACTTTTTCCTCATATCACCTCCAAATATTTCCTCAAAAATGTTTTAGTAACCTGATTCACCAGGAAAGCCCTAGTGAATGTTTCACTTGGAAAGCTCTCCAGTCCTTTGGCCATTACAAAATTTCCCGTTGATACCAGTGGGGTTCATGGTCTACTCCCAGCTAAGGATGTTTGTGATTTATGGAGCTCTTAAAACAAAGAGCATGTCTTCACTTGTTTTCAAATTGTTTGCAAAATTCACTTCCCAGTACTTCCATGCACAGCAATCTCCTAGTCCTGTGCAATCTGGGAGAGGAGTTCATGGTCTGAGTAAACTGAATATACATTAAACTGAGATGAATATACACACGTAATACAGATTTTCTTGGGTGCCTTTCAAGGCAGCTGTGCAGTCACCCACGTCCCTGGATGGCACGTAAGCTTCAGCACGTTTGCACCAATATCCCTTCTCACACATTTGGCTTTAAAGACAGATGTGTGAATAATGCGTGGCCCTCTTTCATGCCCTATTGAGGTAAAGCTTCTCAGAATGTCCAAGGAACAATAATACAGTATTTCTTGATTACCTAAGCACATAAATCTGCAGTCTAATGATTTTTTTTTTTTTTTTCAAAGCAGCCAGTGGTTTTCACTTGTTTAAGGAATTTACACCATGAAGAGACATAATACAGCTTAGAAGTTGCTGGCCACAGCTCTTGCACGTTCTGTCAGCCGGGGCAACTGGGCTGGAGCCCGCTGGAAGCTGCTGCACCCAGCACCATCGAGTCAGCAAAACGCATCCCTTTCCCCCTGAGCGTCAAAGGGTCATCGCTTGCTCAGAGCAAAAGCAATTGTCATCCCTCAAGGTGGTAGCATACAAGAGAATATTTTCTGGCAATTGTAAGGATAGTAATAGTAAAAAATAGGCTCGCCATAAGTGTCTCTTATTGAGCACACTTGCCAGTCCTTGTTGAAACTGGTCTCTCAGATTCATCTGCTACAGGGCTATTAAGGGTAGATATTCCCCAGGAGAAAAAGAGCCTCAGTCAGATTCTGCTCTTACTGATCTGCTAGCAAAGGTAAAAAACTGCTATTTTATAAGACACCCTGCTGGAAACATGTTAAGACTGAAGCACCTCAGATGAAAGTGTGGAGGAGAACTCAGTGACAGATGCCATAGGATCTGAGCCCAGGCTAGCACATGGTCACTATTCTCTGGAAATACTTTGTGCTGCTGCACATTCATCTATCTAGAATCTCAGAGTGTTTTATAAATATTAATGTAGAACAAATTACGTTATATTACCTGCTTTTGCAGGGATGGGAAATTTTTCATGGAGAATATCAGCAGCTCTTCTGAATTATAGACAGCTCATGGCACAACCAGGATTAGAAGCAAAATTTCTTAATGCCCAGATCCATCCTTTAAGCCCAAAATTATTGTGTCCTGTTCTCTAGTTGCCTTTTGAAAGATCAGCTAGCAGTGAAAACAGCTAAATGGCTGTTTCATTTTAAAATTTACAAGGATCACAGAGAAGAAAAACGCAGTGTTCGAAGTTTGGGGTGATTGTTTCTTTTCTGTTCTTCGTGCTGGTGTCTGCCACTTCATACCACAAAGATCTCACTACAACTTCTTCATGGTGATACTCAGCTTGCTCACTTTCTCATGCTACATTTAAAAATATGAATTAATTTCTGGCTTGCCGATCGACAGAAAGGGAGAAGGGTAATACATGGAGGTTCAAACGTTCTTCAGCTTTGCCAGGGAACTTCTAAACCTCGTTACAGAGAGCTCACACTCCAGAAAAGTTGGTCTCTAACGGATTTATCCCAACATTGTAACTGATTCCAGTCAATATCTCCTCTGAGCTGCCCCTCTGGAAAGACAGTAGAAAACAATTCAAACAAAGAATGAAGTATGAGTTCACAGATCCTTATGAATTTGGCTCCACCTTCTGTACACAGTGAAAATAAACATGAATGTATTGGATCTTGAGGGTCAGTTAAGCTTTTTGTTTATTTTTTTTTTCCATTTCACTTTCAAAAATCCTGTACTGAGATGTTCTTGTGGTATTTTGTGTGCTTTTATTTCTCTATATTGGTGGTGAGGATTTCCAGTCAATTTGTTCCAAAGGATGGAAGGTTTTTAAAACAAATATGGCCATTTCAGGTTTTCAAAATGTAGAGTCACATAGTGTGAAAGTAACATGGTCTTTCACAAAACAGACTTTAAATTTCTTCAGGGGGTCTTGTAATGACAGAATACATTGCAAAGAAATAAACCAGAATTTCAGAATATATGTCAACACCATCTGCTACTTACTCTGATGGGTAATCTCACTGAATCCAATAAATCTGCACACATTAAGTACTACCCATCAATGTAAACAAAGGCTATACAGCCAAACTCCAAAATAGACACCTGCACAAATAAAAGAAAACTAGAGTAGGTAAATCCCCCAAATTCCTGCCCAATTGAAGATACTTCTGCACCTTTATTGATGAAAAGCATTTTATTTATTACCAAACAGAAAATCAGCTATGCAATAGTCAATGTGCTCTGAATGTTTAGAAAAACTGAGTAATTTTGACATAAATTCTATTACTTTTTATCCAGGCTTTATAAACAGCAACTGACTTACTGTGGTAGTCTTTGAAATCTTGTAGAGATTGATGTTTTCTACATGTGGCTGTACTGAGGGACAGAAAATATGGCTACTTTGCCCATGTCAGAAGAGCAAAAGGGAAATGGGTGAGCTCCCTTCCCCTCAAGAAATCTCACCTTTTCCATCCTCTCCTCAGAATATCCTCAGGTTTTATTTCATTTTGCTTTTTGACCATCTCATTTTAATAATTTCAGAGTTTCACTCAGCATTTGAATGAATTTGGTAATGGGAGGCACAGAGCAATAGGCACAGAGCAATATTTTTACATTTAGTTAGGCAATATCAGTGGTTATAGCGAATTAAATTGAGCTGTTTCAACACTTAAATAAGCACTGAAGTCTAACCAAAACCACTTTTTATCCAGAAGATCAAAATGAATGTTTTATTTATGTTGGTCTACAAATTGTTTAATGTTTGGAAATACGTCCCATTTTTCTACCACTTTCTATACAGAAACTGAACTGGAATAAATTATTTATAGGCTCTCATTTATTACTCCATATATTTGAATAAGATTTGTGAATCATATTATTAATTTAATTATTTTATATATATACATTAATCACAAGATTAGACAATGCTTGCGGGCAGTATTTTTTAGATTGACTGGTTCATTCACATTTAGCTGAGTGACTGTGTTCACTCACCTGCAGACAGCCTGTGTTGGTCATTTTGAAGTCTTCTCCCCACATCACTGTCACAGAAACAAAGAGAAGCGGCTGCCCTCTCACTTTATGTTTTTTGGGCTGCGGACAAGAGAAATTTAATATCACCTAGGAGAATGGGCCTGAAATACACTCTTTCAAAAGATTTCTGAAAGGCAGAGGGAGGGTGAGCGAAATGTTTCTGGCTGAAAGGCAGAGGCACGCTCAGTGGGTTTCTTGATAGCATCACAGGGGTGTCTGAGGCCATGAACATTTCAAGGCTTCTCTCTCATTTTGCCCATACCACTCCACTGCCATTTACTGTAGAGTTGCATATGTGTTGGCCAGAAGCATTTAGGAGCATAATTGCTCCTTTCTTTTGGCAGTGTGCAGGATTAACCGCTGTAGACATGAATAGGTCTACAAAGAACTGAACATCAAGAAATATTACATAAAAGCAAGTAAAAATTATTAATAGTGTTGACTGCCAGTAAACCCACAAATTGATTAAAAATATACTACTAATTAAGGGGTTCCCATAAGAACAGCTTTGGGAAAACAACTGGAAAATTAATCTACTGGAATTAGCTGCTTCTGTTACAAGATTTTCCCAGGAAGAGATCTCCCAGTATAATCCATGAGACCTTTTCCCAGGCAGTAGAGAACATCAACTCCAGTAGTCTGCTTTGAATTTAAATGTATTTACATTCATTTATTTAATTTCTCAGAAATGTTAAAATTAACTGGAAAAAAAAAAGTAGTCTAGTTACACAGTGTATCACTAAATTAACGACATGTACAAAAAAGGTATAAAGAACATAAAAATCCTTGACTCCACAACTCAGGCTGGGAAGTGCTCATTAGCTGTTGCTAGCGTTCTTCAGCAAACATGAATGGTGCATGAGGGAAAATATCACATAAGAGGTAACAATATCACTCAGCTATTCAACTTTAATACAGACTATATCAAAAGCATGCTAAAAGCATACAAAATAAAATAAATTCAGTTCAGTGAGAAAAAATAGCGGTAATATACTGACCATTAAACTTAGGGTTAACTTTTACATGTCAACTTTGAATAATAAAACACAGCAGCTTTACAACATTCTGACGCTGCATTGAAAAGAAATAACTTTCAGTTAACTGCTCTTAAAACTAACACTGGCGTATTGTCTCTAAGCCTAGCTTTTATGAATTTAGAATCACAGAATTATGGAATCATCTATGTTGGAAAGGACCCTTAAGATCATAGAGTCCGACTGTAAACCTAACACTGCCAATTTCACCACTAAACCATGTCTCTAAGAATGACGTCTACATGTCCTTTAATTACCTCCAAGGATGGTGACTCAACCACTTCCCTGATTACACTTCACTTGATTACCATAAAAACCAAAATGGGTACCAGTAATCTCAGACTATTCCATATTTACAGAGTATTTTCAGCAGAGAGGAATGTAAGAATTAATTCAATGTTCTCACAGTCAACCAAGGTTGTACCTTGCAAATTGTTCTGTTTAAAATCTAAGTAAAATTTTGTAAACAAAGACACTAAGATCCTATCTCCTATGAAAAAAGAAGTGTCCTTATACGAGCAAGTGCTTTTTAAGTGTGATTTAGTGTAAGCACTGCGGATGAGAATGAATACAGAATTTAGGTCCTACCGCAGACACGTGGAACTGGGGCACACAAGTCCTTACTTCTATCCCGGGAGCCTTCCTCAACGATTCCCAAGCTCAGGAAACGCGTGAACACCTGCAAAGCTCAGACAGCGCCCACCGTACTCAACCTGCCCAGAACCACCCCATGCTGGGCTGCCCACAGCTCACCTCCCATCCCTGGTCTGGCTGGAAAACCCAAGAAACCAGAGGCACTTCCACCCTCCTCCCTAAAAAGGCACTGGATTGCCACGTATTTTCCAGAGCAGCTCCGGACAGGTTGCCATATGCAGATACCCACACTATGCACTCCTTCCCAGCTGAGGCCACGTGTGATTCTGCTCCTGCCACTGCTGAGGTTTTTTGCTAATTATTTAGTGATCAGAACACTTGCCCCCAAAGTGGCAATTTTGCTTGCAAGCCCTGCTGAGACTGTAAGCTTCAAAATGGTGTTTTTAGCTTTCCAAGCCACTGCTTTAATTAACAGTGGACAACTGAAGGAAAATGGATGCATCTTTTATTCCTGTAGAGAAAGCTGTGTTATTTTGCAAAAAGAACTGAAAGTTTGTTAGCCTGAGAGAAAATTCATTAAAAAAATAAAAGTGAGAATATTTACAAAATACTAACAGAGTTCTGTTTGAATCAGAGCTTAAGCCCTATACTGTGTAGTCAAACTTCCCAATTTTATTTTAGTTTTCTTTGAGTGTGCCCAGAAATTCCAGGAGCGGAATGACATCTCCCTTGGGGGAACCTGAGCTCCCTCCTTCATGCAGAGAACAACAAACCAAAGAAACTGTGTCTAATGACTGAGAGATGGTATTTTATTACTGCTACTAGCAGTTCAATGCCACACAGAGAAGCAATTCCCCTGGAAGAAACAATATTCTGACTTCTCTTCAGGCCTTCAAGCACTCAAACCACTAAGGCAGAAAGTGAGGTTTTCACTCTGCAAGTGTCCTTTTTTCCCCCAGTTTTCATTAAGCCTCAATTCAGTGCAGAAGCTCACACTTTCACAAAGTAAAGATTTTATATATATGTATGTATAAGCTTTGATGCATATTTATATATCTTTGAGATATATATATATATATGCACACACATATTGATGCTCTATGGAAGGAATTAATTGTGTCATCAATACAATATTCACATCCCAACAATTTGCCAAAGTAGTTTTATGATTCTGTGAAAATATTGATCGTTTTCAATTTTGGTTTTTTTGGAACACATTAAAAAACAAAACCAAGAAACACCCAAACAAACAAAAAACACAAACAAAACCCCCCAAAACAAAACAGAAGAAAGAGGTGTGAAACAGTTTGGCAGAGAAAAGCTGTCTGCCAAACCCTTTGTTCATACAGAATAACTCACACATTTTCCAAGTAGTAAGCAAGAACTTGTAAGCAAGAACTGTATTTCTTCGTGTCCTGAATTATCAAAGTTTATTGTTTGCAGGCAATGAAAAGTAAAAATATTACATTAATAATATTTCAAAAATGAAATTTGAGGAAATGTGGATGATCAGTGTATTTTTTATGAAATCCAAAGACTTTCACAACACACTATGTGAGAAAGCTGTTTCTACGTTTTTTTAAACTTTGAATTCAGAAGACTGATAACTTGCTTTTCTTAACATCTTTTTCAAAAAATACTCTTAAAGACAGGGCAAGTAGTTACAACATGGTGTTGTAGACTGTATATTTATTTCTGACATTTTCAGATGGGTATAGCACAAGCTGATAGAATCTACATGAGCCTAAGAAGTCCTTTTGCCACCCATTGCACACTAGTTTATGGAAATTGTGAGTGATTACTACATTTCAGATGAACTTCTTTAGTCACTGTTTATACTCCTCTGGGTAAATTCCTTTCCTGCAACCTGGAAAGTAATCACAGGGACGAAGCCAGCTAAGCTGATAAGTGTAGAAGAAACTGCTAAAAATGTTTACTGATAAAGGAAGATCATGCTGATTAGACAAATGAGCCAGAAAATGAGGACTAATCTTAGGTACAGGAAAGGGAAACATGCACTGTAAACTGCAAGTAAAATACTAAACCAATGTAAAATCTCTTTGGATTACTTCATAAAACTTCTTATGTAAAGCACAGATCATTTTATGAATTCAAGTAGAGTCAAGTGATACTGACGTACCTGCACAATTTTTTCTCTTTCCATGGCACGTAAATAGATCTTTGCTACTTATGCAACTTTTGTTCCCTGCCCTCAATACCATTTGATTTCAAGCAGGAATTCTACATCAAGAACAAATAGGGTCTCTAACAGCCTTTGAAATGGAAATGTAGAAGTCTCAGTGTGAAATTGTAAAAAGTCCTTGATATGCAATCTGCTTGACCTGCAGACTATGACTGAAAAGTGCTGGCCTATGTGTTGTAAGTCCTGGTGTTATATACCATCATAAAACAGCTCACTTCTATCACTGATCTCTGCTGTAAGCATGAGTTTTTAAAAAAGTGTTTTGCTGTGATGGTGGATACGTGTAGCTTTAATGTCAGACAGGCAACTGGGAACTGAGTGTATATTGCATATAAGTATTCTGAATATTCATGAAACCTAGAGAAACGCATTTAAGGCAATACTGCACAATTAAAAATGTGTGAAACTTCTTTTGGCTTCCTCAAAAACTCCGCAGAGCAGGATTGGTAGGCAGAAGATTTATTCTATAAATTGCCTTGAGGAAGGTTTACTCTCATATACCTACAACTGATTGCCAGTGTTTTCAATTTAGGGGTGAAAGCAAAAGCCACAAAAAAATGAACAAAAAATATAGCATTGTTGAATGACGTATTCTGAGGACACTAAAAAATATTCAGGAAAGTGGGATAACAATGAGCTTTGTGGATCATAACTGTAAAAGGACCCTAACACTCCAGTGCTACTCAAATGTGGCCACACTGATGATCACCACAAACAGAACCTATTCAAGTTCCTGTTCTAGCTTAGAAAGATGCATTCCTTACACAGACTTCACAGGCTGAGACACCAAGCAGCTTCATGCTCTCCAGAGCAGCATGCTCCTACACAGTCACAGCAGGAAGCAATTAAGGGACTTCTCAGAAAATTAGGTGCCTCCAGACATGGCAATTGCTGACTTGGAGCTTACAGGCTATTACAGCAGTACAGAAAGACCTAAAACATAATTCAGCAGCAGAAACATTGTGTGCCTTTAAGCCAAAATCTTTATCTTAATTCTAAATGTTATACTGAAAAGTAATCTTTCTTTATGTCACTGTTAATTACTGTTTTTACTACAAGCTCACATTTCTATGCAGCTCTGCAAACCAAGGTTGCAGATAGACATTAGAAAAAAATTTCCAATTGTGCCAAGAAGAATAACTGCTACTGGGCAAAATGCCTGATGGATTGTTTAACATCCCAGTCCTATCCAGGTTTTGAAGTTTTGGTGGCTAGGAAAAAGTGTCATCTGCATACCCAGCAAATTAACCTGGAAGACACTGAAGGACAGCACATGTGAATTTCCATATTGTCCTTATTTAGATTTGCATTACATCTAAGTACAGAAGAAGTTCTATAGTCAGAAAAAAAAAATACATGAAAGCTCATTAAAATGTTAAAAAAGATATATCCTTTTTAATTTTAAAAAGTTTTATTCGTGGCTATATTATTATTTTAAATAACGTAAGGATCACCAAAAACAGATTTTGTATTATTCGAGACTTAGGTTTAAGAAAAAAAAAAAAGAAAAAAAAGCTTGGCTAGAAGACAGAGATTTGGAAAAGTGGGGACGCGGGGTTCACCAGGAGGTCCCACGTTTCAGCCAGGTCCCACTAGGGGGGGGTGTGAGATAAAAGAGACCCCCGCTCCCCGCGGCTCAGCAAACCTGAGGCAGCAGCGCAGGCACCGCCGCCGCGGGGGAAAGCGGGTCTGGTTTAGCGAGGGCGACGGGAAGCTGGGAGCGGAGGAAGGGTGCAGGTCGGTGGCAGCAGTGCCCGCGGTGGGACACCGGCTGTGGCTGCGACAGGGAATCAATCCCCTGTACAGGAACCTGCCTCCTACCAGAAAGACATCCCACAGCCTCGCTCGTTCATTGACTCCTTATACGCTCATCAGCCTGTACATTTGTTCATGCACACACGCACAAATACAAATGAACAATTATAATAATATTTATTAAACACAATATACATTTTTGTGGTTCTACCCCCACCCCTCCCAAAAAATAACAGTTCATGAATGCAAGAATTAACTATAAAAGTTAGAAAATGTCACTTGGACATCAAGAGTTTTGGTTCGTTATGGCCATTCTTCTCTTCTTTCAGGAATGAGTATCTGAGAATTTGAAACTTGTGAGTTTTGAAGGGTTTCCACTTGAAACAGTAATGATTCTTGAAATATATTTCAAGATCTTTTGTATCATGGTCTACAGTGTATGCTTGCCATAACACTTTCAGACTCTGACAAGCTGATCAACAGTTTCGCTTTGGTTTTTCAGTGAAAGCCAAGAGAAGTTGCAGGCAGGTTTGCTTCACTATCTATTGGCTTGTAACATCTGCAAAACTAATCAACTTTTACCAAAGGCAAGTACACCCATCTCAGAAGTTCCGTTCTGATTTTTCCTTGTGTACCAGGATTTCTGTATTACGTATGAAATACAAAACGGAGGTAACAGAGTGATTTGGCTAGTACCCCAGAGTTTTCAAAGTCTATTAGTACAACTAATTAATTGCCATTAATTGTCTTCCAGGTTCTTTACTATCATTCAAGTTACTCTATTAAAAGGTTGTGGCTCTTCTGGGAGTGATGCATTGTATCCTTTTGTCAATAAATCTACTACACAGGCATTTTTTAATTAAAGGTGTCAGTCAGCTCCATATGAAGTGAGTGACTACTTATTGATTTGATCAATTCCTTCCGGGCAATATAACAGAGGAATTGTTTTAACAATTTAAATTACAGTGAATGTATATGAAGTCTTAATGTTTTCATCTGGAGATGTGTTCACCTGCAGTAAAACTGGGTACTTAGATGACTTGAGGTCTAATTATCTCTAGAAACTTTGAAATTACTTTACAATAAGTTAATAGAAAAAGTATCAAGTAATGATGATACCTAAGGATATGCTGCCACTTGACATCACTTCCAGAAAAGGCACTGATGTGTTTGGGACGTAAAAAAAATACCATGTAAGATAAACAGCCATAGGTAACATGTGGAGTCACTGGCAGATGCAAGCAGCAGGAATTTAAACCCTTTCTTATTACTATTTATAGTATAATCAAATCACAGCCATCCCTCCACTTCTACTGTAGATACAAGTTAATGTTAAGGGAAACAAATTAGCAAAACATCAAGAATATTTACATTTCCATGAGTCTTAAGTTGTTGTAGCAGTTAAGAAATGTTGACTGCAATAGGCATAGTAAATAGTATACCTAATGAATTTAGACATTTTCCATCTTTACATGATATTTCCAGGCAGAGTTGGATAATCACAACTGTACTCATTGTTCAAAATGATCCATTTAAATGTTTATGTTAATGCATTTCAGGAATGCCTCAGGAATGCTCCTGATGCTCATCATTCCTAACCTTGTTTCTAACATGAGTTATTTGAAGGCTACGGTTTGTGTGGCTATTTTTCCTACTGCCTGATTGATTTAATCTTAAACCCAGAAGGAACCTTCCAGAAGATAACATGTACTCCCTCTAGTTCACCCCTAATAAAAAGACGTGTACAAAACCACATTCATTTGATTTTACTATTTGATTTTCAGCAAAAGTTTCTGTTTCCTGTTGTAGTTTCTGTATGACTGTCCTTAAGAAACTGCAGAATACAATGGGTGTATTGTAGGAAAATCTTGAGTTATTTGGCTCAGTACAGAGGTATGAGGGTGCAAAAAAAAAGCATAATAGGTACAGTACTTAGGAGGTCAAAATAATATAATGTACTCTCTTGGCCATAAGCTTTATGACTCCGCTGATAACAATGATACAGATATAGATTTTAATTAAAAAAACATTTTCATTGAACTTATCCTGCAGAAGTTTTTGTGTCTATTTCAAATCTTCTGACACTGGCTGCATCTGAATTACCTACAGACAAATCAAGAAAGTTGGCAGAACAGTATAATTTACATTCCAAGCCAGTAATACAAATTGAAATGGAGGATAATGGCAAATTTTGGGATTTTCCTGTTTGCCTGATGATTTGGTTTTCTGCAGGGAAGGTGAGAAAATACAAGAATTGAAAATAGTAGGCAGACTACTAAAGATGCTCTCAAATGAAAGAAAATATTTTCCAACTCTCAGGGAATTGAAACTGAAATTTCTTTGGTTTTGTTCTCGGTCTTTGTACAGCCTGAGTTGTTTATAACTAACTTAAACAAAAACTGATGAGAGACAGCAATTCCAAAATGGCAAAACCATAGATGAGAGGATGAAATGAAACCTGTTTCCAGTGCTAAATCTTCTGATTTTGTTTTTCAACAATTGAGGTCTACTACTTCATTGTAGTGGGGAGAGGTGAAATATAGTCATACGAAAATCGGAGATGTCTACTACTTGTGTCCTCTTTGAAGGCTGTGGAGATTAATCTCCATGCAGTGAACAGTATAAAGAGATATTGCCAAAGTCATGGGCAATTTTTTAACATCAAGTCAAAGAAGATGAAACAATCTGAAAAAGAAAAGTATCACATGAAGGCGAAAACCTCTATATTGAAAGCCGTGCACTGCATGATGGATGTGCACAAATTTATTCAAAGCACTCTTTGCCACGGCAATTTCTAGTAAACTATTATCTCTTTAGAAAAGATGCTGTGATATTTTAGAATTTCCAGTAGCTGGAAAAACCTTTCAACACAGAACTGCACTTAATAGTGGTATATCCTATAGGAGTGTGAGAGATTTTCATGGAAGAAAAATGCACATAGTTGTCTATGAAATATTAATGATACAAACAGTGATATGATTAATGCTTTGATATGGATTATACTTCTGTAAATGGAATCTGATCTGTTCTTGAAACAATCAGATTGAGGTATTTGTTTCATTGTGAAAATGAAACTGCCTTAGATTTTCCATTTGCCTTCTTTGTTTGGGGTTTTAGGGTTTTTTTTTTGTTTGCCTTTTTACTGTGTTCTCTATTTTGTTTCATAATGGCCAGTGTTCCCTACTCAGTATTAAGAACTTTGCTGGATTAACATAGTTCTCAAAATCAGATTGAGTATCCAAATAACTTGGACTTCGAATCATGGCCCAGGGTGGAGCAAATAATGGATAAATGTAGAAAATGGGAATTATCTCAGCTAATTATCTCGGTGAGGACCTACTTTGAAAGATAATTCTTCTTAAAAGTATCTCGTTAATGTAACATTTAGTGGTTGAATATAATCATGAAGAAGAGTAGCTCCATTACGAATTTTATGCAAAGTCATCGAGGGCACATATGCAGTGCCGTGCCATTTAATGGTTTGGGTAGACCTTGCACTTGCTCATTTGATTGCCTTTTTTTCCCCAGTTTTTGGAAGCTATTCTGTTTTTGTCAAGCAGGGTTGTGCTCTACACATGCCACCACTGACAACATACAGAAGTAAGATACACCTATGAAAGTGGTGGGCTTAAATAACAGATTTAACTATTTTCAACAAAATTTCTATTGCACCAATTGTATCTACTGTATCTGGGACATATAACCTGCCTTAAAACTCACACCGAGAAATATCAGAAAAATTAGTATCTGGTAAGCAGGTGCAAAATTTCATCTGGAGGTGAAAGGAGAACAAGAAAATAATTTGGGGATTGTGATAACTAAACAGGGAAGGCTATTGAAGTCTGTAGGGACCCTGTCAGTCTCAACACCTTCTCCCAGAGCTGAAGGTCCACCAGTCTTCCAGTTATCCCCTGATCTAATTTGTCTTGTAGATTAGCCCTTCCCATGCTCCATTTTGTTACCCAAAAATTTCTTCTGAGGCTGCACTTTTGCACAGGTGAATGCACTAATATGATTTGCCAAATGATCAACAGGTTCATATCTTATTCCCATAATCTTAGTACCAATAGTTAAAAATGAAAAATTTTTCATTTTCTGAGAGCAATTGTAAATAAATCTCCATTTTCACAGAGACAGGGATTTTCTTAGTAGAAATTATCTATGTGATTCTAGGAGCTCGTTGCCTTATTCCCAACTTTTTCCTCCAGCTGCATACACAAATAGAGGTATATGAATTCCTCTCAGATGGCTTTCAAAATAACTTAGCTATTGAAGGATTAACTTTCAATTTCCATTCCTTGGTGTTCTTCCATCCAAAGCGCAATTTACCAAAAGGTAAGATTGTTGAATTTTCTTTCTACCTTGAATTGGTGCATGAGAAAACAGCTGTTTTCACATGTGCCTCACTTTGGAGTTTTAATTACTAAAATTCTCAAGCTTGTTATATATTTGAATTTGCTGAATTATTAAATAATGCTACAGGTAATGCAGTTGTTCATGACCTGTCTGTATAAAAATGTGAAGGCAATTTTAACAACATTTTTAATAGAAATTCATACTGAGACCCAAGTAGCCAGCTATTAATCTGAACAATTTCTGTCATACTGAGGCAAGAATATTGATGGCTGTGTATTGGTCAGAATGCAGAACAAAATGGTATGAAACCATTTTAATAAAAGGCAAGTTCCCCTTCAGCTCAATTTTAGTTGGCGTTTACTTCCATTATTTATTTGAATCATTTAATAATCTGTTGCAGTCCAATTAAAAAGACAGATTGGACTGAAACTGTATTTGGAAGAACAGGGCATATCCTTTCTCCTGCTGCCAAAATTCTGTTTAATTAGCATTGAAATTTGCAGCACCTTCCTTTCCTCCTAAATTAGTGTAGCCAGCTAAAATACAATATGTTTTCATACCTGCATAGTATTCAAGATGATCAGGAAGAAGCAAGTTGTGCTTTAGCTCAGAAGTGTCAGATTCTCCTACATACCTAGCTGAATGCACTCACAAATACAATCTTTACCAGTATCAAAGAAGCAGACCACCTGGAAATACTTTCAGATTTGTTCCAAGGCAATGAAGCTATTCAATAATTAAGGTGAGTTGAATCCATTACTATCTTGTTCTGAAAGCAAATCTGTTATTTTAATGTTCAGTGTGCTCAGCAGTGTGTATGCGTAAGAAAAAACAGGAGGAAGAATCGCTAACTACAGGAGCATTAAGGCCCATATGTTCCCAGCAGCTGCACAAGCTGGAAAATTGTCAGAAGTTGGGCAATATCAGTCTAACAACGTCACCTGCCTGAGTGCGTAGGGTGCATGGTTTTAATGTTGCAGTCTAATTGCTGCATATGCTGCTGTCTCAATGATTGCTGTGGAGACATAGCCTACTCCACAAGTACCCTTCATCCTCTACGTGATTTTAGTGAAATAGCATCTTTTCACCCAGGAACTCCTTATGGACTTTCAGTGGGATGACTTCCAGGACAAGAGACTGCTTTGCTGAGGAAGGTTGACAGACTTTGGTATGGAAAACCAATCAGGAGCAAAAAGCTGAGAAAAACTGAGGGATAAGATAATCTTTATTTCAAATAATATTTTATTTGTCTTTTTGATAACTTGGCACCATCAGGAGTTAGAATTTCTATCTGGGCACCAGGAATTTTAGTAAGGGGGAGCTGCATAAAAGCAGCTTGCCACCCAAGCACTGTGGTTGCATTGGAGGTACCTGTCTCCTTTTCCGATCCTCCTAGCCACCACTAACTCTCCCTGTTGACCATACCTCTTCTGGGGTAGCAGCTGCAGGGCATGGGTTTATTCTTACAGAATATCTCTTATGGATCACCCTTGACACAGCTCAGAGACCTCAGTGGAAGCAGTACGGTACCCAATTTTCAAACACCAGTACCACATGGAACAAAATTAGTTCCTAATTTCTTGCTAGACTATTATAAAATTGTTTCCATTGATTTATCCTAAAGCTCTTGCCCAAAGGATTTGTCCTTGAAAAGACTGAACTAAGTTCTGTGTTCCCACTATGAAACTCCCACCATTTTGATGTGCATTCAACCAGAGCTCTTCCTAAAGCTGTGTAAAGACTTCTTCAAGGTGAGTTGAACTGTGCAGCTTTGAAATATGTTTTTGTATTAGGAACTTGACAAGTAGCACATTTCTACCTTGTGCATTCATTCTTTGAAATATAACTACAGTCAGATTCTAATATGCCAAACACCTATGCCTCTTTTTCCTGTCACCTATGACGGAGTATTTTCTTGATATAGAAAACTAGCTGTCTTTTTTTTTTTTTTTTCTTTTTGGCTTCCCTGGAAAACTATGGGTTCTAATTTGAGTGATAACATCACTTCAAAATGATGAATTGTCATTTTACCTGGAAAAATTCAAAATTGCTAAGAACAACAGACTCCAATAGAGATGTACTTTGGAGGAAAAACTCCTATCACAGCAGTTTTTTTTTTTTTTTCTGTGCTACAAAGCACGTTAAATAAGGCATTGCTAAGGCTAAATTGATCTCCCATTAGAACTCATAAACCTTTGCATTTTATTTAAAACATAAAGAAAATGAGTTGGTTGTCTTTAATTTTCATTTGTTTAACTTCTGTGCCCACTGCTTTGATCCCACACTGCAGTTCATTTCTGCATGAAGAGCCTCAAAGTCAAGGGGGAGGAGCGTATTAGCAAAAAGCAAATAGACTGAAGTAACAGTTAGACTTAAATGACAGGTACTGTTTCATATACAGGATGTAGGAGCCTAAAGAGGTGTCCTGGTCTGAGGAAAAACAGAACTAATTTTCTGTTCAGTGATTTTAATTTTTAGCTGGACCTCTTCTAACTAATTAAACTCTGAAATTAACAGCGTATTGTTCAGAAACTGTTCACACTCACAGTGATAAGACCTGATTATACCAAGGAATGGTGTGCAGAGAGGTCCTTGCTTATACTTATTGCTATAACCACCAAGGTCAGGTAACTTCATTATTTGCTCCGTTGGAGGGTTGGAAGAGGAAAAGCATAGAGGGGTCACAGCTGTAGGGAGGAGTGGACAGGACAGGTGACCCATAACTGACCAACAGGGTATTCCATCCCATTTTCATCATGCTCAGTAAAAGCTGAGTGATCAAAGGGTCAACTCTTTTTCTTCCATGGCAAACATCTGAGGAGGACCCTGTCTGTTTGTCTGCCTTTGATCCCAATCCAAGCATTCCTGACTCCAGCTCCGGAATTCAGCTCCTGTCCATTGTCAAGTCCAGTCTGGGACTTTTCCCTGTGCCTGTTGGTGACGTGATCATCATCTTGTGAGCTTGACACAGTGTTGTATATACTATATACTTCCCCCTCCTTTTTAAATGTTCTTATTTTTACTTATTGCTTCATTATTTTTTAATATTTTCATTAAAGTAGTTTAGTTTTTTTTCCTAAATTCATAAATCTCTTTATCTCTTCCTCTCCTCTCTTTTTTTTAGAGGGTGAGGCAGGGGCCATCTGTCATTCTGCTTGGTCAATCTGGCCAAAACCATGGCAAGAGGAAATAAGTAGATGTTAAGGATGAAATTTAGTTTCAGGAATTGCACACAGTGAAACTGCTTATATTTACAGGTGGCTAGGGCCATTCGGTGCACTTGGGATAGCCGTGGGACTGGGAGAAAATAATAGAAATATAGGAGATGCTTATCGCTCTGGCAAGACTTGTCTTTAAGTTCATCTTAACTTAGTTCCTTTTACACGCACCTTCAGTTTAAGCTTACTTGAAAGAAACACAGAAGGCTCAATTCAGTGGACTGAAACAGGCATCTAGTGGCATTTGAGATGCTCTAGGGCTTTTGAGACATGCACATGTGTCTGGCAGATGTTACACAGGACAAACAAGATGCCTAGACTGTTCTGGAGCAGCTGGACACCACATAGTGTGCCCAAGGACATCTCAGACAACACTAAATGCCATTTTTAGGCAACTGAATTTGCTGCTTACTGCCCTCACAAAACTTTCAAAACCATTAGCCACAATAATGTATTGTAATATAGCAAATGAGGGCCACACTTAATTAAGGAATTTTCATGTGAATTGCTCCAGAATAAAAACTGGATTTTGTTAACAGATGGATTATTTCCCCATTGTTATCTTAACATTGTTCCAAAGCATGTTCAGTCCATCTGCAGGATACTTTACAGTTCTCATTCACAATGACAACTCATAAATACCAAGCAAGATGGTTTTGCATTGCCCAGTTCTGCACAGCCCTGTGTTTCATGTAGCCAACATATTAACAATTGCTCATACACCACCACTAAGAGCCCAGGTAGGGCTGGAAGCAATTTTATGAGATTCCTCTGAGTTTACTAAACAGAATGTTTTCATTAATTGTACTTTCATTCTCAGCACTGATGATGTGGAAATTTATGACCCAGATGCAGACAGAGCTGAAGCAAAGGCTAGTGATGGCTGCAAAAGCCTCCGAGCACTTGGACACTGCTGGTGCAGACAGTCTTGTCAAGGAAAAGTGCTAAGCAGCTACATATCAAAAGAGGTCTAGCAGAAAAGCTATTTAACATGAAGTACGAATTCATATCATAACATGGACCACACCCTAGATAATTCAGTTTGTGTTTTCTTTTGGCTCCTGGTTATGTGAATCAGACTTGAGCAGATTTTGAAAGTTTATTTCAGCCAGATTCTCCCATCCATTACAAAATTATAAACGAAGGATAACTTCCAATGGACTAATTTACTAGTGCAAAATAAGCAAAACCAAGGAAAGAAATCGAATAAATTTAGATTTCCTACATGCAATTTGCCCATTTACCAGTGTGCCACTAAAACCCTTCTAAATCTGTTCTGTTTATTCTTCTAGTTAGCAGCTTCTCAATTAAACAATGTAAGTTTACTTTGTTTGTTGTTATAAGACCATTAGAATCACCTAAAAGAAATGATTTCAGTATTTTGTAAACTAGCTGGTTTATCTCCATTTCCACTGAGCCATTTTCATTAATCTAAATACTTTAAACAAATTAAGGGTTCTGCTTTTATCAGATTTCAGATTTACAGTTCTAATGCCTTCAGATTTGCCCAGCAGTATACTTAATACTAATACCAGAAGGATGCAAATCAGTGAGCTTACAGAGTTAAAGCAGGTAAAGAACCTTGAAGGCTGAGAAAGTCATGGCAAAATATTAAACTGAAAAAGCTCAATACTGGCGGTGTGACACTTTCAAAGAGAGACGCTAAGTGTGTGCACATTGAGTTTGCATGGCAATGGTTTGGTAGTAGGGGTGGGGGACTACAGGGGTGGCTTCTGTGAGAAGCTGCTAGAAGCTTCCCCTATGTTTGACAGAGCCAATGCCAGCTGGCTCCAAGATGGGCCCACCATTGGCCAAGGCTGAGCCCATCAGCAATAACGGTAGTGCCTCTGGGTTAACGTATTTAAGAAGAGCAAAAAAACCCTTGCACAGCAGCAGTCAGAAGAGAGGAATGACAATACGTGAGAGAAGCAACTCTGCAGACACCAAGGCCAGTGAAGAAGGAGAGGGAGGAATTTCTCCAGGCACCAGAGCAGAGGTTCCCCTGCAGCCCATGGTGAGGCAGGCAATACGCCTGCAGAGCATGGAGGTCCAAGATGGGGCAGATATCCAATTGCAGCCTGTGGAAGAACACGTCAGAGCAGGTGGAAGCCCGAAGGAGGCTGTGACCCTGTGCAAAGCCCATGCTGGAGTAGCTCCTGGGAGGACATGTGGACCCATGGAGAGAGGAGCCCATGCTGGCAAGACTTGTCACGCCATGGAACAGACCCGCACTGGAGCAGTGTGTTCCTGAGGGACTGCACACTGTGGAAGGGACCCACACTGGAATAGTTAATGAAGAAGTGCAGCCTGTGGGAAGGACTCACGTTGGAGAAATTCATGAAGGACTGTCTCCTGTGGGAGAGACCCCACGCTGGATCAGGGGAAGAATGTGAGGAGTCCTCCCCCTAAGGGGGAAGGAGGAGCAGAGACAACCTGTGATGAACTGACCACAAATCCCATTCCCGTCCCCCTGCACTGCTTTGAGGGAGGAGGAAGAGAAACAGGGAGTGAAGTTGAGCCCGGTAAGAAGGGAGGGGTGGGGAGAAGGTGTTTAAGATTTGGGTTTATTTCTTATTACCCTACTCTGATTTGATTGGCAATAAATTAAATTAATTTTCTCCAAGATGAGTCTGTTTTGCCCATGACAGTAATTGCTGAATGATCTCCCTGTTCTTATCTTGATACTGGAGCCTTTTGTTATATTTTCTCTCTCCCGTTCAGCTGAGGAGGGGAGTGATAGAGCAGCTTCTTCGATGGGCACCTGGTATCTACCCAGGGTCAACTGAGCACAATATGCAAACATTTAAAGGGTAAAATACCTGCTATGGAGAAAGTTGGTTTACCATCTGGAAAGCCAAGCTGAAAAGCACGGGACAAAGCCTGTGAGAGCATGGGGGTAAAGCATTCTTCACAGAACCAGCTATGGCAAAAGAAAAAAAAAAATCATAAGAGATTATAATCTGACTTTCTGTCGGAAAAACAACAAAACCTTAAATGAAAGAGACTCTCTGCTCCATCAAAGAACCACACTGCTTTGTACTGAGAAACATTAACCCCTGATCCCACCCCCAACCTGAATTGCAGGCATCTGAAAAAAAAAAAATAAATCAGTTAAGCAAATTAGTAGAATCTCTAAAATTAAAAAATCACACAGCCCAAGCAAAGGCCTACTATGAAAAAGAAAAATGCCAAAGAAAAGAAAATGCCAGGGACTTTCTGAATTCCTTTAGGAACTTCTTTGTTTGTATCATTTAGCATGAAAGATGATCAGATACTATGATAATGAATTGCAGTATAAAACTATATTGGGAGTTATTTTCAAGATAGGAGCAGTGAGACTGGCTAAACAAAATGTAAATCTGATTATCTGAACTTTCCCAAAGGTTGTTGTTTCTGCCACATCAAAAAGAAAACAAAACAAGACAAGCATGCACTAGAAAAACCTCCTGGAATATCTTGTAGGCGAAAAAATCTTTCAGAGATATGAGGACAGAGGATATGACCTTAAGGGCCAGCTTTCAAAGCTTTGGCTGTAAATTGAGTATGCTGCCTGCAGGCACAAACAGGATCTACGCTTGCAGATAAGATTTTGCGATGTTCTCAGATCACTCCTGGGTCAGTCACTTACTTGCAGTAGATCTGCAAGAGGCCATTAAGGACTCTCTTTAAGTGGGTATCACAGGTCATTTCCTTCTCTAATTCAAATGTTTCTGTGGCAGCATATGGTAATCTATGAACAGTTTACTGCATTAACATATTCAGGAATGTCCCATGCTCTACATCCAGCAAGACACAGTTTCTATCAGTAAGTGCAGATGGCACAAAGCAATGAATTTACTTCACCAGCAGGCTCACAGCACCAGCTTTCATTTCATTGTGGCCCTCCCTGCCCTCCCTGTCTTCAAAGTACCTTTTCCTTGTAGCTCCCCCCAAACTTTTCCCCTTTTTTTCCTGGTCTTTCATGCTGGTCTTTCTCTTTCTTTCTGCCCTCCTGCTCCAGCCAAAAGCATCTGTTCTCAGTCTGCAAGAGACTGCAGGTTTTACTGTGCTTTCTGGCATCTCTAAACTGTGGCTTTATTTTCAAAAATAGTTAAACTGGAAGAACGCAAACTCTTTATTCAACTCCCTTAAATAGCAATTTCAACTTTCAATTTCCTGTTGTTATGGACAAACACCACAGGAGATACTGGCACATTCACAGAACAGATGCCATTAGTTGGAAAAGAAGGGTGTACTAACAGTAGCTGGAGTGCTTTGTTCACAAAGCATGTTTTTTTCTTGTGATGCTGCAATGGATCTTTTAATTAGTTAGTTTTGGGAGGCTTCTGTCACCACCTAGTCTTGATGCAAGTAGGTAGCCTGAAATTTTCAGCAGTGGGTAGCAGCAATGTGCACAAAAGTGACATGCTGGGAACTGCGCGTTGGATGGTTGGTTGAGCACGGATACACAGTGCTTCCTAAAAAGCAGGGCCCACCAAAGTTTCCTGAAAAATGCTTAAGCACCCCAAAATCAACTACCTGTTTGGAAAACCATGGTCTTAGCATTTTATTGGCCTCAATAAAATGACTATGTCAGCATGGTCACTCAGAGGGAGCTCTGAAGGACCATTCCCTTTCTCCTGCTAGTGGATCCTTTTCCCACACACAGCCTTGCTGAAGTTAGTCAAGTCTCTTATAAGGTGATCAAAATGAATAGGAGAACCCGAGTGTGACTTGTCACATTAAAGAAGCCACCACTATCACTTTAAATACCCAATTTCAGGTGGTGTTTTATTTCAAGCCCCTGGTTGCAACCACTGCAAAATCCACATAGTACAAATGACCTCATCATTCAAGCACAAGCCAAACCTCCCTGCCTTTCTACTGTCCTCAATGCAACCACTGCTATCCTATCACTCAAGCCATAAATTGTGCTTTCTTTATATCTACTCTTGCCATCAAAACGTATTGAGCAACCACAGTGGAGTTTTCGTTAATTTTTTTGTTCTCCTTCCCCTCCAAAGACATTTGGAGGTGCAGCGTGTAGGGCTGGCTGTTCACTAAGGGTTACAATTGCACTCAATGATGCGAATACCTTAGGATTAAGAGGAAATCTTAGCTAGAAGCAATGTGGGAAAACGAGGGAAGTATAGAAAAGACCATCAAGACACTGTGGTGGAGAAGAACAACCCATAACTACAGTATTTGCATGGCTTTTTTTTATAATCAGCAAAGGAAAAGTGTCTTCTCGCATTTCATTTCATTATTCATATCCCTAATATGCTAGTGGTTTTTAAAAGCGAACACACAGCCTCATCAATTTTTCACGCTTACTGTTTTGTTGTATCTTTACAATGGAAGTTGTACTATGGGACAGAAGAGCAGCCTCAGAAGATACAGGAGAGGATGCTGTGAGTTTTTACTAAATCAAGTAAATTACTAAATTTACTAAATTACAGCTGGCTTGAATGCTCAGTCCCTCTGATCTGGTAGAGGTTCACGTAGATCACTGCATCCTGTGCAGCTGCCTGCTTGTCTTCTTCAATGGACCATGGTTGCTTATTCTTCATACCAGTCAGGTGCAAGCTGAATGTTTTATGGCAGGAAAGGTTATACTATTAGACATTAGTGGTGTAAGCATTATTTCTGATACACATAATGAAAAATTTAAAAGTCTGCAGCACACTTGCACAGTGTGTGACTGAGGGACACTATGGTGCCATGATGAGGGAAAAGCCTAAAACAATGCAAACACCTATTTATTCCTAAGTATTTCTTCCACCATCAGAGCACATCATTATATTTCTACATAGAGTTGCTGCTGTTGCTCTCACTGGTAATCTCCTGCTCAGTCCATGCATAGTCAGTGTGGGTCTAATGACTGCTGTTTGCGCCCAGATCAGTGGCCACAGGCATAAACATCACAGTGGATGACTATATGATGTTTGTTGTATTGTGCACATTGTCAGACAGAGCTCGTCATTACCAAGGGAGAAACCCTGCAGCCCTGCCAGGTAGGCAGGGATCCTGTCTTGGGTTCTTGGGACCAGCTTTCCATCACATGCACCCTGTGTCTAGAGAACACAGCCAGGATTTAGGTTGTAAATGGCTTCATTTCTGTGAATAGCCTTCTTTATCCTTTGGGTAAATAATAAAGTTTAGCAGCTGAAGGTAGACTCACATTGCTGACTCTTTGAGTTTTTCCCACAGAAGAAAAATAGTGAGGAAAGGAGAGTCTCTGAGCTGTCGACTGTACTGAAATGCAGTCCAGCTCTCACTGCAGCACCATCTCCCCAGGCCCATTACACTTGCTAAATGCTATCTGCAACTCTGCTCAGGAGCACTGAGAGCGGAAGCCTTTATAACTAGCTGGTCCCACTGAACATAACTGAAAAAGATTTTGCAGCCTAGGAAAAAATGAAATTAACTCAGTCTTGTCTAGCAATCATTCAGTAATTTTTAAGGATAAGAATTTATCTCAGGATTCTCCTTCATGATCCTCCAAAACCTTAATCTTTGATATTCATTAGCTAAATAACGGGTTTGGATTTACGGATTTGGCCTGAAGGTCTCGGCAAATTTAGGCTTTGTTGGTTTTTGATTCCGCTCTCCGCCTGCTAATTCGTAGAGACTGATTCAGTTCATATGGGGACAATAATGCCACCATCTTCAAAATATCTTAAATAACTGTTAATTTACCACACAGTAAGTTATGTTTCATTGTAAAATTAGTTTAATTTTCCTTACTGTTAATAAAGTAATTTAAAGCATTCTTGAGTAACACAGGGAAAACAGATCTATCGAATGACTCTGCATAACAAAAGTTATTTGTTGTCACACATGCAGGGAGGAAAAACCAACACAGTGAAGCAAAATGCCTGTTCAGGGGGAATACAACTATGCTTCAACAAGCAGGATATCACTTTCACAGAGCACACCCATCCATCATTCTTTAAATGACTGTAAAGAATTAATAAACTTCTTTTTCAGTGTGGTTTCAGCTTTTTAAGAAAGAGTTACAGCCAGTGAGGCACCTTGCCACTATGCTGCAACCTTCTTGTTGCTCAGTGCCTGCAGACACATCTGTCTGGCTGTTTTCTTGCTTCTCTCTTCTCCCCGACTTCAGCAGACCAGCAGACCACAACCACAGGCACAGTGGGAAAATGTTCCTGTGATGTGGTTTCTGAAATATGGCTCAGTTTTAATTTGTTTGGCAAAGGTTTATTCATTTCCATGCTCTGAGCCAATCCTGTTCCCAGTCAATGATAGCTGTTTGAATACATTTGAGTGCTGAATTTGGCTTTTTGTTTTCAGATGCTTTCACAATGACTTCTGACTCAGACCTCACTCTGGCAAATAAATTTCATTTTTAGTAAGTAGAGTTGCCATTTAGCAAGTATTCTTTTAGTGAGTAGGTCTATTCCTGCTTCATGATGATTTTGTGTTCCTTTTTCTTAAATTAAAAATCAAAACCTCATTTCTAAGAACTGTTTAGAGATTAAATTTTCAGGTGTAAGTAACATTGTTCAGCCTTAATAGATTTCAGTGATGCCTGGTGACTCCTGTAAGTAGTTTAAAAGTTACTTACATGATAAGAACAGGCTTTCAAAAGCAAAAACCTAGCATCCTTTCTAAATACATCCTTTCCAGAATGTAGATGTTCACATGTTGTATGAAGATTATACCACAAAAATGCTCAGAAGCCCCTGGTCCAGCCCAGTTCCGTGCCATCCAATTGCTTTTAAACTATCTAGTTGTCCATCCATCCATACTGCAATGTACCAACTTAGTTACAAGAATATTGCAGGAGACACTGTTGGAAGCCTTGCTAATGTCAAGGTAAATGACATCCACTGCCCTCCTTAGTCCTTAGAACTAGTCATTTTTAACATAGAAGTCAGTCAGGTTGGTCAGACATGATTATTCCCTGGCAAATCCACACCAACTGTTGCAAATCACTTCCTTCTCCTTCATGTGCCCAGGAATGTCTTTCAAGAGAACTTGCTCCATGGTTTTCTCGGGGACTGGAGTGTCCTGGAGACTACTCTGTTGGTAGAAATTGTTCCAACTTCCATGTAAAATAAATTGTATCACGTTTCCTTCTATGCTACTAGACAGATTTGAAACCTTCAGAGTGGATACAACATTTGGCAGTTACTCAACTTCATTTTAAGTTGGTGTCTTCAGAAATCCTATTCTTCCATGAGATCTTTAGTCCATGGCTTGACAGTGGAATTTAAGGCTTGGGCTATAAAATCCCACCAAAGCTGCTGAAATCTGTGAACACAGCTGAGGGAAGCTTTTCTTTTTAGAAGACAAGTGGTGGCCATATTTCATTAGTTCATTATCAATGCAATGCCTCCAGTTTCATTTATTATAAGAATTGTACATATACTTACTTGCATATTTTAAACTATGTTAAACAAACCTGAGCAATCATTTGAGCCATTAAACATGAAAAAAATAGGAAACACTTGTGTTTGGTGTATAAGCCCAACCCCAGTATACCTGAGCAACTATTGAGAAGTTTGAAAAGCCTGTTTTGCAGGAAAACTTCACATGGCATTTCCAAATTTCAACTCAGAAAATACATATTTTTATAAGCATATGGCTTCTTGCTTGCTTCCATTATTTTTCTGCTGTGATGGCAAACTGTGGCAGGGACTGTCTTTGTGTTCTGTGTTTAGATTGCACTTGGGGCAATCCAGCCCTGATGAGTGACTGAGGCTCCCAGCAACAGCAAAGGGGAAGGATACAAAACAGATAAACATAGCCTCTAACTTTTGAGACACTTCTAGGTTATGTGTCACTGCCCAAACTGATTTTGCCATACTTTCTTTTCTTCCTTCCCTTCTCCATACCCATATAGCTTCATATGATGAAATAGGGATTGTAATTACCTAGTCTGCCCATACATGGGCCTGGGAGATAGTCATGAGGAACTTCGATTTTCTTCTCTCCTTCTTCCTCTCTGTATCATACTGTAGGGAAATACAAGGATTTTTGCAGGGGGCGGGGGGTGTCCTGCAGCAGATCTGGGGATAGATTTCACTCCAGTGCTTTAATAATGCATTTTGGATCACAGATAGATTGCATCAGAAAGAAAAATGCTTTCTGCTTTGGCTTCTGAATCAGCCCAGCCACAGAGCTTCATGGTTTGTGAATATTTCAGCTATCACAGATTTTCCTTGTGGTTCATGGGTGAAAGAAGGGAAATGGCAATATCAATCTTTACTTCTCAGCAGAAGTTCACCAGAATTCAACAGAACAGAAAAAATATTTGATCGAGTTTAAGTGCTCCTTCTTCTCAAAATCCTCCTGCAAAAAATATGAGAAGAAAAAAGTCTTATAGAACAAGCTGCTACACTATTAATAATGGAAAGTGTTAACGTGACAAGATATGTCATCCCCACTTTCCTGGGTCTCCTTCTAGTAAAAAGGGTAGCTAGCATCCTAATACTTTGTAGTTAGGAAGATTTAGCTGAGTTTCACTATAGTAAAAGGAGAATAACTCTTACATTTCTGAAGGCTATCTGCAATTGTGTCATTAGCCTATACATATAAGGAAGTGCACAGCAACATTCAACATGGTATTAATTAAAAAACAACCTGTATTTGGCTTAAATTACAACAGAAATTTGATAAAAGATAGTTTATGAGCTCAGAGGTTGGCTGGAATAATCTTATTGAAGTAAATTAAATGACATAGTCTCCAAAGGTGCATTTGCTCACAAACTTTTGAAACAAAATCAACATTTTTATTTAAAATCAATAGTGACTTCTATGAACACCAACAACCTCTGGAGCACCAAATAAAAAGTACAATCAACAAACACCTCTGCAGAAAATATTTATTTTTTAACTCCAGACAATAACTTCTTATTTTCCATTCAGGTCACATCTCCATCCCTCCATTTTTTCCCCATTTTTATGATTTTTCAAGAAAATGTTTTTAAACAGAACACAGACAAAAAATCCTGCATAACCCTTTACTTTTTGCCTATGGGTAAACTACCCAGACTGATCATTCAGGTTGTTTAGGTTCTTAATATCTCTGGGCTTTCATTGCCTTGAAACAATTTTTATCATCTCCCTGCATGTGTCAGTGGTGTCTCCTTTCCTCCCTTACAAAAATTGCTCCAGATCACTAGACATATATTGTCAGACCATTTGTACTCCAAGGAAAATGGCAATTTACCTTCCCAGTTTGCAAGCCTTATACTAAGGAGGAACATTTTCTCCAAATGTTGATTCCCAGAGCCATAACCAAATCCAAGGCTATTACTGAAGAGATATCCAGCAGGGACCTTGATGAGCAAATTGAACAAACAAACAAATAAAACCCCTCACTAAAATAATGAGACTGTTAAGTAGGCTCCTTACTCTCAAACAAATTTCATAAATGAAGTTGTCTTAAATTAAGGAAGACGCATTTCTGATGAGGAAAAGAAAGAAGGAACCTTCCTCCACCTTCATAAGGCAATATCAAGCATTTAATATTCTTATGAAACTTAGAATCATAGTATTGTCTAGGTTGGAAGGGACTTTTGAGATCATCTAGTCCAAACATCAGCCCAACTCTGATAAAAAACAACTCACCACTGAACCATGTCACTTAGCAACTTGAAGCCATTTCCTCTTGTCCTACTGCCTGTGACTTGGGAGAAGAGACTGACTCCCACCTCTCTGCAACCTCCTTTCAGGTAGTTGTAGAGAGTGACAAGGTCTCCCCTCAGACGGACTTGGCCTTATTGAACCTCCCATTGGCCTCGGCCCATCAATCCAGCCTGTCCAGATCATTCTGCAATGTCTTTATACTCTCAAGCAGGTTGACACTCCCACCTAGTTTAGTGTCATCTGCAAACTTACTGAGGGTGCACTTGATCCCCTTGTCCAGGATCTTGGGGTGCTGATGGACAACAAGCTGGACATGATTCAGCTGTGTATATCTGCAACAAGAAAGGCAAATCAGATCTTGGGCTGCATCTACAAGGACGATATTAAGAGATGGGATGTTATCTTCTCACTCTAGTCAGCACTTGCCAGACCACTCCTGGAATACTGTGTCAAGTTTCAATCTATACAATTCAAAAAAGACATGTACAGACTGGAGAAGGTCCAAAGGAGGGACCACAAAGATGATTCAAAGGCTGGAGAATCTGCCCTGTGAGGAAAAACTGACGGTGCTGTCTTTCCACCTTGGAGAAGAAAAGGCTCCGGGGGGACCTCATCACAGTTTTCCAGTACTTAAACGGTGGCTACAAAGAGGATGGGGGCTCTCTTTTCACAAGGAGCTACAAGGAGAGGACAAGGGGCAATGGGTACAAATTGTACTGGGAGAGGTTTCATCTTGTAATAAGAAAGAAATCTTTAGAAGAGGCCAAATTCATCGGCCAAGTCTTCCTGCTATTAAACTTCATAATATCGCTTCCTCGCACAGCGTAAGGCAACAATGGTAAAGGTTGGTTGTTGTCATTTCCTAATTTCCACTGTTATAGGTCTCAGCATGTCTTAAAGAGAGACAGGTAGGTTATGGTTTTCTGGCATGTTTTTGTTTTGTTTTGTGTTGTTTTTTAAATGTAAGACCTGCAGGAATACCATTCAAGCCTGAAATTGAGATGCAGATGGGACAGTTCACCATTTGCTTGCTTGAGTGAGATAACATTAGAGATCTCTCAAAAAAGTTTGATTATCTCCTTTGTCTCATCCTCTTACAATTTTCTTGGAATTTAAATCAGATACAATAAATTATTTGAGGATTTTTTTTTTACATGAATTATTGTGTCTTTTGTCCTGTCAGTGAATGGCTTAACAAATGGCTTATCCACTGCACATTACCATTCTTTAACTGTGTGATTTCTGGGTGTCTAAAATAGCAAAGTTATTATTGTTGCAGCCATCCCTTTGCTCCTTGATGAAGGATCATGTTGATTTTTTTTCTAAACTAAATTACATGTAAATTGGCAGAGATACAGAGGAAGACACATTCCACAGTTGAGAAATTATAATAAAATAAGAGGAAAGGATATGGATAAAGTAATGCTGGAAAAATTTGGCTATATATCAGTAAAAAGTGAGAATGAGTGTTTTCTGGTCTTCTTGATGAAAAATAAAGGAAGCTGCATAGCCTGGGAATATTTGGTACCTCATTGTAACAGTGCAGATGGATTGTATGAATCAGTTGGCCACTGCCTTTATGAAAAATACACAACAAAACCACCCCGCTGTTTTTTGGGAAAAGAGTAAAAATTTTTAATATTACCATCACTGAAAAGGTAACTACATTTCAAATAGCTCAAGACACAAGTCAAAGAAGAGCTCCTCACTGCTGCTGTAGTTACCACTGACTATAACAGCAAGCATTCTGGGGAATTAAGGTGAGCCATGGCGTTCCTCTGGCTTGCTGGATATTGTTGCTACAGAAAAAAATTCTGACCAACACAACCCATTGTGTTTTCTCACAGCCTTTATCCAAACCTCTCCAAAGTCACCGGGAGTCTTTCCACTAACTTAAACTCTGAAATTTTCTCTGAGTGAAATGAATTTGTGGCTAGCACCCAAAGTTCAGGAAAGCTCAGATGACAAGGTCCTGACCCTTCTGTGTCTAACATGGGGACAAAAAATATAGATATAATAATAAGGGAGGAGGCCAGGCAGGCCTTGTAAAGAAAAATAGCAGCTATGGGGCTTTTCCCCTGAGGCATATCTAAGGTTGTGATACAGGCTTGGGCTCTGCTCCAAGCTGATAGAGAACAGAAGCATCAGAAAATTGGTGACATCCATAATAATAATAATAATAACAACAATAATAGCTTGCATTAACAGTGTTTTGCCCTAAGACTGCACAGAGAGAGACTTAACATTTGTCTTCCTGAGAAGTAATGAGCCTCGGGAGTCCCAGACCAACTCTGTAACTACTGCTGTGGGGACAGTCCTTTATCTGGGCATGTGTCATGTTCCATGCGGCAGATGCTGCTCAGAGCTTTCACCAGCAGTGACTGTAGTAGAAGGGTTTTGCCTCACTCCCCTGCCAGCCAGTCCAAGCACAAATATTTACTCAAATGGGATAAACAGCAGAAACAATTTGGGGAAGAAATTGGAATACAGTTTATTAGGGCTCTGGAAACACAGTGCCAGACTGTGTATAACAAGCCACTTGAGTCCAGCCATAACATTTAGACTATTTAATCTTAATGTATTTTTGTAACTGATTTTTGATGAATCAGCCTTTTAAAAATCTTTACGTAAACTGTTCTTTGGATTTATATGCAAATACTACCCTTTGTAAACCTAAATGTTGGTATATATTCCTACTACAGTTTACAAGTAGCCTAACTATTTACCTTTCAGATTATTCCTAGATCTTTTGACGGTAAATAGCATTCAAAGAAAGGAAAGTGCTACTTTTTGTTACATCACTAAAATAAACAGGCTTGGGGACTGCAGAAGTCCCTCTGCTAACATGCTGACAAGAAGGCTAATCTGAACAAGACGGGTTGGCTCAGTTTTGTTCAGATTATTTGCTTAGCATATGCAATAAGAAGAGTTTGGGAAATTATCTGCATTACAAATGAGCTACACTTCAAAGACTGTGGGAGCATGCAAAAAGTCACTTCACCTTTTGACCAAAACAGTACTTTTGACTGGAACTGAAGTGAGACATTGAACAGCACCACATTCAAAACAAGCAACAAAGCAAAGATGTAAAGATCTGCTAAGCTTCCCTAACAGGTCAACTGCATTCAGGAAGAGGTAAAAATGGGAAAAGGACTGTGGATATCCTTCTGCTTAGGAAAGAACGAATTCATATTCTCTTCTGTTGTATGAAAAGGGAAAGAACCCTTCATCTTCTTATGTGCCATGTGTTGCTCCTACAGTAATGGATGCTTATTAAACTCTGGTCGTATTAGAGATTGCTTCTATCAACTCTCATGTAAGTTTCCACATTTAAATAATTTCCCTTGCGCAACAGATATCTTCATCCCTGTCTAGTAGCCTGGATTGATAAAAAAAAAAGTCATTAAGACTACAGAAAACAAAAGTCACCATCTGAGATAACAGAGTGAGGGGTGAGATAAAGATTGGGCAAACCTATAGCCTTACACATAGTAAAGGGCCCAGAGATAGAGCAAAAAGTCCCTAACCTCACTTTTTAAAAGGGAAAGAGATTAAAATTTCAGTTTGTGTCACCTCAGATTTCCAAGAGAACTTCCCACACCCTATATTGCAGGTGACAGCCAAAGCTATCATTTCACTGAAATATCTGTAATATTCATGCTGCATTTTGGTGCAGTCTATAATTAAGTCCTCATATGGAGGCCATCAGATCCACTCAATGTCACTTATGTATTCCTCATTGTAAAGATTCATGAAACACTCCCTCCGAGTAAACCCTTCTGCTTAACGTACAGAAACATATCAAATCCCCCCAATAACATATTGTTATACACAACACTGCAGCCCTACCACCAACTCACACCATTTTGTTAGTACATCCTATATAAGCACCCTCAAACAATGCATTCAAAATGCAAATGTACAGAATAAGACAACAGAATAGCACGCTACATATCTATATATTGACATATAACACAAAGACAAAGCACTGTTTTCTCTTTCTCGTTGACAAATTGTCTTGTTTAAATAGGCACAAGAAATATTTAGGATTTAAGAAGTCAGATGTTTTAAAGAGTTAAGACAAAGCTCTATACAATAATAAAAAAGCTAGCAAACGTAACAAGGTTTATCTGGGGAGACTTTTAGCTCATTGCCACATATGTTTTTTAAATCTACTTTGTCCCTTGGTGGTGCAGAAGCAAATTAGCAACATGGGGAAAGTACCAGGGAAAACAGAAGGTGTACATTAATTTCACACCTAATTATTAATTAATTTGCTCAGGCTTTGCTGGAATAATCAGCACTTGAACAGCTTCACTTGTTCCCAATGAGCCGCTGCAGAGTCTCTGTTTAAAATTCCAGGGGGGCCACGGTTGCAGCAGGCTGAATAGTAATGATTGCAGGGAGTGAAAGCCTGGACCCCTTTCCATTGGCCCTGCACCACATCCTTTTATAGTACCAAGCATGACTGATACTAGGGTAGATAATGTGATTTCTTTCTGATAGCTGAGTTACACTAGCATAAAAGTGAAGAAAATTAGGATCTGGGTGAAGTAGCTCCGTTGGGCTGGTATTGCTGTTAAATAGTTAAGAATGTTATAGACAAAAGCAGTGCTACTGACATTGGAAAAATTATCCAGGACAAATTTATTTGCATAATACCAAGGCTTTAGTGCTCTAATACAGGCAATAAGTAGTGTTAGGAGATGACAGATTCTTCTAACTTATTAAATAACACATAAATAATCTTTGACAAACATCTGATGTGAAGGTCTCACTAAAATTTTCCTGCAGGCTGCCTCTCTTTCAGACAAAACTTCTAAAATGCAGCATATATAAGAAATTCCTTGTACATTTGATCCAGATTGCCTCTTACTCCCTTCTATACCTCATGTGGGTTGTAATTTGCTACAGCATCTGTCTGATAAAAAGCCTTCCATTTATACAAAGTAAGTGACGATTTGAAAAAGAGTATTATGCTTACATAAAGATATATCGTGTCTTCTACATCCTATTCTTACTATGTTATCATAGGTATCAGAAATTGATAAAAGAACTGTCATTGACCTAGAGATAACTGAGTAGAGAAAGAGGCCCATGTGAAAACAGGAAAACGTTTAGGACCGGATTCAGAAGGAATTCTGGTATAAACAGGACTTGGTAAACTTTATATCCCAAACTGAAAATTAGGATACAGCTTCTCTTTGGCTCTGAAGATCCCCAAATGCCTGCACACCTCTTTCTGCTTCAGTCTCTCAGTGCTCTCTGATGCTGTTTGGCTCAGCCCTGAAAACTGGGAATTCAACACAAACCCGCCCCTAGGTGAGTTGTATAGTTGGTAAGGAGCAGGCTAGGCTGTGCAGGACTTTCCTCTTCTCCTGCTGAGGATTTGTGAAGGAGGTTAGGATGTGCCAAAGAGGGAGGGAAAGCCACCGAGGGGGAGCTTGGCTCTGCAGAGCCACTAGGACACTTGGGTAGGAGCGAGATGATGGGACTGTCTCTACTGCCCAGATTGATCATGCATTTTGTATCACAGTCACTGGACTTGAGAGTAATGAAAGCAAAAGTACTGACACTCCCACATCAGTACTCAGCTACAACACTACAGTCAAGCTCCATCCCTGTACATGCTTTTCAGCTACACAAATACAGCGTTGCTTTGGGAAACTTCCTTCTGCTCCCTGCAGTGCTCCCAATGTGGACTGCTGACAGAGTAAGGTTTGGGGTCCCTCAGGCTGGAGGATGACTAATATGCAGGTCTGCCACCACTAATCTCTCTTCAGAGAGCTAAGACACACCCTGAAAAGACACCTGGAGCTTTATCTAGTGTTGTGCTTTAGTGTCAGCTGACAACTAGGACCACGCAGCTGATCACTCACTCTCCCCACTCCCCAAGCAGGGTAGGGAGAAAAGGAGGGGAAAAACAGCCTTGTGGTTTGAGGTAAAGACAGCTTAATAAACAGTAATGGAAGAGAATAATAATAATGGTAAAAAAATATACAAAAATAAAGTGATGCAACACAATATGCTCTCACCACACAGTGATCAGTTGCCCATCCCATCCCATCCCAAGCAGTTATCATGGATTCCTGTCCCCTGGCCAACCCCCATTTATATACTGAGCATGACATCTATGGTCTGGCATATTCCTTTGGTCAGTTTCTCCTGTCTGTGCTCCCTCTCAGCTTCTAAGGGAAGCTGAAAAAAACCTTGACTCTATAAAAGCATTACTTAGCTACAACTAAAAGAGTATGTGTTATCAACATTATTCTCATAACAAATCCAAAACACAGCAGCTGCTAGAAAAAAGATTAACGCTATCCCAGGTGGAACCAGGACATCTAGCTTAATCAAGCAATTTTGACGGGCACTTACTCAGGAAAGAATATGGACTCCAGATACGAAACACAGAGAGAGGCACATACCTGCAGCCCTGAATCAGGCACCTAAACTCCAGAGCAGGATTTAAGGGACTATCCCTCATTTGCCATTTTCCACCTGCATCTTCTTTTTTCAGTAAGTTGGGGGAAAGCAAAAAAAACAGTAAGAATGAGCTGAGGGCTTTGGGACACTGAATCTTCCCATGCACTGCCTAAAAATGCTATTTCAATGGTCCCTTTTGGATATCAGGTCCAATTCTGGAATGAAGTTCACAAAATGAGGGCCATGCAGTATATTTCTGTAAGTAATTACAGTCATTTGCAGAGGACAGATCATTTCAGTAAGCTTAGCTAAGTATTTCAGTCTCTGATGGATAGGAATTGGAGTGTCCTGGTTAAAATGCAAAATATTCTACAAACAGGTAAATAAGAGAAAGAATAAATGTTTCCATTCTGAAAAGCGAGATTCTTGGCATCCATTGCCTTCAGAAACAACTTAAAATGTGCAATAACCCTCAGGACTGATCTTCAAGTAACCTCTGAGGCAAAGCATTACAAATATAAGCTAATTTTAAAAATCGGGTGTATAACCCATAAAAGTCTAGCAGAGCTTATTTACTGTTCTATACCAAGATCTATGTTTGTATAAAATTTCATTAAATTGCACCTAATTTACCATGGGTTATTTCTTGAATAAAAAGTAGGAAGAAAGGGAATAATAATTTCCCTATGTTTTTATATTATTTTCATCACAGTAGGTAACCTACCTGCAATAAAAAAATGCAGCAACTCTATTTTGTAATGCTATGTTCATTGTATTGAGTTATTTGCAATATAATACACATCAATACCATATGGTGCATAAGCAGTAAAATAAAGAGTATGAAACACAATGACTTTACACTTATTTAGGGCTATAAGCACTATAAGACATCAGAGTAGCTAGGAAAATTATGCTGAAAACTAAGCAGGAATGTATTTTTGAAGTTTTTTGAGAACTTTGCGAAGAACTACTCAGCTGTGAGTATATCCTCCTTAAAACTGGGTTTGACTCTTCCACAGGTGTAATTTAACATAGATCCATCAGCATAAATCAGTGTAATCAACATACATCAGCTTAGAGTCTACATCCACATGGATTCTTCCCTTCAGCTATTGCGTTATTCTCCAGTGCAAGTCCAGGAACCTGAGTTATGCACACAGAGTGTGCCAAAAGGGAAACAGACTTTAAAATAGCAATTAACACATTATTAGCATACTTCGCATTGCTACCAGAGCACTCCAAGGATTCCAAGCAGAACAATCACTCTTCGATCAAGTCCTTACACGTTCACAAAACCCATTTTATACATGAGTTGTTCATTATGTGAAAGGACTGAAGATTACACTCCTGACGCTCATCATTAGCTGACTTCTTCCACCCCAGGCACAAAGCCCTTTTCCCCCTCAGCAGCACTGTCTTGTGCACTGCAAGTTTGGCGCAGAACTCATGACCGCTCACAAGTGTGGAAAAAATGTACCTCCTGAATCAAGGGACCCGAGTCCTGCCTTGTGGATTTAAATAAATTTCTGACCCAGGAAAACAGGGAGTCAGTGTGTGTTTTTCCAGTAGTTGCCCCAGACAGGCATGCACATGTACAATCACATGGGTGGAGGAGGTGGTTCCCTTAAAAAAGATTTGAAGAGATGAGTTTTTTGAACTGAGGAAGAGGGGGGATATAGTTTTTGCAGTCTGTCCAGTTGTCTTCTGGGTTTACAGATAAGAGATTAAAAAATCAGAACGGTTCATGTTGAACAAGCCGTAACATTTTCAAAGTTCTGGTTGGTGGGAGGAAAGACCTGTCCAACTGAATGTAGCTTTGCACTTTTGCATTCTAAAGCACTGGCAGAGACCCCTAATAATTTCTGTTATGCCTGGCCTGTGGATAGATTTCTTAGTTTTGCTGCAAGCCATATGGCTTTCTGGAAAATTACCTTTTTTTTTCTCAAACTACTGAAGTAAAGTTATATATGGTTAATATTTTATCTACTTGCCAATATCTTTTGGGGACAATGACTTAGTTTGGGATAAAATATGCATTACAAAATTAGTAACAGTTACTGTGGAGGTGCATCAATATATAGAAGCATTTGTCTTGTTCCTCGCTTAAATGAGTTTGACTTATGAAACCATACCTCTATTGGAACTTTGGTCACACCACAAGAGCACTGAAATAAATGTCAATGAAAATATTAAGTATTCTGTTTGTTACTTAGAGATTATTATTCATGTCAGAGAAATGTATTTGCAGACTTACTGAATCAAATTCATTCTTAACACTAAAATTCACTGGAATTATACCAGAGATGATGGTAATATGTTGACTTCAATAATACAAAACTGTTAACACATACTTTTTTCTTCTATAAAAAAAATGAGATTCATTATCTTAAGAGATGTCTGTGCGTTACCAGTGAGATTTCATTGCACAACAGGTTCTGTTACATAACAATCTTAAAATCAGTTTTCATTAAAAGACCATTTTTTGGTGTGAAGACATTCAGGATTTGTGTTTTCCTTCATCCATCTTTCTTTACTCCAGACACAGTATTTGTCCAGACAAAGTATTTGTTCAGAGAAGCTCCAAAAACTTTTCTCAGATGTAAAATTATGTTAGGATCCCAGACATTATCTAACTGAAATAAAAGAAAAAGTTTTAAAAATGCTTTCTGGAATTTAAATAAACACTGTTGTTACCAAGCAATGCTTTTACTATTTCTTTAAAATACCAATTTCATTCTTGAGGAGGTCACAGTTTGCTAGGACACAAAACAAAGCACACATCTCATGGCACTGAAAGTACACAGAGGAATAAAGCATGGTAAGGTACAGGCCAAACTCTATCCTCCCAGGCAAGTCATACAAAAAAAGTACAGCTTCAAATGAAGCTTAGTTCTCAAGAGTTTACAACATTCCAAAAATGAAGAGAACAAAGTTTTCTGTGCGTCATATCTGGCTAGATTAATCTGTACTTCTAGATGAAACCCTTAAAAACAAGACTATAATTTATATTAACAAAAGAATATAAAACAACAGCTTACGTAGCAAATGTCTCAAGTATTTGACTCCCTGCAAATATTAAGATTACAGAAAGCACTTGGTGTGACAGTGAAGGGAGGAAACTATTGTTTCTGACAGCAGGATTCAGAACTATAGCAGGATAAGCCATGGGGTAAGGAGAGCTGTAGGTTATTTGGACAGACACAATTTTCAGAAGACAGAGGACAGAAAGGGTGTGGTGGCTCAACAGAAAAGTACTTATACAGGCTTTGCAGTATAGATGGTATAATAAAGGAAGTGATAGCAATGAATAAAGGAAGTGATAGCAATGATATATTTTAGAGAAACCTAAAAGACAAAACAGAATAGCAGACAACTCATAACAGGTGAAGAATGAATTCTGAAATGTCAGTGTGACGGGTGCCAGAATTAATACTATTCTTGGGAGGAAATCTGAAGGAAGTTACTTCAACGATACTGTATAAAAGATGAGCATAAAATCAAGCAACTATAAAAATATTCAACTTCTGATATCAAAGTACTGGTTTGCAAGGTAGCACAGACGGTAATTGGGGAAGACAAGACAGACAGACAATTCTAATCCTCATGTACAACTACAAAAAAAAGGCCACCAGATTTCCTAGCAGACTCCTGAGAAAGCATAGGGTAATTAACTCTGTTAGCATAATTTAAAATTGTAGCTTTTGTGTTCCATGCACATTTAGGTGGGTGGATTACCTTTAAGACAAGTGCAGTTTCTTCCTTGCTTTTGTCTCAGGATGAGACAATATTAGCTCTGAAAGTATAAGAGGATTTGGGAAGCCCATTTCAACCAGCGAAGATGCACGGGGAAGCCTCTGCCTCCATTTTGCTCCTCCTTTGACAGCTGTGTTATTCCTTTCCTCAAAAGTGGCCTTTCTAGGACAACAGGAGCAGGACGTGGGCCCCTGGAGCTGACAAAAGATGTGCAGACATGACAGTCATCTCACTTTATGCAATCTTGGGGTGAAAGATGAAGAAGAGAGCCCTACTGCAGAGATACCTTTGCTGGCTTCCATGATTCTTTGCTCAGACTGCAGCTGGGATCTGCAAGTCCCTGACCAAGCAACTCCTAGCAAAATGACAGGAGAAGGGAGTTCTCTAAATCGTTTCCTATTTCTAATGCTGATGGTAATTGCCTTGCCTCAGTAGCAAAAAGATTTCACAATTAATGCAGTGTATTGAGTCTAAAGCAGAAGAAGTGGGGAAGCAGTGTTAAAGATTCCTTTTGAATTAAAAACCTGCGATGCTGTTGTGAGATACAGTTGGCCTGAGTGACTCTAGCGGTGATTATAAACGATTAAGATCAAATGGAGGAGTGAAGCTGAAAGGAACCCTACAGACAGGCTATAATCTTCCCCCAGTGATCACAGATAATATTTGTAGTGTTTTGAAGTGCTAATGTAGTGCCTACAAATTAGCTAACACTTCAGAAAATGTACATGATCCAGACTTCACTGAAGTCAATGAAATGGATAACTTTAACTGCAAGCAACAGTAAAATGTTAATTAAAAATATTTAATACTTTAGGAATATTCTTTAGTTTCTGAATTTTTACTAGACAAAAGAAGAAGCAATCCCATAAGCTTGAGTCAACATCTTTTCTTCATATTCTGTGATGATATTGTACAGCGCACATCCACAACTACAATATCTATGTCATCAAAGTCTGATTTTAGCATGTTATAAAGAGCCATAAATACAAATATATTTACTGTATTCCAGGTCAATAGGTTCAAAAGTCAGATGTCCACGAAATTCTTGAATATTGCTGCCACCTTCAGGAAACATAGCAAAAAAACCCCCAGACCCCCACAAAATATTAATTAGGGAAAAAAAAAGGCAAATAAATCAGAGATTTATTATGTAAATTAGTTATTAAATTTTATTTGGTGACATTAATTTTCATAATGGCATATACAGATAATTTTACCATCCCCAAATTTCCAACGAAGAAGTAAGTCCAATGTTAAGAGAACTGCCTAAGGCCAGTCACAGCCAGTGACAAAAATGTTCTTAGCTCCTTGAAGTTTCACCAAGAAAGATTTGCAGATTAGAAAATCATTTTATTGGCATTTGGATAGTTATATTGTCATTGAAGCTTATTTTGTCTTTGATTCATTGAGGCAGTTACTTAGCATTGCAGGGTAGATTCAATCTTCTGTACTGAACCTCAACTCCAGTAGTTACTTTTATAACCACACGCAGAGTCTCTATTGAAAACTGCATCATAAAATACAAATAGAAAAATCAGAGTCTACATATTCACTGCTAAATTTTTAATCAATAACATTCCTGATTGTTATTGGGCAGGATGTTTCTGAGTTGGTGCTTTACAATGTTATGACAGAGTCCTATTGATTTCTTGACAGTTTCTCGCTCTTTTTATTTGCTTTGATGAAGGAAATCAGAAATGGCAGTGTAAGAGCTTCAGTCTTTATGAAATATTAACATAACTGAAGTTTAATTACCAATTAAGGAAATGGACCCAATTTTATTTTTTTGATTCTTGTAAGAGCTTGCATGTGGTTTGTATCGGCTTAGCTCTCACTAATAAGGTACAAACTCATCTGATGTAACTTTAGACTAAAGCCATGATGGTTAACTTCCTTATTTCGAAATGGAACCAATGTGAATTCTGTATAGGTATGTTTGAACACAGGCCTTCCAAGCCTGCGACTCTTGGGTCCATTTACCCACTGATTCCTTATTGTTTGTTCTAATGGAAACATCTGGGGATGGGTTAGTATTTCCCCAGAGTGCACAGGGAGGAAAGGACAGATGGTCTCCAAACCAGTAAATTTCCTTTGGAGGTTATTTAAAAAGATTTTCCCACCAGCAGTAATATTTTAAGCAGTTTCCTTTTATATATTTATGATTAGATTATGATCTAACGAACTCTCAAAACATGCTTATTGTTCCTCCAAATTTGGGAAACTCCCATGATTAGTGATGTGAGAGGGCAACAAATGCTACAGTGGTCATAAAAAGGTTGATGAAGTGTCTTCACCTTTTATTTGGGGGCTGAAGAACTGCTTAAGGGATGTCAGAGTATTCAGAAAGGTAGGGTAGGCTGCTTGTCTTATCTCCAGAGCCAGATTTTACACTTATTTCTCCTTTCCTGACATCCATCTTAGTCCTGGCTAGGGACACTGTAAAATGGGGATATCCTGGCTTCTCCTGGTCTTGATTTAGCTCTGGAATGGAGCATAGAAGGTTGATTTTGTTTTGGTTTGTTTGGTTTTTGTTTGTTTGTTTGTTTGTTTGTTTTTTGTCAAGTGTTGTGCCCTCCCCCTTAGTTCTTTTGTGTATACTCCTTTGAAAACCCCATCAGCCAAGAATGAGCATGAAGTGAGATTTCCACACATACTGGATATTGTAAGTTATTCTATTAGATACTAAATACCGACCCCTTTAGTTTGCTAAAACAAAGGTCCCACTTACTGCATTGCTGAAAGTCTTAGCTAAACATTCTTGGAGACAGTAATGCTGTGTATCAACTACGTAAAATTAAAATCTCTCTGGACCTTTGCGTGCCATCCACAAAAGTGTGGTTTTGTGGACAGTCACAATGAAGGAAAATAGGAGGCGGCAGGGCAGAACAGAGCAGAAAGGGAAGACAGAAATTATGTCCCTGGTGTAATGACATTAGCATTAAAACCAGATGTTCCCACTATTACTATTAGCTGTAAAGAAGATTCCTTTGTTGCCCACATTTTTTTCCTGTCTGAACCGCCACATTGGACACACTGCAGAAAGATTTTAAATTTGAAAAAAAATTGGAATAAATAAGCAATTCAAATATTGGAATGTGTTCAAGGCATGGGGAAAGAATCTTACTAATCATCAGGTACAAAAATTAAACTTCTCTGTAATACTTAAATGGCACATCTGTATAATATTTCAGAATTTGAAACTTTGTTTACCTTACATTCTACACATTCTAAGAACAGGTACATCTGCTGTTTCCTCTAAGTTTCTAAAATTATGGAAGTCAGCACTATGATTTTCTATGAACATTGAAATTCTAAAGAGTTGTTTGTATTTAACATCTTCCTGAGTTAGGGCTAGAAGCCAGGGGTTTTCCTGTTTGTACAACTGGGAGAGAACATCTGGGATTTTTTGCTGTTCAAAAGGATGCTTTTGTCTAAGAGACAGTGGAATTTCAGCAGTGTGAAATCCACATGAGCAATTTCACAGTGATTTCAACTTCTCTCATGTGATTGACATCCATCCATGTAAACATAATGCACTTCAGAGCAGTGCTGCTAACTCTGGAATATCACCCTCTAAAAGTATCTGCCTGGATGCACCCTAATGATCATGCCAAATGTGACCTGAGATCGGCCAACTCAGCTCAGGAGAAAGGGCTTCAGCTTCTGATTGCTGCAAAAGACATGGCAAAAGAAGCTGGATGAAATGCATAAGGTGGAAAAGAGCATAAATGGAAGGAACTTAGAAGCACCCCAGGTACCATGAGAACACCTTCCTGTGATGCCACTATGATTTGTCCTATAAGGTGTTTTACACGATAGGAAAGCCATGCTAAAATGGAGGCTTTTTCAGTAAGGACTAGGAATGCTGAATGTTATGTACAATGGATTTCTTTATTTCCCACGAGCCACAAAACTGAGGAGCTATCATTTGAACCAATGCTTGTGAAGTGACAGCAAAATGAGCAGTGTTGTACCACAGCGGAGCACTTCTCAGCTGGCATGGGGAAAGAAGAGAAGCAAACCTCTCTATTGCCCATGAAAGAGGAGCTTAGATCAAGAATAAGCTGCTGTCACTTGTAGCCCATTCCAAACAGTGCACTTAGAAGATGTGGAGAGTGCATGGCTGAGCTAACAGAACTCTGATGAGTTTGCTCAGGATCCTTTGCAAGCAGCAGTCAGCAGATTATTGCTCTGTTTTTTATTTTGTGGGTACCTGAGAGATCCAGCCACTTCATGCTGAAGAGAATAGCCTTAAATGTACCACTAACTCCTTTGTTACTTATCAAATTCTTGTTTCTGAGGAACTAACAGTAAGATAGACTGTTTCAATTCCTGAATCATCATTTCTCAATAGAAATACTGCATTTTACATGCTTGGCCCCAATATGCTAGTACTTCTACTGTGAGAGACTGAATCCCTTCCTTTAGGTAGAGCTCTATTAACTGAAGGGTCTACAGACCCTCTTACAGAAATTTTTGCCAGGGAAGATTAGCATTACTGACACAAAAGATGAAAATGTACATTGTGTCACCTTACATGCTAGCACTGTCAAACACCATTGTGAGTGTTTATTTTAAGTCATTTCTGCTTGTTATAGCTAAACTAATAGAGCTTTATTTCAAATCAAAACATTTTCACCGCCTTCTGTTATGACTTTGTTGAATAGAAAAGAATCCTATTTGCTCTTTTTGTAATATTTCCTCTACCCCAGGAGGGCACTGGAAAACACCTTGCTGATTGTATTATCATTTATTGAGAAAATCATCTGGTCCCTTGCTGATGTCAGTTGGGAGTAATGGCATGAGTGTATTCCTTTTTCAGTGGAAACCTACACACCACAGAAAGCTGGGGGCAGACTGGGCAGACATGAACCCCAACACACCAACCTGGAGATGGAGAGAGCAAAGTTATATGCAGCTGAGAGAGTTTTGCTGTGAGGTGGCAGGGTGGACACCTTTATTCATAAATGTGTCCCAAGTTACCCAAGCCCTGGGTTTTCCTTTGCTGTGGCCCAGGCAAAGGGTACTTCATCACAGCGCTGAAAAAGAGGGAGAAATGTAGATCAGCTTTTTTCCTAGATCGGTGCTATTCTTCGGCACCTTCGTTTTACTTAATTTGGTCGACAACGCAGAGACCACAAAAAAAAAGTCCCTCTGTAAAGGAGCACCAGGAGAGCCGCAAAGCCCCCGGGTGGCAAAGGAGGCCCTTCATGCCCGACCACCTCTAGGGCTGCTGGCTTCCCGCCCTTCCCGCACCGACGTTGCCCAGGGAAAGCTGCGGCCTCGCAGGGCGCTTGCGGGGGCCCAGGTCCAGCGAGGGTCGAGATTCCCACCGCAGGGCTGGCTTGGGGCAGAGAGAGCTGCTCTCCCACCCAGGCGGGGGCAGCAGGCGGCAGGCTGAGGCGGCCTGTCCCTCCCGCCGGCCTCTCGCGATGTTGCTACGGGCCCTGCGAGAGTCGGCAGCGGCCGCCGCCAGTTGCTAAGGGCCGCCGCCCGGGGAGAACCGCGGCCGCTGGGACGGGGAAGGACTGCCGCCGCCGCCTCAAGGTGATTCCCGCCAGCCCGGGGGGTGCTCGGCTTGGCTGGGTGCGGGGCAGGGGCAGACAGCCGGCGAGGGCCGGGCCCTGCAGGTTGCGGAAAGCGGCTCCCTCCCGGAACCCGGGGCTGGGCGGGACTAGGAGTGCGGGGCCCTGGGGCCGGGCCGGGCCGGAGGGTGGGCACTCGGAGACCTCCACGGGGCGACGGGTGCGAGGGAGACCGGAGAGGGTTAGCGAAACTTGGGCGAGCGCATTCAAGGTGCCCCGGGCCAAAAAAAAAAAGGGGCACCTGTGGTTTTAGCAATAGCGTGAGATAAGGTTGGGTTTTGCCTCTTCTCCTGAGGCTTTTAAAAAGTCAAGTTGCTTCTGTACATGAGTTATCATGATAAATCAGGTTATTGCCAGAAACAGATATGCAGTTGCATGATCTAGACTAGATATTGGGGAAGCAATTTTTCACTCTGAGGGTGGTGAGACGCTGGAAGAGGTTGCCTGGAGAAGCTGTGGATTCCCCATCCCTGGAAGTGTTTAAGGCCGGGTTGGTCGGGGCTTTGAGCAACCTGGTTTAGTGAGGGGCTGGAACTCGATGATCTTTAAGGCCTCTTCCAACCCAAACCATTCGAGGACTCTATTACTGATGATAAAAACCAAGAGTGCGTGGGAATTCTTTTACTACATGTATTTCTGTTAACTGTTGTCCTTGGTTTGTGGCTAAAATTATAAAAATTATGATGTTTTGTTTTGTTCTTGTTGTTGAAAGCCTTGCTCAAGCAAAGGCTTGTGTGAAGATAAATGCTTGCTGCAGCGGGCTGGTTCCAAATTGTCCCGTGGGTCTTGGGCAGGCCTTGCAGTTGTGGGACAGTGTCAGGAAAATGTATTTGAGCTTGAAGAGGCTGCACAGACTGGGCTTGGGGTAAGGTGGGGGTTTTTTAGGAAGAAAACAAGAATTTAAATTTTTTCTGGAATACTGAGCGAGGATATGTTTT